>WFMF01000030.1:0-332185 GCA_011033025.1 Beroe forskalii | reverse complement strand
TGTGAAGTGTTAGGGGATGTTAGAGTGTTAGAAACAATATGATGTTAGAATGTTGGAAGCATTAGGGTTTGCGAATGTTAGAAGCATTAGGTGTTAGAAACATTAGGGCACTAGAAACATTAGGATGTTAGAGTGTTAGAAACATTGGGATGTTAGAATGTTAGAAACATTAGGATATTGGAATGTTAGAAAGATTAGGATGATAGAATGTAAGAATGTTTGGTTTGATTGGTTGTCAACCCCATATTCAGATGGCGTCTCTAATAGCCCTTCCTAGCTTGAAGTCTCAAGTCTGAGCTTTGTTCGAATCATCAAATGCGTCGAGAACGTCAAGATAACTTGGATTTTGTAACTTCATTGATGTGAGCATTCAGTATTGGAATTAGATAACAAAATAATAAGTTCTCACTTGCTGACAATGGTATCATACTCTACAGATTTATATCGTTATGTTAATATCAGACCAAGGGGCCGAGAAATTAGGTTGACACCTCCCGGGTGATATTGTAGTCAAGATGAATTAATCCATTAAAGATGTGACATCGTGACAACCAGAACGTGATTACTGTTTCATTCACAAGTTGATTCAAACTAAAGTACCATACCTATGAAATTAACAGAGCTGACCTGTATTCGCTGTAGTTTGGTGTATGCGTGATAATGGCTAAATACTACAGTCCATTTGAAGTGTAATATTGGTTATTAAGATGAGGTACCTCCTGATTATATGGAAGTTTACTGATGATTAAATCGTGACTAACACCCCTTTCAATCAACTAATGGGGGAGAGAGGTCCAGTGCCCATTCTTCCCTCTACTTTTCATCTGATCTATAGCTTGTCTTGACAGGGTCCCGTGTACCACAGATATATTGACTCCTGAGGGGAGGGGGTGTTCAGCTGCAACAATGAACTAAAAATGAACTGACAATGTCCCTCAGGGACCTGTACCTCAGGGACCTGTCCCTTAACAATGAACTGGGAGTGTCCCTCAGGGACTCACAGTGTCCCTCAGGGACTCAGTGTCCCCCAGGGACCTGTTTCCCATCCTTGATCAGAGACACGATATGATAAAATGCATGATTAAAGTTTGGTTCAATTGGATCTCCGAGCATGATAATATCTAAACTGTGAAGTAATGATTTTCTTGCATTACGCTTATGATCAGGCTGCATGAATAACTCGCTATAAAACAGTTTGAAGTGCCTTTGCTCTCCTCAGCTAGTTACCTGCCTTCTCGAACACCGTCCCATCTTGAGCAATACAAGATATCCCACCTCCCCCAGGACTTCCATCAGGTTCCGGGTCCCTGATCCACCGGTCCACTGTGAGAGGGCTGCCCTCGATCTCACCCAGCTCATCACACAGCCGCTTCTGGGGGGTGTCAATATTTACTACTGGTAATGATTCTGGGTTAAGTTCTAACCGAGTAATATTGACAGGGTGTTTGTTCGGCGAGTTAAAACCCATGATAGTAATGATAAAATTCTGGCCACATGGCCTTCTCTGGTCGTTCATGAATACAAAATCTCACCCTTTTACGATCACACAAATACTATATATTGAAATTCTTAATAATTCCTAGGTCACGTGATTATTGCTTGAAAGCCACTGAATCGCAGACACACACGCGCTCTGAGTCGGAGAATGTTAAACTAAAGTTCTTAATACTTGTACCAGGTTTCTACCAGTGTAGCTTCACCCATTATTATAAATAAGTGCAGATTAGTGTTCCGATATTTTACATTTAAGTGAGCGTTTTGCGGGCAAAGTGTCGGTTGAGATAAACTGCAGGGTTAATGAGCGTCGCCCGAGACTATTTAATGGGATTTGAAATGCTTTATAGATTATTCGGTAGTGAACCTTTCATTATCCGTTACTAAACACATCAGGGGGTTGATAAATGTTATGATCGATTGGTTGTCAAGTCTCGCAGGGGAGATATAGATGTATTCGACTTTTATGGTCAAGAAGTGAAACGCATCAGAAATGTGATTTAAAATCATGGCGCCTGTGCGTCACAACAAATTTAAAAAGTTGAGATAAGTGCTCAGTCTGTAAATTTTCAATTCAGATTCTTCAGTCGGTAGGTGCGAACTTAAGTCATTGCAGGGAGAGCAGACTTCCTCGGCTGCTGAGTCGACCAATGGTCAGAACTTCAGTATTTAATAAAACATTATTCCAGCTTCAATGTTAATAAAGTAATAAATAAAACGTCCCACCACCGACGACCATGTGCAATACGCTGAAGCTTTATTGCTTTATCAAATTCCGTCAAAAAGTGATCGCTGAAATGCTGATTCACGACGGACAGTGGCCACGAAGACGGTTGAACGCCAGCAACTTATAACTTTACGCAATAAAAGCACGTAACTCTAACCACCAATTAGTAACGTGACCGCGGTTACAGCGGCGACAGGTTATGAGGCAACCTCCGATTCATATGAGATTCTCCTCTGTCAAGGAGATTGAATTTTGCGTTATGAGTTCAATATCCGTCTTTTCCCGGCCGTTATTGAGCAAGCTGGATTTATTATTGGGTTATTGCATTTTCCAGAACCGCATTATTTCATCAGTTCGGTGGCACTTTGGTGCTGCTCGATAACTGCTGTACTACAGAAATGTTAAATGAGAAAATAGAGTTTTGTAATCAGTCAGGTCGAAGTGGAATTTTAGAAATTAAATCGTAATTTTAGAAGTAGTTATTAGGATTGGTGGCCGGTGGGCTGCCTTTTAGAGTTTGACTTAAAACTTAAATTATCGTGAGAAACTTTCCATTTGATTTAATTCAACTAGTATCTCAATGTTTCACCATCGCGACCTAACAAGAAAACCATTGCTTATCAACACTTAAGCAGCAATTGTTCCAACAAGCTTGAGAAACTGAAACTAATTCTATTAAATACCTTGACATGCTCGATGCCCTTTGTTGGACATAACAGACACCAGACTGGCGATAAAATTTCTGTATCAAACGTCAAACATCATCTCGATAATACAAGGAAGTTATTATTCAACTGAAGCTTAGCGAAAATAATGCTAATCTTAGACAAAGCTTTTATCAACAGCCAGCAATAAGAACCAAAAACAAGTACTGATGATTTCTGTTTCACCTATCATCTTATCATCATTTGGAGGAGCATGGAAATATTGACAGAAGACTTCAAGCTTACGCAGAATTTAAGCCCGGACGATGTGGTTCTTTAATGACAATCAATTTCGTCGTTCTACGACATCTTCAGGTCTCAAATTTGATTGTAAAAAGTAGTGTTGTAAAGTTTAAAAACTTTATCTTAGGATATTTTCTCAAAATTCCATGCCTCACCACAGTACATCATTACGTTTTGTCGTTCAGAGAGTTCAAAATATGAAACCAAGTTTTGTGGGATTAAGAAATGGACTTACCTGCAAAGACATGATGTAGAGTTCCATTCGGGCAGGTATGTTTTTAGGAGAGTCTGGGTTTGAGGAGTGTTCCTTTAGCTCCTCCATTGATGTGATGGGTTCTGCCATAAACTCCTCCATAATTCCCTACTGCCTCAAATTTGATTGTATTACGTATCAGATACTCAATTGGTAGAGCACCTAACCGGCAGTTAGAAGGATGTGGTTTTCAGATTACCGAGTTTGTATGTGTGACTACAGGCAGGGTGAATTACAAATATCAGATACCTTTCGCGAATTGTGAACGTGATGCATTTATTTTCTCTGGTATAATTATGATGCCAATGAGGCATATATGAATCAATTTGAGAAGGTGTATTCTGAAAATACTCCTTCCCTTATCTCAAAACCACTTATAAAATCCTCAGAAGTTTAAAACTCATAATGAATTTATGATCGGGCAGCGCACCAGAAATCATTTAGAGATCTCTCTGTTCTGTAATATAACCAGACACGTCTGACAGCTGGGGTTAAGTGCTTTTTGAAGCATCAGTTTAAAGGTAATATCATCGACATATGAAGTCAATAAAGCTAGCACGCTTCTCATTGGTTGGAAAGGCAGCTCGTATTGTGAGAATCACCAGCTCATTGGTGGAGAAGAGTGGTCGTGCTGTGAAATGCAGCGTTTTCATTGGTCGGCAGGGCTGGGAGGGGAGATCCCTCGCGTGAGACTCGGTGGTGTACTAAAGCTAGGCGAACCCACCTCCCCACTCATTGTTAAGTCGCCGTAATTCATTGCTGGTAAATCTGTCAAACTCATAGGTGCTAGGAAGGGTCAGGGAAATATCAGAAAAACTGGGCCTGGGGTCAAACTGTTTAATTTGTGTTAAATTCGTCTCAGTCTTTTATTTTATGTGCTTCTAAAAAGTCTCAATAGCTGAATAGCATTAAAAATGTCCTTACCAACGTTCAGCAGTTTAGTACTTTAATAGTTGAAATGTATGAACTTACATTGATAGATTGATTGAAGTAAGTATTTCAAATGATTCAATAACATATATCCCTTATAGCATCCTCCACCCCTACGATATGAAGCTGTTTTTGTTCTCTTTCATGGTGGTCTGTGTGATAATGTCAGGTAATAACATAGGTACCATATGCCAACAATTAGAAATAAGATATATCCATCTGCCATCTTTGGCTTTGGTAGCATTGCCAATGTTAGTAGAATCCTCTAAAGTCACCCAAAGTTATCACGAATTGCCAGACTTACATCTCTCTTGCCTATGTTAATTTGGTTCCTCATGATGAATTGATGAATCATCCATTTTTAACCACATTAACATTATAAAATTCTATTGATTTGATGCAATGATAGTTTATAATATGCCTACTCACAGCCATATAGATTATTAGATGCTTATTGCTTAATTTCCAGTGACTTTTTATTTTATTTTATTTTCATTTTATTTTAGCAGCTACTGAAATCCTTAATTTCACAGTTTCTGGCGAGGAGGAACTTGAAGACAGAGAGCTCTCAGACGAAGAGATCGAACTGATGCAGGACTCAGAGGAAGAAAGTGTATCCAGTATCGAGAAACGAGCTCTTAAGAAGAAGCGCAAGAAGGGCCAGAATCTTGATGCTGGCAGAATTAGAAGATGGTAGAGTGGTTCATAAGATTTCAGTAGTTCTTGGGGACAATGCTTAAGTAGGTGATAATCAAGACATAATTTAATCCAATTTGATCCAAAAAATCATTAAAATCTTTCAAGGCAATTCTATCAAAACTTGAGAACTTTGATTTGACAAAAATAATTCATTATATCATAACTATAATGTATATTTTATTGATAAAATTGTGAATGGTTAAATAGTATAAAAATAATATCCTGAGTCTAATTTGTGTCAATGGGCTACTGATTCTAAAATATAAAATTACCTTTATTTTGCTGCAAATGATCAATATGTAACATAAAAACAAATACCTACTAGAGAGATGGGGTTTTGGGTGGTTGTCAAGGGAAATGGGCAGCCAGAACAACATTTCTCTAAAGGAAACAACAGCCTGCAGCAGCCCTAAACAAATTTGCAAACTAATTTCCAGTGAGCTGAAAATTTACCTTGTCAGGGAATGGTTACTATTGAGATCATGGCAGGGTCAGCATTTAGAATTTAGATTGAGGCTAGGGTTGCATAGGCTATGATGCTATTCCACTGTAAAATGAGACATTGAAGATAACAAAACATTGTGAAATCATCTTATATAGGGGGAGTGTCACTGTACGGATTTCCCCTATCCGGATTTACCTTTTTTGAGTTTGGGACTGGTTTTTGGGACAATAAGTACAACTGGGACAATTGGGATAAACAAAAAGATGAAAAATCATTTTTTACATTGATTCAAGTTTTTCCATCATTGAAATGAAAGTAATATAGGTATTCATACTACTATACTAAGTACATATTTTGGTTGTGTTTGTTTGCAGTGGTTAAGTGTTCCCACTTCCCTATCCCAAGTCCTATGATAGGAAAGAGACAGTGGCAGTTGCAACACAGCAAGTGCTGTTACGTTACAGGCTGTGAAACAAAAAACGCTAAACTGCTGCTCAAAACTCATAGTTTTATTAAATTTCTATTAATCGGCCCTTAAGGACATAAAAACGTTGAGATTTTTGTCAGAAGGGCCGGTTAAAAAATTTGTTTGGGGCGTCAAATTAAAGTAATTAGTCAATTTAGGTCAAATTAAACTTTTACGACTTGCCTTATATTCTCGTGAACGTCATTATATAACACGATTATGACCTAAATCATCATATAAGATCGGGATTTGGGTCTTTTGATGCAATTTATTAAGTATAAATGGGTTTTAATGGCCATTTTAGACAAAAATCCTTGGTCTAAGTGACCACTAGAAAAAATTTTGTCCAAGGGGCCGGTTAAAACGGTTCAAAAATGATTCGATTTTTGTCCATAGGGCCGGTTAAAAAAAGGGCCGGTTAAAAAAAAAGGCCGGCTAAATAAAGGCCAATAAGGTACATTTGAGCCCCTGTTGCTTTTGTCCCATTTGTCCCAATTGTTCCAGATGTCCCAGTCCACATTCCCTTTTTGATTCCCATTTGATCCCTTTTCTCTGTCACAATTGTCCCATTTGTTCCTGCCCAAATCCAATTTTTTTCTGCACCTGACCCAAGCATTGGGTGCATCTGACAGGTGCACCCAATGCTTCCCCAACCACAAGATGATCAGATGGAGTGTCTTAGTTTACCAGTTGGCATCAAATAGAAAGTATTTTTCTCAACACAAAACCAGACTTGAATGCTGAAGAATGAATGAAATAATATCTGGTAGCATGTCTTCTCCGTAGATATAATTGCCACTCAACAGGACATCTAAGTACACAAACTAAAGTAAAATAATAACTTTTTTTAAGAACAAAAACTTTTATATTATAGTAAAGCCACACAACTTAATTAATTGCACACAGCCACGAAAACAGCATATGAAAGAAATGCCTTGATCAGTGCAAATAACATAACCAAAAGTGATTCACATGAGAGAAATACATTTGCAAATTAAAATCCAATGGCATTTAAGCACTGTCAGGTTAAAACAAAACCTTATATACATAAAATAAATAAGTTATGAATAAATTAAATTAAGATGATTCAAATGCCAACGTAAATAAATAGCTTTAAGAGCAGTCTTGAATATTCAATAGTAGAACAACTTTTTAATTCTGAAGGAAGACTATTCCAAAGTTTAGGACCACTCTTCTCGAAAGAACGTTCACCATAATGTGAAATAACTACCATCCATTGCAAAGGTATATTATATTGGTGTAAGGATATGGCTGCAAAGAAATCAATCTTTATTTTATGGATAGGAATGGATGTCATTGGACTTGATGAATTAATTAATTAATCTAATACACTCCTACTTGTGATTCCTAAGTGCAATTGGAATTGATGAACTGTAAAGTGTAAAATTACACTGGGGTATTATCTGCAAGATAGTAACTCACTAAAAAAGTAAAAACCTGGGGTACAGGCAATGAAATTGTGTATTTCAGACAATGTTGGCTTTTTATTTACTGGCTACTGCACTGTCTTTCTGGTAATAATTTTGAAACACTATGCATTGCACCATAGTACACCCAAAACAGAGAATATATGTAACATAGTGTATATGTAACATACTATACTTCTTCTCACCAGATGTTTACATGCTTCGAGGAGTAAAACCAGAAACGATGGCACACATGCGCATTATAGAGGGCTTTGGTTAAAGCAATAGTATATTATACCAAAGTCCAAAAACAGTATACCAAAAACAGAGCATATATGTAAATTATATAAATATAAAAAATAGAATTTCATAAGAAGAAAAATAGAAGTACGCACACTAATACACTATCAAGTAACAAAGATCTTCTTTGTAGAACAAATACAGTCATCTTTGTAGTCAAGCCACAGAACTCTCCAACAACTCCAACCATAGTCTTTGACAGGATCCATGAAAGAAATGCCTTCATCAGAGAGCTAGGCAGATCCAAATAAAGCATGAGACACCAAAAATGATATGGTGTACTGAAAGCTAACACTGTGGCACACGGACTTGCGACCGTGTTGTGGGGTTGAATGCATTTGACGGGCGCCCAACGCTCCCCCAACCACAAGATGTTGTGTGTTAGTTTCAGAAGCTCCAAGTTCATCAAGGAAATTAAGTTCATCAATGTCTTTATCCAGTGTAGGGAAGATAAAGTTCCATCTGGTCCCAACAAGATCAAAAGATCAAGTCGACTGTGTTTACTTGTAAACATAAATCAGGCTGCGACTCCGAAGAGACGAGAATGAACCAGAGAAACAATGGGACTCCATTCTGGGCGACTTCACCCTTGCTTGCAAGGTTGAAACATCTTCTTTGTAGAACAAATACAGTCATCTTTGTAGCCTAGCCACAGAACTCTCCAACAACTCCAACCATAGTCTTTGACGGGATCCATGAAAGAAATGCCTTCATCAGAGAGCTAGGCAGATCCGAATAAAGCATGAGACACCAAAAATGATATGGTGTACTGAAAGCTAACACTGTGGCACACGGACTTGCGATAATTTCAAATTCATATGTATATGAATCAACATGAATTAACAATTAAGCGAATATAATTGTAATAGAAATCCATTAACGTCGCAAACTCGAAAAATTTGCCCTAGTACATTTACTTTTTTACTCTAACGTGTCATGTCTATCGATAATAGATCCTTCCGAGCGACGTGCCGCGCACCACTGACGCAGTCACTTCGCGGCTAGGTTGCCCTAACCAGCGCCCTGGTTTCGCGCACGGAGTGCGCGACGCCCCTGGTTAGGGGAACGGCTAGGCTGCATTGCATCAGCAGGTTTGGTAGCTATATCACCAGGCAAACTCTAACCTAACCAGAGTCTTCTTTTGCAATTGCGCGGCGCACGGCGCATCTGGTTATTGATCGTAGGATGTTACGGTGTTACCTTGAATTGCCCTAACCAGCGCCCGGCCCTGTTCCTTTAGTCATCCGCGCGCGCGCGTAAGCATCTGATTAAATGAAGATATTATGTTACCCTACTCTCGCATGCGGCGCAACGTTCTTCATTTGGCATGGACGTCACTTTGCGCTTGATAGCCATCCAGTCAAAGAAATAGACATTAGACGGGCAATTCCCCTAACCAGGGGCGCCGCGCACTCCGTGCGCGTAACCAGGGTCCTGGTTAGGGCAAGACGGGCAACGTCCGTCGACCAAATGTGGAACGTTGATCGCTTAGGGTAGAATAGAGTAACATCCGGTCCTGATCCTACGAGTCGAGCAACGCCTGACAAAACTTTGTTTAAAATACAGCGCGCGCAACAATCAAAATAATTGATGTGGTATTTGCGCCGCGCATTAGTTCCTGTTGTATGCCTACAGTCGGCAGTTTTATCGCGTTGGATAAAATCACCTGTAGTTACGCGCCTTGATCTAGCTTTTACTGCTGTTAGCGCTTCATGTCTTCGTTGACGAATTTAATTGGTTAATTTCGTAGAGGTTCGGTAGTGTTTATGTATTGTCACAACTGTTTTATTGATCCTGTCTTTTTACTCAATACTATTGCTCGTATAAGTCTCTTGTTCCTACCCTGCTGGATCCAATAGACTTCTGATAACGAAATCATAAAATATGGTAAACACTTAGCTGATGTACTAGAGTACCAGGGACTAGCTTGACTCTAAATCAAGTAATAAGTTGACAGCTTAGTTCAATGGAAACTGAAAAACTATATTTCCTGCTTCAAATTGATCCTCGCTCGAATCTAAGTAGGTAGATATCCGACTTCCGTGTTGTCATTTGCTTCAATCTTCATTTGAGTTAACTACACGCGATTCTAATGTTGTTTCAATGGTGAAGTTTCCTGGTATTTCATTGAAGCCCTAAACAAAATTGTCTAGGTTTTTTATGTGTCATCCAAATTTTTCAATAGTCATTAGTTTATCTGTGTGCTGTTTTCCAATCTCTACTCATATACTGACTGGTATGTGCTCATATGTCGAAAGCAACAGGTCGAAAACTAGGTAGAAAAGGTAGGTTGAAAGGGCTCAATAAAGATCCTCAGTGGCTTGGCAATTGCTTCAATGGTTTCAATCTTCCAGAAATATAAGGAGAAGATAGTTCCAGTTGTGAAATCCTTCCAAACCAGAAAATTCTATCTGGCCTTTCGTCCTACTTTTCGACCAACATTTCGACCTGTTGCTTTTCATTTATTAAGTCGTCTATGCGTCAGGAAATATCTAAATAGATAGCCTCATAGTGTGATGATAGTCAATCTATCCTGAGTGAATGATACCTATAGCTCACCTTAGATATGCATGTTGACGCCCAAAATGCTCATAAATGGAATCAATGATTTATCTTGCAGAGTTGTTAAAATTTTATATTGAATTTGGCCGGCATTCAAATGTGTTTGAATTTAATGTAATTATTACTCAATAATAATTTGATTGAATTTCATAATGTTGCAACGTAATGCTATGTTATAGCTGATATTAAAATATTAATGCCCAGAGACCTCTGCTACATCGAGGAGCTCTATTTAAAGATAAGTTATTTCAAACTAGGAATCTTATAAACGAGATCTATTGTATTTTGATGTCAAATCTAAATTAGAACCAACTCAACAACTGAATGCGTACCATTGCCATTCAATCATTTGCTGTTGAAAGGAAGATAAGTCGAGCGGCAAATTTCATATCACGTACAATGATAATATGCTGGTCTAACAAATGCTTATTTGTAATTATCTATGAATTTCACTAGTTACTACAGCAATCAGTGTACTGTTGAATTTGTCTACGAGCCATTTCAGTTGGGCTGTATTCACTATTAGTTAACAACTGCGCTGCGTTTGTTTAATTCTAAACAAATCAGGGCATTCACTGTGCCATACTTGTCATACAAAGATACATCATCCCTGTTACATGTATCTAAATCTTGCTAATTCATAACATTTTGGTTCGTCCAAGTGATTCTGGTCTTCTGGTGGCCTCTAAAAGGCCTTTGTAACTCTGAGTTTAGAAGTTGGACTAATGCCGTGTTTGCGTAGAAGGTTCGTTACCACCCAGGTTACATGCCCTCATCTTCCAGGAAAGTAATTAGCTGATTATCAGATAAAATTACAGACATACAGGGGAGTGCCATATAAGCTTTTGAAGCCGGAAAAATCCTCATATGATAGATTATTCGACAGGCCTAACAGATCGAAAATTCAGGAACTTTGTAAAATTTTATTCATTGACTTTGCTTAATTTTTGATTATTTGCTTCGTTTCGATTTTGCTTTGACTTTTTCTGGAATGACTGGTGGGTATGAATATTGAAAATGTTCCAGTTCTTCAAGAATTAATTACGTTATTCATTTTTCTAAAAATAAGTTAGGTAAGATAAGTCAATGACTAGAAATAAGAATTTCCCAACCCATGACACCACCCCGCCTGCGTAGGTATAATCAAGCCATTGAGGCACATGGTTCCCTCGGACGGCTATGAAGACGAGTGATGGCTCTCTCCGTTGACACGACCCCCGCAAAGCACGTGACCGTACTCCGGAATGGAGACAACAAGTACCAGGGCCGGAAGTTCATCATCAGCCGCCGGAGGTACCGGACCTTCGACTCGCTGCTCTCCGACATCACCCACCAGATAAGCGCGCCCTTCGGAGCCGTGAGGCGGCTCTACACGCCCAAAGGCAGCAGACAGATCAGAGGTATCGATGATTTGGAGGGAGGCGCTACGTATGTGGCGGGGGGCACAGAGAGATTCAAGAAAATAGAGTAAGTTTTTATACTTTTAAGTACATAGTTCAGTGGTTGTACACTCCTTCATTTGTCTGCTTCGTTCAGTCTACAGCTTTATTTTCCCTGTAATTGACATTCTGTACGAACCAATTTACCTAAATGAACCATCGGACGGTTAGCAATTATGTACATAATATTTGTGTGTCCATTTGCATATTCGATTCCGGGCGACCAATGATTCTCCATATTTTCATGTATATTAGAACTTTTGTAGCTATAGTTTACTGAACTGCAGTCCATTTTGAACTATCGGTTATAGCGACACATTTACTAGACTACATCACAAAATTCTATCCGAACCACAGACAGATAAGATTCAGAGATCCGTCTCATTTTCCCCCCGTGGTCCGATTGAGTAAAGATTTCTGGCTCGTATTGCTCAAATATAATCGTTAAGCGGATATTAAAATGAGCCTCATTTTCGTAGACTAATTTGAAATGAACGTTCTAGCAAAAGCAAGCAAAAGTTAATTTTCGAAGATAATAAATGCTTCCAAGAAATTTTCAGTCAAGGATACTCATTTTCATCGTCAATATTTTAGATAGAATATTGTTCTGTTGAAATACAATCTTCAGATGCAATATTTCTGATTATTTTGATATTTCAACAGGGTGGGGCATGCTATTTGTCTGTAACTTTGTTGTATGGGTCATTATATTAACGGTGTCTAGAAGAGGTCTAGTATAGGTTGCATTACAATACCCTTTTAATACCCCTTCAATACCCCTTTACTACCCCTTTAATACCGATTCACTGCTCCTTTAATTCCCCTTTAATACCCTATCTTATAAAATGTATTTCTCAGGTACAGTCCCGTTCAGCACATTGGCCGGCATGGCGGTTTCAACTCAAACATGAAGGTTAGAAATCGTAAACTTCCAATGTTTTCGAATAATCCCTTCTTAGACAATCACTCAAATTAAATCGCAAAAAATTCATAAAAAGTGTAACATGATTTATGAATGGTGTTATTTTATGAAATTAAAAAGAAAATATCTACCAATTGTTTTGATTATCCTTTCTTTAACCACTTCTCATCATGATTTTCCTAAGCATTGGTCGAGTAACATTTACTATGCATAGTTGTAAGATAGCATAAGATAACATATTTTGTTGTTGAATCCATTCATAAGAAAACACGATGCTTTATGCATGACAAAGTTTTGTTGTAGAGTTGTGGATTATTATCAAACATAATGACCATGGGAACAATGTTACAATGGACCTGTTTTTCCTTGACATGACTAAAAGCAAAGTTTGACATCAAATATCAGACATATATCAACTGATAAATCGATATATTACTCATCAGGCAAATTCTAACATCACTTCACTACTTCAGTTCCATTTTGATATTCCTACTTTTTAGAACAGCAGTTTTTCTATTGACTTTCCATATCATTGAAATTCAAAGAGTCAGTTCAGCAAACTTGATTCGAGGTTGAGACAAACTTGCATATTTCTTATTCCCCTCTCCGCAATATCCCTTATATACATGCCGATATTCGTATAGAATGGAAACACATGAATCGGAGCAAATTCTTGAGATGTCGAGATGAGTCAGTTATTTTTCTGAAACATGTCGTCAGTATATGCCTACTACTAATCGATGTTTTGTAACCATGCGAATAAACATTTCAAACCTCTTCAGCTGCATGCAAAGTCATTATTCCCTGCTGAGCTCATGCACCTCAATATATGACTAGCCTCATGCGAAGCAATTCAAAAATTCTATGATGCAATGTTTCCGATAACGGAAAGTAATTTGCCCCCAACTTCTTGCGTAGCTTTCTCTTGCAAAAATCACAGAAATATACAGATCACCAGGACTCTCAAATCACGACTATAGAAAAAACCTCGCGTTTATAATCTAATATAATAAATAATTCTCCTCCATGTGACAATGTACACTTCACGCAATTAGAGCTATTAATGCCGCACGTGAAAGACTGACATCTCGGCGTCATCAAGTTGACATGTTAAACAGTGACGATGACGTCATTTAGGATAGTTTAGTGCTCCTCCTCTTCCCTATATAATGCAGGAAACTGACTAGACATGGTCATAGCGTCAGTTTTAGGATTCCATTTGCGAGTGTGATATGTTGCTCTTAATTCTCTTCTACTGCTGCTCGTATGAATGATCAGAGGAAGAATTCGATAAAACTTAGTGCCAAATCCCGCTATATCATGCTTGTTAACAGAAACGTCGACAAAGTTACCTCAAATGTGAGTAGTGTTGGGGTATGGAGTAGAATTTAGGGGTTGTCTGTAGAATTTTGGTTATTATTTGAGTCACATTTTGGGGTTTTATCTTCAGCTATGATTTGCCTCTGACTTTTCACAGAAAACTTGAAAAGTGAAACTTACGCCGGCATTTGAAATGCATAATTTTCGATATTCTCTTCTTCAGTGATACGATTCAGAAGAATAATTTCTTACCTGAATACTTCTACTTCACCGAGCCTGAAGATCTTCTTTAATATCATAAACCGAAAATTTAAGACTCTTACCAACTCTTTGAAAATGGTATCTATGAGATGTTCCTATGGCTGCACTGAAATAACCGATCAGGATACTTCTTAATTTAAATTAAACCATCAATATAAGCCATTGGCTGACTGCTATGTTTTCCGAAAAGATTTGTTTTCTTCTGTTAGTATAGACTATAACTGACTCACTATGAACCATCAATCATCTCAAAGGTCGCTGCCGTGACTTCCATCAAAACATTGCCTCCCATATTTACTCAAGGTACTCAGAGGGTTATACTGCCATGTGCGTGTAGTCGGTATTTTAAGAATCCCTAGATTGTTTGATTGTTTGATGTTTGTTTGTTTGTTTGATTGTTTATTGTGTGTTTGTTTGTTTGTAAACACACACACACAAAGTCTCCCTCGTATCGCTCGTATAGGGTAACTTCACCCCTCGAACGATACGTTGAACTAAACACAGTTTTTATAATAGCAGATAGTAATTCCTCTTCTACGTAACCAGACCCGCTCAAAAAGACTGCGTTTCTACGTTACATCACTGTCAAGGCTTAAGATGGTCAATTGATGGCGTCTAAATTCTCATTTTTCTCAGGCTACCAATAACTTGGTGGTTGATATGAGCATGCTTCATTCCGGTCAGTGTTTCTTTTTTGGGATATCCCCGCAATATTGTGTGTATATAATACGCGATAGCTGATATTTGGTATTAGTCTTAGCTTTTAAGATTTACAAATATAGTTTCCGGTATCTCTGGTTTTCTAGAACCTGTCTTTCTATTTTCCGTACAGTTAGTTGGTATCTGAAGGGCATGATAATTACGTTCAGGGTTGGAACCCACTGTTTTTGTTATCTTACTGCATTAGTATCAGTGATCTCTAAACCCCTGTAAGTGCTTGGTATCTTCGTTTCTCGTGAACATAATGATCCCATATCATGGTAAAACACACCAATGAAATGAGGCAGTTTTTCGACCATTCCCAAAGTTAGAATGTTTAGGACAAGGTTGGTTGTCAGAGGAGATATGATCCGTGCAATGTCATTCGTTCCAGTCAAAGAAAGAGGCTAATAATTAGTGGGACTAGAAGTGACTTATGCAACGTTGGGTGTCTGAAACGAAGGGAAAATATTCAAAACTGCATCACCGTAAGCAGGTTCGTATGATTCAGCGTTTTTTGGTGTAATGGTGTATGAGTCAATATGAAATGCTGAGTCAGTATGAAATGCTGTCAAGGATGGTCGGTATTGAAAACAGGGCAAAGTTCTGTCTGAGTTAGTTGCTGTCAGAATAAAATGAGTGACCTGGTTTCAGAAAAAAATAACTGGTGTCAGAGTGAGCTGGTATCAAAGTAAAATGGAGTCAGTAAACTGGAATCAGAGTAAACTCAAAACTGGTGTCAGAGTGAACTGATGTCAAAGTAAGCTGGTGTCAGTAAACTGGCATCAGAGTAAACTGGTGTTAGAGTGAACTGGTGTCAGTTAACTGGTATCAGAGTGAACTGGTGTCAGAAAAAAACTGGTGTCAAAAAAACTGGTGTCAGAGTAAATTGGTGTCAGTAAACTGGTATCAGAGTGAACTGTTATCAGAGTTAACTGGTATCAGAGTGAACTGGTATCAGAGTAAACGGGTGTTAGAGTGAACTGGTGTTAGAGTAAACTCTTGTCAGAATGAACTGGTGTCAGAGTTAACTGCTGTCAGAGTTAACTGGTATCAGAGTTAACTGGTGCCAGAGTTAACGGGTATCAGAGTGAACTGGTGCCAGAGTAAACTGGTATCAGAGTGAAATCATTTCAGAGTGAACTGGTGTAAGAGTAAACTGGTGCCAGAGTGAACTGATGTTAGGGTAAACTGATGTCAGTGAACTGGTGTCAGAATAAACTGGTGTCAGAGTAAACTAGTGTCAGCGTGAACTGGTGTCAGAGTAAACTAGTACCGGGGTAAACTGGTGTCATAGTAAACTGGTCTCAGAGTAAACTGGTGTCAGAGTGAACTGTTATCAGAGTAAACTGATGTCAGATTAAACTGATGTCATAGTAAACTGGTGTCAGAATGAACTGGTGTCAGAGTTAAACTGATGTCAGATAAATCATCAAAATATATTGCGTAATCGTGCATCTGTCGATCCTGCTTTTCAATGAACGCCGCACCAGTTAGGCAGGATTTAAATTACTGCCTTTCTTTAAACACACATCCCAGTTTGTAGGACAATGTTTATAGGGCATCGGTAGGACTAAATCGGCATGACTAAATCGCTGCGTAACCATCTCAGAATTACTGATTTCTCAGAAATCAGCAGAATTCAGAGCTCCTCAGATCGAAGCTCGTGGTGTAAATTCTACCATCACACCTTACCTTCTGATTATCTCACAGTCACACCTTGCTTCTGGCTTTATCATCTTCCTACACATGATAAACACTGATAATAATAATAATAATGTATTACATCAACAGCAGTCCAATGTTTGTCAATTTAAACGTTTAGTAATGATACTATGGAGGGGGTATTATAGGAAGATTTATTGTCCGGCTCAGTAAACATCCTTAATAATAAAATTTAAATGCTATTAATTATTTATTTAACGAATTACAAGTGCTCCAATGCTTGAAACATGTTGTCGGAGGTCGGTAATAAGTACCCCTGAAGTGTATATTATCATACCATATTTCCGTAGTAACAAGCTTGCAAACATTACTTACTTTTGTACTTAGTATATTTGTGTACGAACCGTTACCATGGTTACTAATTATCGTCGTCGATATGGACGTATTATATCCATATATACTACTTTTAACGGGCTTTTCGGACTTCAGGAGCCCTGTTTATTGTGGCCGTTGCTACGCGACCTGTTTCAGTAAGAGTAAAATTCCCAAGATGTCACGTCGCACTTAGGGCTGAACTGTATTGTAACTGTTTTGTCTGGTTGTGAGGGAGAAAATAATCATTTATCGGGATCGGAACGAATAAGAGTGTTTTGTCATACATGGTCAATATGTTGATGGAGATAGAGAATTTGATGCACCAAGATAAATGGCTGAATTATCTCAAGTTAATGAATATCAAGATAGAATGTGCCGGGATTTAAGTGGCTCATTTAGTCCTAAACATGTAAAGAGTTTCAAAATTAAATGGTGTACACAACCCTTCCCTTATATGAAGTGAAATGAATCCCTACATGCTATACCCTGTGTTTATACATGTTATGAGAATCATTTGCTAATGATATACTTGGTGTTTGTACATATTGATTTTGGGAAGCAGCAGATTATATACTTTTAAAGACTCGATTTAGGAGTCTACATACAGAACATGATGTCTTTTGGTGTGTGCTTTACACACCAAATTCAGAGTGCACTACATTTATCAGCGAGGCCAAAGGCTGAATTGCTGATTGACTCGATAAATATTAAATGCGTAAAATCCCGACGATTAACGCAATTCATCGAACCAGGGCCAAACCGAACCATTGAGCCAGATCGAACCATGAGTCAGACGCTCAGATCGAATGAAACCTCACGATTTGTTTGTGATTATGCGGGCGGGTGAATGAATATGGGATTTTATGTTCTAGGAAACTGCTTAAAGACCAGGAGATTTCCCACAGAAATCCAGGACCACCGTGTTTTAACTGGAGAAAAGTCGGACATCCTTCTGACAAATGACTTCCTCTTGGGAAGCCCTTTTCAGACAACAGGATAAGGGAGCCATCGGTTTTACGGAAGCAAAGATGGTCTGTCCTCGGATGTTAATCCTGTCTAGAATCGAAGATGGTCTGTCTTCTGATGAAGTCCATTTGACCTCTTTCCTGGTTATAAATATATTTGGTCCCACTTGTTACAAACCCTCGGGCTACGCCCATGGAGTTAATCAGAACTGTGTGATATAGTGAAATAATCAATAACTCAATAAACTAAGCTGGGCTATATTGTGCGAAGGAATCATTGTAGAATATTTTGGTGCTCGCTTCACCCTTGCAGTCGGCATTAGCACTTCGCAGATCTAATTAATTAACTGACAGTGATCAATGGCACATTCACAGGTTCGCATAAGTCACGTGCCGTGTAGTTTTACACTTCCATCACCCAGTGTGAGTGTGACTGGTTTTATCTCAGTATTGTTTAGTTCTCCAAAGACAAAAATCTTTCGAAAATGCGAAACCAAATTCAAAAAAAATCTTGCTGCTTTGTTCATAAGCCATCAGACCTATCAGCCTGATTCATAACTCCCTCTTTTCAGTTTTCACTTTTGAGTGGAAGTGATCATGTAGGTACAGCAGCAATAATGAGTATTCGCATGATTCAGGATTTCCTTCTCTTGAGTAATGATCATGTTGCAAGTATTAGTCAAGTATTTGCTTTTCAGTATTACCCACTTTTGAGTTATGATCATGACGAAAAAATATTTAAATCATCGCTAGTCTTATGACCTTCAAAGAATTTCTAGATCATCCATGCGAATCAGATTGTTTCAACGTTTTCATCGCTTGCCAGATATGAGAGAATGCAAAACTGGAAACTTCTGATTTATGTCACAAGCAAACAATCAATAGAGCTCAGAAAATGCAGACAGAACTTTGGCTTTAATGCACCATTCAATAAATCGCATTTGAATTTTTCTATGAAATAACAGATTTTTACCAAGTTATTTTGGTTGACATTCCTGTTTCAATGACGGATATTTACCAAAGTTATTTAAATGTGTCTGACATTCCTGTTTTACCAAGAGATTTTAGTTTGTCTAACATTCGTGTTTTATTTCAGCCTGGTTTTCTCGCTGACGACCCCCCTCCGCTGGTTTTGCCGAAGAAAAACCGGAAATACGCGCAGCGATCAGCCCAATTCCACAAAGTCAGACAGCCCGTCCAGTTCACGTGAGTTCAATTAATAATCAATCAAGTTTTACTTTTAAATGTGATGTTTAAACTTGTAAAAGATGATGTCATTCACCTTACTATCTTAGTCAGCCACTTTATTAAGGCAATATTAATCACTGTCCATTATAAGTCTTTTAGAAGTGTCACTCGAACTAAGCACTGTCTCAAAGTAAAATAATAAGTCCTAATAGATGAATAATTTTCTCAACGAACAAGTGGAATTGATTTAAATTCAAAATTTGGCCAAGTTGAACAGCGCCTAGTGTCATGCTGAGTCTTATATTATTAGCAAATGAATGGGTTTTTACTGGTGCTCTGTTGATTAAAACATATAATTCAAATTTAAGAACCTATTTCACGCCATTTTATTCAAAATTTTTGATGATGTAATGATAGGTCACGAGATATTGCTTTTTTTGTTTTGGGTTCAAGTAAAATTGGTATGAAGATTTGAATCAATTTCCCCAAACCTGCTTTTCAGTAAGTAACCAGCTAACCTCCCATATCAAGCTTGATACCTATAATTTGTAAGTTACAACCGATTCTAAAGTCTTCTTAAACTCTACTATATAATAATTCTAGATTTCTCTACGCCAGGAAAGGTATAATCTTCTCTTTCCTGCTCTGATATATACTTGGTAGAACTTAATGAATAATGAACTTCTGGGGAGCTCGATCAAATCGCCCATTCCAGATTCCTTTTAATAAAGCAGATTGATTAGCATGAATTCAGTTTTTGCTCGCATGTTGAGCACAACCGTTTTATCCAAAAGCACATTTATGATTATATTTCAGATCTGAAAATATGGATTGCCGAACCAGAAATTTAAAAAAATCTTATTCATGTGGATTATGCTAGATAATGATTCCGTTTCATAAACCTATAAAAGATTGGATTCTTAAGAAATGCTGAAATGCGATGAAGTGTACATTGGAAGTCTGTGCTATTGTGCTGAAGTCATTACGCAATTATACCATCGAATACAATAATCTGTACATGGCATTATCATCATTAATTGGACACAGCCCAATAGGTTCGTAGACAAAGTGCAGACAGAAGGAAGTAATGAAATCAATGAAATCTGCTATTTCAGCAATCGTAACAGTAACATTTGTGAGTCAATAGAGAATTGATTGCAATGAGTGCGTTTATTGCATACCAGATGGCAACATGCCGACCCAGCTTTCGTGATGGATACGGCCATACACATTTGATATAACCTCCAATTCTGTCTGTTGGTCGGTACCATGTTATTCTGTAATCCTACGGGCAAGCTTCTACGCTGCCCATTTTAATGACTCCCTAAAACCCCCACTTGATCAACTCCTTTAAAAATACCCCATAATAGATCCTATAAAAACACCCCACTACCACTTCTCTAAAAAACCGTACTGAGCTCCTTAAAACCCCCTCTTGATCAGCCCTATTTGTTTTTTTAGTAAGTATCCTCCTGCAACTACTCTTCTCTTCTGATACACCGTTCTGAGCAGTGTAAAGAATACCCCATAATATCATAAAAACACCCCACTTTCACTTCTCTGATACACCGTTCTCAGCACTCTAATCCCTTCCTGACACCACGAACACCTCCACTCAAGTGTACAGAGCAGTATGCTATATCTTTTAATCTATTGATTAACATGTCACATCGCGCTTGATGATGAAACACCGTGACCAGGATGAAGGAACGAGATATGAAATTACTCGTCTCATCTGCCCAGGAGATATACAGGAGAGATGTGTAGAAGTGTTAGCATATCTAGACGATCATAGCATGGGGAACATCATTATCATGATATTTATTGGTGAAATAGATGAGGAATACTTGAACCGTATTTCTAGACGACCATATCTAGACGATCATTGAATGAGGAACATCATTATCACGATTTAGAATGGTGAAATAGATGGTGAAATGTGAATACTTGAACCGTCTATTTCCCTCTCATCAGTCACTAGTCAGTGCCCACTGCCAAATGGTTTACAAACAGTTACATTCTCATATTTCTCATAACAAAGGTAGCATATTATCCTTGTTAAGGGTACATTCCATCATATACGAGTATCTGATGAATAGTCCCTTCTTATTGTAGACCAGCGCCCATCTCAATACATGGCATATATTACCCATTATATTGTCATTAAACTATATATTCACCCTGTCCGTCATGCCTCTGTTTTGTCAATCACGTTATTGTCCTCCTCCGATTACACACTTGACGGACGTCCAGGGTAAATCTTTAAACGGGGGAAATTTGGTGGATCAC
This sequence comes from Beroe forskalii, assembly GCA_011033025.1. Lineage (NCBI taxonomy): Eukaryota > Metazoa > Ctenophora > Nuda > Beroida > Beroidae > Beroe > Beroe forskalii. The sequence continues at coordinate 310,812 of WFMF01000030.1, read as the reverse complement.
GGCTATTGATAACCAAGTTTAGTTCGCTTCAATGGGCATGAAACTGATTATCTGGCATAATGCTAAGCCCAATATGAAGCATGAAATCTGGTTATATAGCGTCAGCATGCGAGGCTAGCTTGCAGTTTGGGATTTGAAGTAGGTACCAATTATTTCAGACAGAACTTCAGCTTTTAACTTTCTAAGCACCCTTGCACCCAAAATAAGGCGCCCAGGCGATCTTATTCATCTCAAATGTATAGATGTATCTCGGGGTCACCATTGCCAACTTTAAGATGTATTTCGAATGTTGGTTTTAAAGTACAACACCTGCTCATACTGCCAGCGCTATCATATACCTAAACTTGTTCTTGTCACCACTGTAGCATCTACCCGGTATAGGTATACAGATAGTGCTGTAGTAGCCTGATCCTACTGTCACATAGTGTGAAGGTAGTCACAAACTATACATGATGATAGAGCCGTTACAACCCGTGTACACACCGGTCTGTACACCTATACATGATACACGTTACACCGCACTCATAATGAAGATTCCTCCTACCCCTTGCTGAGAAAGACTGAGCGCTGCAAGGATATATTTTATGAAGATCAGATGATAGCGCGTTGAATATAGGTGTTCCGAAGTGACTGCATAATCAACGTTTTAAGCAGCAAGTTGATGACGTTGAACTGCTGGTTTTCCGAGCGTTACTTCGTAAGTTAAGAAGTTAAAAGCTATGAGGAGATGAGTAACATTGCTATCTTCTGTCAATCGACAATCTGAAGATATAACAGTATCAAAATAATACGGGGAATGAGGTGCGTGTTTGTTTCTGTGCGTGTATTCGTGCGTCTGTGCGTTTGTTCCTGACCACTCGTGTGTTTGTGCGTATGATTCTGAGTGTTTGTTCTTTCGTTGCGTGTTTGTGCGTGTTTGTTCGAGCTGCGAATGTCACGTGACGTAGACTCGTGGGAGTTACGATTGCTTGATAACTGCAGTAGAAAATCATCGTATTCGATATAACAAACATGAAACGTAGTGCCAAGCTTCTACGATTTTGGACTGGCGCCAAGACATAATTTGCTTTTGTGACTGGGATTTTTACAGATCTGACAGCTTATCAGTGATCACAATGTTTAATATTGAGTGGAGTGGTTGTAATATGTGGAATTCTCACTTTTTGGTTAATCCTGGCGATTCAGAATTAAACCTTGTAATATTTAATACGGTCTAACTTTGATGAACCAAGTCAACAAGTTCTAAGTATCCGCGCCACGTGTTATTTCATTTTTAATTAAATATAATTTCCCAAAATAATCACGGAATGAACTTATAAATATTTCAGGGTCTTCAGAAATGGGCTACCTAGTGACAAAGGTGCACGGTTCCTCCTTAAATCCAGAGAAATGAAATCCTTCGAAACGGTTTGTTCCTCCTTTTGATCTTACATGTTATATACCTACACGACGATTAAATTTTGTAATCTATGCCACAAAGTTGTTATATATGATTAATGCTAGTTTGTAACCTAATCCTTAAACCTAGTGTGGTCCAGTCTTGGAACCTTCAATTCTTTAATAATATTAATTCCGCACGTTCCATGGCCATTCTCCACAGCTGCATAGATAAGAAGGGGCAGGGGCAGTGATATAGCACTTCGTATACAGAGTTTCTGAAACAACACTGTGTGATATGCGAGCCTCTTCACTATAATACTTGCAGCAGCTAGCCAATTTAATAATAAGTGATTACACGGTAGCTATAATCCAGGTAGACGACTGCTACAGCATTAAATCCTGATTTAAAATACACGAATTTCCGGAGCCATGACATTTTAACACCCTCTCATTATATACTTTGCCCCACTTTGGCCGTTATCGGAGCATCCGGCACTCTAATTGGTGGGGGAGTGCCGAAAGTTAATAAGTACAATGTGTGGAGAAGACGTCGCCATGGCAACCATACACCAATATATATATATACTCCAGGGTGGACAGCGAGTGTGCTTTATATGTTGTTCTCCTCCACTATAATGACAACAACTATAATATAATGACAACAACTCTCATGTTTTACTGTGGTGCGCTCTAAACTTCACATCATTAACATACCAACTTATATTCATGATAATATATGTGTGGTTTGTCATGGATAATGTGCTTGGAGCCCGTGAAGAAAATATTTTTAATACAGCTCATTTCCAGTTCTGCTTTTTCCACTAAGGAGATGGGGTATGGTACCTGATGGTACTTATTTGATGGTTATGGGAGCTTCCTTGCCGAGAAAATATGCCGATTAAAATATTTTCCCAGCAATTTAAGACGTAAAAAGTGGATAATTACTGACTGTCCCCTCATTTCAGGTTCTGTCCATCATATCCTTCAAAATACGACTGGTGGAAGGAGCCGTTAGGAAGTAAGTGATCTTTTAGCTCGGTAATTTCTTCTTAGATTCAATAGTTTTACATTTCAAGTGACATAAAACTACGATAGTTATTTCCTCTGAACAGCCGCGTCCTCAAGGAGTCAAGGTTGGACAATAGCCATGAAATCGCATGGAACCATTTCCTTTCCCGTGTTAAGACTTGCTTAACGGCAGATAAGCATTTGGATTTCTTCATATTCAGGAAATAGCTCTATTAAGAATTCAAGGCACCAGTTGGCATGTCGCACATGGATGGTAATCAGCCGAAAATTCTCCAGTACAATCGATGAATCAGTTTGATAGAGACGTATCTTTTATTACCGTATCTCATCGAACAAATGTGCATTTGTAGCTCGGACTTTCTACCGTCAGACCTGATCTGGAAGCCTCGGATAATTAGTCTGCATATCATCGCTGTTCCGTGATTGACCCTCGCGATGCAATCGGGCAATAACTTGTATAGAATGCATGACAGAATCGTCGAAAACACCGGTACCAAACCTTTTCATGGTGATATCCCGATATTTTAAGATATTAGCCGGGGCTAAGGATTTAAGGACAAGGAAGATAATAGATATATATCTTCGGTAAACCATCTGATAATCTCGCGGAAATATTGAGGATCGAATACCATTGCCCAATTAATTATTTATGAACGGATACGACAAGATCCTGGTCCTAAAAGAAAGAAATATCTTAAAACCTGGATCTGACCTTTCCATCGAAGTTAGAGCTTGGATGAGGTGATTTCAATCAAGCAGAAATGTGTCCTGAAATGGAAATTGATAAATGGTTAATCGACCTATTCTTAATGGTTTCATGATCGAGTCTTGAGACACTAAATCGTGAGATAGGTACCAACTGTTCATACTTTTACCTCGCATATCAATCCTTTTCCCTCTTTGTCCTGGCGGCTGGCCCGAAGCACAGGCTGACTATCAATCGTCGCCGGTCGCAGATGCTCATATTTCAAATGCCTGCATTTACTTTAAACGTTACTTGAATCTCTGCCACAATTTGAATTACAAAAGGAAGTGAAATTGTAGTTTCTCTCATGATACCATACATCTTACATCCATCGCGGATAGGGATACCTATTCGTTTTGTTTGTGGTACATTTTTGAAACCAGATACACATTCCGGGAGTAGATGTTCTAGCAGAATTGTCATGGAATCGTCATGATCTACATGGGGGTTCCTCTTAATTTTTGTCATGGATTTCCCAGTAATCCGTGAATTAAAGTATCCACTTCGTCTCCTTGTGGCTTACATTATGTCTGCTTGATATCACATCCTAAGTTTTAGGACGTAATTATCACAGAGTGAAGTGGGTAATAGATCACGCCGAGTCGCCTGCTTGATTGGATGAAACCTTACCCGTATCATGATCTCATTCGCAGATATTCTTGGAAAATAGTTTGAGCTTTTTTGCGTTTCCTACGGCACGCGCGGCATGCTTTGGTGAGGATCAATAGGTAAATCCACATGTAGAATCATGACAATTTTGGGCTAGAACATCTACTGCATTCCGGGTAAAATTCTTGTGTTCACCGCAGGCGCGGTTGCGTTTTTATGATGCCTTGGACAAATTTTCGCGCGCGCTGAATCCAAATGCGCGCGTTTTTAAGTCACGTGACTCACAATGAAGCTCAAAGCATCGTAGACGGCTCGCTATGATTCTTGTCCTGTGCTTATATGCATGCAAAGTAACATGCTCATCATAATGTAATGTTATGGTGTTCAACATCACGACACTTCAACAAGTAATGCATTGCTTGGCCAACTATCGTCATCTGATGTTAAATGTTGGCGTGTTTTATCGCATCACTGCGTCAAGGATCATGAAGTTAGATACAAAATCCCGCCCCATGCTGATTTGAGACACGTAACAACGCCCCACTATTCACTATTTGATCTCTACTCATCGCAGATTTTAGCTAATGACATCACCCACTCAGATTGTACACAGTAGACGGCACCCTATTGGGCGGACCCGATGAGATAACGGATGGAGGGCATTATGTGGCTTGTGGACACAGGAGGTTCATGCCTGGGCTGTATGGAGAAAACCCACAGCCTCCCAAACTACACAAGTAAGCGTTCAGTGTGCTGCTTAAGGTTTAGTGGGTAAAACAGTGAACGGAAACTGGAATTCTTGCGTTGTTTTAAGTATCCTTATATTCAAGTATTTATATGATTTAATCCCAAAGCTTCCATGACTGCTAACTCATTCATCAAATTACCAGCAATTAAACGAAACAGATACGTGTCCCAACAATCGGTGAGCCAAATCGTCGAAATTATAAAATGGGAAGAAACTAATCTGTTTATCCTTTACAGCTTGACCGTATTTTAATGAATGACCTTTCATTTGAGAGTTGCCCTGTAGGTTAATAAGAGGATATACTTTTATTTTTGCATATGAGCCTATGTTGGTAACTCCTTCATAACATTCTTATCCTATTTTCAGCCTCGCACGCAGTCGAATCCCCTCCCAGCAATCCAGAAGAAAGGCTCGGAAGTGACCCAGAAAACAGCCCGCTCAGACAAGGACTCTCCGGCTCCCATAGCCGAGGAGAAAGGTAATGAGACGGCCGAGACGGAGGACTTGATCGTCATCGTGTCTCGGGGGAGTCAAGTGGACATTCTCGAGAATGATCCGGCCCTGGGACAAGTCCCAGCTAACGGGGTGCTGGGCATTGAGCACCTGGCCTCGGTGCCCACCCCACCCCCTCCTTCCAGTAGTGGGCACCGTGACATGGATCATTACTCTGAGAATGAGGAGGAGGAGGAGGCATTTGAACAGGAAACTCCAGAGCAGAATGGTGTTCAGAGCCCTGTTCATGATGAGCTTATTACTGGTGACTTGTCTAATGGAGGGGTATATGAAGGAGATGGAATCAAGGAAAATGGTGAAGAAGGACATGATGTGGGTGAAGACGCTTCCTATGAAAATGATAATCCTGCCACGCCGACTGCAGAGAATCAGTTCACTAACTATGAACAGGAATTCGGAAGGAACCCCACCCCACCCAAGAGTGCACGAAACAGCACCTCCATGAGCAATAGGAGAAGTGCAACCCCGGCTAGGAGCATAAGAAGTCGTACTCCGGTTGAAGCAGGGAGAAACCCAACCCCAGGCAGAAGTCCGACACCCATTGAAAATGGAAGGAGCCCAACACCCATTGAAAATGGAAGGAGCCCAACCCCTGTTGATAATGCCGAAAGGAGCCCAACTCCAGTTGAAAATGGCAGAAGTCCTACACCTGTCAATGAAAGAATTGCAACACCTATCAATGAAAGAATTGCAACACCTGTCAATGAAAGAATTGCAACACCTCTCAATGAAAGAATTGCAACACCCATCAATAATGATCGAAGTCCAACCCCTGGAAAGATCGGGCGAAGTCCAACTCCAATCAACGACAATGTCGCTGCAAATGAAGATAATGAAGCTGTACCATTGGAGAATGGTAATGTGGGTATTCCAGAAAACGAATCCATTGCAGGTAATCTTACAGATCCAGAAGATCCTTATGAAAATGGACACAATGAACCCGAGGAAGTAGAAAAGGATGACCCCAGAGTGACCCCAGAAAGAAACCCGAGCGTTGCGGAGGAAGTCGGAGTTAAAGGTTTCTATCCCTGCGTGCCGTCTGCATGAGCCCCGCCACTCCTACAAGCTTTCTTTGTGTCTGTGAACCACTGTACCTTTCTGTGCGTTTATCTTTATATTTTGTGCGTTTATCTGTGCGTTTATCTTTATATTTGCATTTGTACGTGGGGTGTTTTCTGCTCTCTTTTTATTCGTGTTTAGGTCATTTAAAGCACAACATGCCGCCTATTTCATGCTACAATATAGCAGCCGTAGCCAATTTTACCTCTAAACTACGTCACATTCCAGTACAACTTCTATTTGGTATTTGTTGAATTTTGGGGAGTTTTATCTCATCTTATACTGAAATTTGCTGCCTGCATCAAATGTTTAATGCTGGGGAAACTTATAACTGATTGTTGATTTAAAAGTAGATCTTAATAACGGATATATTGAAGAATGAAGTTGTATCGATGTTGTATTGATACAACATTGATACAACATCATTCTTCAATAGATCAAGCAACGAATACTCCTACTCTTAAAACCCCTCCAATAACCTCCTCTTTCCTCCCCAGAGGATCAGTTGGATGGCCGGGAGAGCACGATCCCTGACATGACAACCGAGGAGGGAGATCCAGTGGAGGACCACATCTCCAGAACAGAGATCACAACCGTGCCCAGTAAGAGCAAACTACCAGCAGCCAAGAAGAGCAACCAGGCCATTTCCTCAGGTAAAGACATGCTATGATTGGTGTCTGAAATTTACATTTAAAAGCGGGCATCTAAAAATTCTATTGCAGTACTTTGGCAGCATTGTGCCTTGAATTTAAAAGCACTCTACGCTACGCTGACTCAATTGCCCAGACTATTGACTCCACTAACCCTGGCAACACTCTGACACTGATGTCGCATCTTATCAAATCCACAATATCCTCAGAAACGTTACCAACGGTCGCCAGCACTACGAGCGTAGCAAACAAACCGAGCAAACCGAACGTGGCAGCCAGCAAACCGAACGTGGCAGCCAGCAAAACGAGCGTCACGAGTAAGAAGGTAGCCAAGAAACCGTCAAAGCGCGGCAGCCAGGAATTGGTAACGGACGATGGGGTGTTCAATGCCACGGGGGCTCCCGGGACTAACAACAATGATGGGAAGTTCTTGATGAACCACGTCGATCAAGGTAAACCATTTTCCTTGTTAAATTAATTTGAGTGCTTCCATTGGGTAGGAGTTGATACTTACTGGGGTAGTTTTACTTTTTTAGTTATTTCCCGTGCGGTTGTTATTTTGTATTGACAGACGGCTTTTTTGTTTCGTTGATTAAACAATCATCTTTTTTCAGACGATAACAATCTGCTGGACAACTCTGATGAAGTCGCAGAAGATAACGGTACGTTTTTGAATCCGTTTTAATTGCGCAATTTTGTGATTTGGCTAGTTTTCAAGAAAATTAGGCCGGCAATTTCAATTAGATTTCACGAAGCGATAGTCTCCTATTTTCGTGCTTGAAATAGCAATTATCTTCTTCAGATCTCGTGGAAGACAAGCCCGTTGATCTCCAGGCTGCAGAAGAAGTCGAGGAGGACTAAAGCGTGCTGTTCAGAGAGATTCCTGATTCCCAATCATCATTTGGTCTAGATCGAGTTATTCCACGAGTAGAGGAGACGAAGACATTATTTATATACAGCAGCTTCCGAGCTGCTCTTGAGAGAATATTTAAGTAATTTTGTAAACTGTTAATAATATCGCCGTAAAGTTACAATGATTCGATGATTCGACTGTCGTGCTACAGTATTCGCCAAAAAGGTTGCTAAAAGTTACTAAAAATCTTCTGTTACTGAAAATCAATTCGCTTGCAATTTATGGCTGGTCAACTGTCAAAAGTTTTTCACTTTTTATTCGATTGAAAACCGGAAAGTGGAGACCGATGGTCTATGAAAAGCTGTTGAAGATTTAAAACTTTAACAGCTTTTCATGAGACATTGATCCCCGTTTTTCCATGGATTCATTTCAATAAAATAGCGGTGAAGTCTATACCTGCAGTGTGCAGTCAAAACCCATGATTTCTAACCGATTAATTCATCGAAATTTTTGCAAATTTTCTTTCAGCGGGAAAACAAAATAGGAATATACCTATAATTTCACGAGTTTGAATTCTTGGTAGCTGTAGCCTTAATAATAAAGCAATAACCCTTGTAAATGCCTGTGTTTATAAAGTGTGTTGATAAATAATTATTTGATTCAAAAATGACGTAGTAATGCTTGAACTTTTTGACAAATGTTTGTTGTACATGGCATTTATAATGTACACTGATAAACTTGAACTGTAGAAAAATTAACTAGATGGAGATTTGAATATTCTTGCTGTATTTTACCGTCGTTTTAAATATTGAACAGTTTCAACAGTCACAGTGTGTTTAATATCGGTGGCGTATAATTATCTTACCCGTACGATGACGAAATTGACCAATCAGCGCACGATTTTTCGATCAACACGCACGCTGATTGGTCAATGTCAAATGGAGCCGCGGGTTAGAGAATACGCCACTGTATTAGACACACAATGTAGTGTACTTATATTATACATTATGTACAATGTAGAACTTAAATCCCTGTATCTGTAAATTAACGACTTAAAAGATGACTCTTTCATTCTGTTTAGGTGAAATGAAGCATATTTGCAGTTTATTTGTGAAAAAGGGTGTAAGTTGATCCAATAAGATTAATTCTTGCTTGAAGACTGCTTATCGTTAGAGTGTTATCAGGAAATGTATTCAACATCGTAGTCTGATCTTTGTTGAGAAGTAGCTTAAAATCGCTAAAATTTAAATAAAGTTTAGAATTGCCTACAACCTATAGTTATAGTTCTAATAGTTCTGCCATAGAGATGTATTTAAAATTAAAGATCCCAGTGCAATATCAATTTGAGTATAAATATTATGCGATGAACTAAACTGCAATTCCTGTGTAATATTTCACTCTGAAAGTTTACAAATCATGAAACCTTGCCTTTCATTTGTTCTCAAGCTCACCATGATTGTTGTGTCCCATTCCCAACTTTTGCGCGGCGTAATGCGCCGCGCGCGTGTAATGCCGCGCGCGTGTGCCTTGTGATGCCGCGCAATGTATTTTTCTTCGAAAAGTACACTGCGCGCGGTCTTTTTATTCGAAAAGCACACTGCGCGCGGTCCTGTTGCGAAGTGCAATGGATTTTTCTAATTCTATGCAGTTGCGCAAACTTAGAAAACTGAAAATTTCCGCATTCTTGTGTCATTCATTCATTCATTATGCTATTATGATCTGCATTTAATTTAAAAAGGATTGGGACACAACAAGGAAAATTTACCCGTTGTCCAACATATCCGACCCCTTCATCTAGTTCTGCAATTTGATCCGAGTACAAGTAATGATGACGATTTACGGTTCAATCTGCCTGAAATCAAATTAAAGAGTGATCACATTATACGGCCATGATCATAGTGTTCAGTTACATATATGCCGGATGTGACTATAAGATTACACGTGAAACTTACATCAACAAAATTGAATAATCCCCACTTTCCGAGAATCTGTGTGACTGAATACATGCATAAATCAAAAATTTATGCACAATATGACGATCGCTTTTGTCTAGTTTCGTTATAAAGATCCTACTCGATTGTTACCGTTGTCATTCGTTTGTCCTTAAATTAATGCCAGTCATTGATAATGATTGATTGATTGATGGTGCACTGCGCTTCGATTGATATCCTAATATTATTGATATTCCAATCTATTTTCTTATTTTCTGATCTATTTTCTTATTGGATACTGGATCAGGGTGACTGAATGCATCGTCATTTGTCGACAATGGCCCAACTAATTCGTGAGAATATCAACTATCGTTTTTGAACATCATGGATCATAAGAGACGTTTGTCAAAACCGTTCTTAAAAGTTGATAAATAAGTGCAATAAATCTGACTTACCTACACATAAAACTATTGGTAACTGGTAAGTACCTACAACTAAAATTGACACAATTACAATGATAAATTTACATTACTAAGTAACAATACCATTGACTGGGACAATGACAATGACATAATACTATTGCATCCACACCCTTCATCGTGATCACTCTAACTGTCACAGTCTCATCTCAGTCTCACAGTTGCACTCGCAAAAGCGCGCATGAAATTTAAGAAAAGTAAAAAGGGAATAGGTACTATAATAGGTGTCTTCAAAAATAGGTGTCCTCAAAAAATTTGAAGTTCAGACACCAGCGGTTCAGAAAAAAATTCAAAGCTATAAAGCTATAAATCTAAATCAAATTATTTTTTAATTAGTAATTTGTTTCTAAATTTAAATCCTTCATATCAATTCTTTCTTATCACAATAATAAATTGATCTAATTTTCAGATAACTGTCCATCCAAATCTGAGGACTTTGAACGAACCATTGAGACGAACAAGATTCAAGACGACGAGGTTCCTGACCTGACGTTCTGCTACGATGATGGGGCAGATAAGGCCCGGGAAAAGTCGGAAACTCGACGATTGTTGGGAGCCTTTCCAACCCGGGGGCGCAGTGGGGAAACCATTCGGCAGTCGCACGACTTGGTGCAACGGAGGGAGGAACACAGGTACTTAATAGGTTCTAATAATTTGTTCTTATTGGTTCTAATTTAGTTCTTACTCTGTTCGTAAAGGGGCAAAGGAAAATCTGGATGGGTTACGTTACTGTAGTTCGCTAAAGCAAAATCTGCTTTGAATTTAGCGTAAATTTTCTCTAAAACGTCAGGGGCAAGTTTTGATACCCATTCTTTAGCTTTCAAAGTCGTGGAATGCTTTCTCGGGTCACTCAATGGATCATATGCATTGTAAAGCGTCGAATTAACATTAATTCGTTTCCACACATCCCCAGCCATCACAGCCGAATACTCCAAAGGAACGATTAGATCGTATCTGTGTCTGCTGTAGCAGAGTATTTTAAACTGAGGGGTGAAGTGGCGGTCCAATGACTTGGTGATTGTCAGCCATTCCACATATTCATCAAACGTAGGATAGAGGGCGTCCAGGAGGGTTTCATTGTCGATCTTTCGCATCTTACCTACAATCATCTTACCCATTGTCCTGTAATCATATCGAGAAAACCCCTCCGACAATTTGTCTATATATGCTGAAACCATCCGATTCCATGGGTTCCTGATCACAGCGAAACTGAAGGAATCCCTAAGCACATCATCCGTGTAGTTGTGCACCATTTCTCGCAGGCGGTGGTGACTAGACCATCCCCCATGGACACGTTTCATCTTTTCTGGGGGAGGCATTGACTTCATGGTGCCTTCTGCAAACAGGAGGGCACCTTTCCAGTTGGTACAGCCAGTTTTGGGGATCCCCGTGAAAATTGTGTTGATTTTGGGGAAGAAGTAGGTAAGATAGGTGTTCTGGCATGAAGACCAATTCTGGTTTGTGAAGTCAGGATCCAAGCCAACTATTTTGAGGCTTCTTGTGAATTGTTCTTGAAACCATGACTGAGGAGGGGGATGGAGGTGAAGATCATTGCTGACTTCTGGAGAAGGAGGCTTTTCCTCTTTCTTTGAAGTTTCTTGCTGTTCCTCAGAAGGGTCAACAGCAGATCCTGTCTCCACTCTGGGACTTGTAATAGTGTATGAATAGAACTTCTCAATGAATATTGATTGGTGGAAATATTCATTGCCCTGGAAGACCAAAAGAACATATACAGCAAGTAGAAAGGTCCAGGATAGAAGGGTTTTATGTTTATACAATCGCATATCCCAACTTCTCAGCGGAAATGATGTATAGCACTGACCTGGAGAATAAAGTGAATATTCTTTTTGATTCTGGATATAATAATTAACCATTTTCATGCTTGCAAGCAGTCCTTATATTTTCGAACTTACATAACAGTCTTCGAATTTTGGTCGAACTTTGCTGTATTTCTGTCAATTTGGGTTTCTGTCAAGTCAATTTTTCGGTAGTAGTGCAGTCGTCCTGTCTACGGTTAACAATAGATATAAACCAGACCCGCTAACCCCCTTGGAACCCCTAACCTTTAAGCAAGGGTCTAAACCATCAGACCAATATGGACTCAGGAAAGTGTCTATTAGTATGTACTATAGACACCAATGAAGATATCAGAGGGCTCCATTATGGTTGATGGGTTTACTTGGAAAATGATTTCCTAAAAAACGTATTTTGAGGTAAATCCTTTCCCTGGGATTGCAGTAAAATTACATAGCATCACATGAGGTTCCGAAATGAAAATTACATTGTCAGTCATTAGATTTAGCGTGTACTCAAAAATTCAAAAACCTCAGTAAACAAATTATTCGGAATAAAGCATCTAAAATTCCAAATTCAAATAAATGGAAAATTGCGGATTATTCGTTGTTTTCTTCCATTTCGAGTTCGCGATCAAGGGTGAATGTGAGGAGGACTGGGGTGGGAATTTCAACTCTCATGTTACTGTTAGGGGGAGGGGCTGCCTAAGTGGCTGCCTAAGTGAGTGACTTAATCAACCTTCCTGGTAAAGTGGCAAGGGAAAGTCCGGGTGGGTTACATTGCTATAGTTCGCTAAAGCAAAATCTGCTTTGAATTTAGCGTAAACTTTCTCCAAAACATCAGGAGGAAGTTTTGATACCCATTCTTTAGCTTTCAAAGTCGTGGATTGCTTTCTCGGGTCACTAACTCGCTCATAAGAACTGTAAAGCGTCGCATTTACGTTTATCTTGCCCCAAACTTTTTTACTCATCACTCCTGAATACTCCAAAGGAACAATAAAATCGTATTTGTGTTTATCATAGCACAGAGCTTTATATTGCGGAGAAAAATGGCGATCCAATCCGTTTTTGATCGTAAGCCATTCTGCATACTCGGCAAAGGTAGGATAAAGGGTGTCCAGGAGTGTTTGGTTGTCTATTCCTCGCATCATGCTCACAATCTTCTTACCCCCACCCCTGTAATCGCCCCGAGAGAATTCCTCAGAAAACTTGTCCACGTATCCAGAAACCATTCTAGTCCATGGATTTCTGATCACAGCGAAACTGAAGGAGTCACTCAGTTGGTCTTCAGTCTTCCGATATACGACGTTTTGAAGCCTGTGCTGACTAGACCATCCCCCATGAACACGTTTCATCTTCTCTGGGGGAGGCATAGTTTCAATTGTGCCTTCTGCAAACAGAAGGGCACCTTTCCAGTTAGTACAGCCTGTCTTGGGGATCCCAGTGAACATTGTGTTGATTTTGGGGAAGAAGTAGGTAAGATATGTGTTGCGACATTTAGACCACTTCTGGTTTGTTAAGTCAATATCCCAGCCAACTATTTTGAGGCTTCTTGTGAATTGTTCTTGAAACCATGACTGAGGAGGGGGATGGAGATGAAGATCATTGCTGACTTCTGGAGGAGCAGGCTTTTCCTCTTTCTTTGAAGTTTCTTCATAAGTGTCTCCACGTTCTGACAGTGAAATGGCTGCAGATCCTGTCTCCACCTCAGAAATAGTTATTGAGTGCGAGAAGCTATCCAAGAATTCTGATTTGAAGAAGTATTGGTCGCATTCATAAACGAAAAAGGAGCAAGCAGCGAGTAGGAGAGCCAACGACAAAACAAATTTGGGTTTACATGATGGCATATCTTCAGTCGGAAATATCACTTCTTATATGGATCCAACCTGGGAAATTGAGGAATAAAATAGTTTTTTCTATTAAAATGACCCGTTTTCAAGATCAATTACTGTCTTACTTTCTTGCTTTAAACAACCCAAATAAAATTTAGGTATATAAAGGAGATACGACGATAAAAGTTACGATGAAAAATATCAAAGCTTGCCATAATCATCGCCTTGCCATCGACATAAACGGTATAATGACCTAAAACTAAAAGGAAAATGAATAAGGAAAATTGCAAGAAAATAAACACGATAGAGCAAAAAACATTATTCTATAGACCGATTCTCCCGCAGAGCAATGATCGAGGAAATGGAGCTGCCCAGCGAGGAGATACAGATGCGGGTGGACAACTGGGACCGCCTCGTGGACGAGATAACGTTTGGAGGGGACCGGAGCAAGGCGCATCGGGCGGGGGCGAAGTACAGGAGCCGACGACGACGACCCATCCCGTTCTGAGTGGAATATGTGGCCTTTTATAGTTTGAGGAAGATGAGAATATGGCCTTACAGGCCCGGATGGGTTTCAGTTTTAACGCGTGTTTTTGCAGAGGATCAGAATGAATTTAGATGAATCTAGATTCAATGTTTGCATGCTCGACTTACTTAAAACTTGCTGCGTTATCATTACAAATCACGGTGACAGCAACTTGATGTACTGTGGTTTGTAGATTAATATACTCTGTAGAGCCTCATTGGCGGAAGGGAAATGATTGTGTTGCCGTGGAGATTTCAGAATTTCATACAGTCAGGAGGGCTGTTAAATAATGAGATGAGAATTGATGTGACAAATCTACTAAGAATCTAATAAGAATTTACCGTAATGGGCCCATTAAGGCACGACGGATAGTCTGTCAAACAAAATCACTGAATTCAAGTTCCACAAAACGGCATGGACACTGAAATCAGCTTCCCAGATGAAAGTATTTGCAGAAGATGCCATTTTCAGCTTGGTTGGATTTGGAATTTCCAACATTATTTAGCAGAGAAGGGAGGGTTCTTATTGATAAATTATAAGTGTGCGGGACAGTTCCTTTGCTGTTTTTCGTCGAAAAGTGCGAATGTCTCCCCAATTAGTTAACCAAGTCAATATCAGGCTCTACAGAGTACTTATTAATCATTTGATTCTAAAGATCTATTTTTTGGGAAAATGAAGCTTGCATGTGGAATAAAGCTTCTTTATCAATGAAATCAATTAAAAATTTTAATAATCACGCGGAAAATTAGTATCGAGAGCTAGGTGAATAAAATTTCTGAATCTCATTACAGCGAAAATCATCTGTAGAAAGGTCTTGCCGTATTCGTATGAGGTCAAAATATATATAAAAAAATGAAATTTTTCACGAGGCAAAGTCGCACAACCAAGAATGCGTATACTGACTGGTATATTCTCGGAAGATGAAAAAAAAGGAAACGCCAAAAACGGACGAAAGCAGCTACACCAACAAAATATCGATTGACCAGGCCCTCTAAGCATTATATAATCACTGATAGATTATACACGCGGTAATTACAAACGAGGAATTGGACTGGTAACAATATGAGCTATTGTGCCGTGATTTGATGAGGTAGAAACAGCTAGTCAGCAAGTAAGTCAGTGATCAGTGTATGAACACGTGGGCACCTTGGTCTGACCAATCAACGAGCAGCTTCACAGGAATACTGCGCGCTGATTGGTTGGACGAAGCACTTTGTGGGTAAACTCTAATACAACTAAAATACAACGTAGATATTAATCGACTTCAAAGGGTTAAAGGGCGAGGTCTGCTGCAACCCACGTAATCATACATTGACTGACCCTGAATTGCTGCAGATATGGTGACTGGAGGCCCTGACGAACTGCGAATTTCCTGAGCAAACAGCAAACTTTCTCAGATTGCAGAACAATTTTCATAAACTGCATTAAATTGAAAAAATATATACACAAAAAACTGCATTTTAGTTTGTGTCAATTAGTTAATTATGATAATCTGCAGTTTGTTAATTATCCGGACAGGCCTTTCTGGGGAAGGCAATAACTCAAAAGAACGTATATTCCGAGCAAGTGATACGCCGACACGAAATGAAGGGTTTTTGTATATCTGTATCTCCAATAAATTCATCATCACAAGAAAATATGGTTTTTCAGGCATCTCTGGTGTGTTTGGTTTTGTAGTAGAAATTATGGTTTCAATCTATTCATTCATGTTGGAATAAAAATATGTAAACTAAGCAAAGGCATTTTGTAATTGCAGAAGTATCAGTCCCACGCAATTTCTAAATGCTTGGAACCCTTCTGGGGGCTGTGCCTGAGGCCCTTGCTACTGGCTACTGCGAACGAGGTGGCGCACAGCGCTGTCAAATGAGCTACAGTGAAACCAACCAGTGCAGGCATTGTTTCAACTCAACGTATATCTGAGCAAGTGATACGCCGACACGAAATGAAGGGTTTTTGTAGATCCACAGATCTGTGTAGTGTGTATCTCCAATACATACTAATGCATGAAATAATATGATGATAGACACGGAGTTATGGATGTGGCCCCTTTTCTATTCTCTGCGCATTTTATTTTTACAGCTGCATTTCATTTTCAGCTGTCAGAATAATAATGACATGTCTGTCAGTAAAATTAACTATAGGGGTTTTTAGAAATATGCCTGTTCAATCTCTATACCCATTCTTGTTGACTGGGTAGGAGACAGACATTGACTGACTGTTATTGCGTTTCTCTTGACTTTTTGAGCTGAAGGGCCCAGTCTCCTGTATCCAAAAAAAATCCCATCTCCGATTTTGAAAAAAAAATCCCAAAAAATTAAAAACGATCCTGCGCGCACTATCGGCAGCTGTTTGATTTGGAGTATCATTATCTTAATTTAATTTTATGTGTACTGTTCACCGATACTATAGCCGGACTGTTAGTTTTACAGCTGAAGCAATAGTGCATTAGTCATTTTAGTTTTACTTTCAGTGCTACATGGGTTCAGTTTTGTGTGAAGTTACTGTTAAGATTCCGTTTTAAGGGGTGGGGGGGGGGTGACCCTAATATTTTGGAAAACAAGAATTTGGGATAGCATAGGACCAATTTTTAAATGAATCAGACTGTCTTGCTCTAACCAGATCCCTAGTTTTAAATTTACGCGCGCGGCGTAGAGCTCCTTCATAATCACCTTGCAGTTGCTCCAAACCCTGGTTTTTAAATTATTCCTTATTTTGATATCCATTTGAAAATGAAAGCTGTCTATAAAAGAATCTTAAAAAATATGCAGATGGATTGAAATCTGCACCCTCTGGTGATAATGTTGCAATGTATACGCCTCTTGTTTTAATAACCCTGAAATTAAAAAAAAAGCTTTCCGCGACGCTTCATTTTGGTCTGCAATTTTCCCAATTTTGGTCTGCAATTTCTTTACTGTAGGGAACCGGAAAAGGAAGGACAAGCCACTGTCACTTGTCAGTGACAGTCAGTCAATGTCAGTCAGTCAGTCAGTCAGCCAGTGTCAGTCAGAGTACAAAAAGTTGTCAGTTGTATCACAGCTGTGTCACAAATTATATTCGAGAATCAGAAATGAGAATCTTTCTGAAATATCTGCATGTATGTACGTTGATATATGCTGCTAAATCAATACCACGTACGTACACATGGTGGTCGTGTGGAAATTACAGAAGGTGTTCTCAGAACTTGTGATTACCAATCAGCATATAAATTATAAGTGAATATTCAATTCAAATACTCAATTATAGCAGTGTACACTGAACACTGGCAGTTGCCACACTTACAAAGCCAAAATGCAAAGAATTTACCAATACCATCTCCCCTTCTCCCGTCCCAATCCCATACTTAAATAGATAATGTCAATTTTTAATGCCAAATTTTAAATGTCAAATTCATAATCATATCATTATCCGAATTTACAATATTTTCCGAAATTTGGAAAATTACTTTTGTAACTCTTGAAAATTCCTTGTAACTGCAAACTAGAAAACTAAATCGGAACACAGAAGTTTTAGTTATTCGTTTTTCTTTTCGAAAAAATCGGGATTATCATCTTTTTATCCTAAAACGTCAAAAAACGAAAATTACTGCAAATTTATGTGAAAAATAGTGCTCAAAAATCAATACGTACTGGAACTAAATCTCTGAATGCATGAAACAGAAGGAAATACTGAGGTTAATATTTGACTTTGTATTTGATGAGCCAACGTGAACGATTATATCATTTCATATTTTTCCATGAGGCCCTTGCAGCTGTGATAAATTTCACCAATATTTTCTATAAATATAGTTCTACTTCCAACTGTAGAAGTTAGAACCGTATGGCGCTCGAGGACTGAATTCAAACTCAACAATCCGTGAACGGCGTGCAGGTTTAACTTTGAGTCCTATGTTGTTGGGGTTATGATACCTACTACTCTACTAAAGATATTGTGATATTCCAGTTCAGTCAAAATAAAACGTGGAAATTTAACGTTTATGTGGTGTTGCGTACAATTAATTGGCCGCATAAGTGATTAAAAACGGTTTAATATTGAGGTGGAGTAGAATTAAACTGGAAGTTACGGAAATTTAATGTGGAATTCTAAGAATAAAAAGTGACCAGGCTTTTTAAAAGGATACAGCCTGGAGTTGTATTGACAACGTCATCAACAAGATTCAGATTGTAGGACTTGGATTCATAAAGTAAATAAGACACAGAGTTTAAAAGAAAGGACGGCTTATTGAAAACAAATACAAACTAAAAAGAAACATGACAATATCAATATCAGGTCCATATTAGATCATTTAAAAACAATTATCACTATCAATTCAGAAATTCCATATTTTATTACATTTTCAAAGCTCGCTTTAAACTTATACAATCATTGCTTAAAGTTAACTTTCAGCTTCTAACTTAATTGGATTGAGTGGTCGATTAACACGCGCAATTCAAAGCCAAATGCGCGAAATACAACGCATTCGTTTCGAAAGAGTGTCTTCAGAATTTCGAGCATTGTGTTCTTTTAACCGTGATGTCCCGACTCTTTCGTGAGTAGCGAATTACGGAGCGCTTTGTGCTTTTCGCTGCGCGCAAAATCAAATATACTTTCCGTCGAAAAACACACTAATGACTATGCACATTTTCGAGCAGGAAAAAGCACAACGAGTGTCGTAATGCTAATACGCCGCGCACAATAGTGTCAGGACACCGGAGGGTCATCATTGAAAATTTTGATGGCGAATCTCAATCGATCCCTCAATCCAATTTCAATTGATCGATGAGTACCAATAATTTTCAAATTTCCAATATTCCCTATCTTAATCAACAGTCGCACATTCTGTGTCACGTACTTATGTTCTACAGATCAGTCTGATTAAATTCTGAAATGTCAAAAGAAATCTCATTTTACGAGTTGGTCGATGGAAGCTCACGAGGTCAATTTTTGCACGAATAGTTGAACGCAGCTTAATCGTAACAATAACATGTTACGAAGCTGAATAAGCGTAACCTAAAATCTACATTTTTAAATCATTAATCAATTAACGTTAAGTTTTAACTTTTAATCTACCAAAAATATAAAATATTAAATAATTATGAGTATAAAAGAAATCAAATTTTCATATAAACACTTATCAAACGAAAATTGATGAAAATTTACACTTTAAATATTGTGATTGAATACCTATAATTAAGATAAAATGATAAGGAATATAAAGCAAGGAAAAAGGTCAAACAACAAGGAAAAAAGGAATCTAACTCTAAGGACTATGCGTACAGCGTTCAATTTTCAGTTTCAGTTCAGATTTTTATCTTTAACTATTTCATTAAAAACTGTCATTGATCATGATGAAACTTTCGTGGATCTCAGTGAATAATTCAGTTACAGTCATGGATGTTGAATGAGCACGGGGTTGAAACTGTTGAACTCTCTGATTAAGGAGATCAGAATAAAATGGAGCTGTTGCAGAAGAAAGCGGTAGGTCAGTTTTTTAAACGTCCGCCTTTTCAAAACTGCAAAGAATGTCCCACTCACTTCCCAATTCCAATTGCATTTGCAGTTTTAGAAAGGTCAAGCAGTGAGGGCTGATGAAGAATGATGAGAATGTAAGATGATTAATAAACCATGTAGTTTTAACTTTCATTCCCCGGCGGCTGATCAATGGTCAGCGGAATTGTTTCATTATCTTGGATGCAACCCAGCGAAGAGGTGTAGTAAAAAGAGGATCAAAGATATAGAATGGGTTCAGGTTGGAATTTTGCATCTAACAACCAGAAAATCCTCCCATTCAGAGATTCATTCCATTTTTGACATTTTGCAGTGACGCTGGTCGTTGTGATGACGAAGAATGAGAATAAGGTCAAGATGTCGTGTTCCCATGGTAGCAAAATTGTCAAAATTGTTTGTAGCACTGTCACATTGTTGACACTTGACATGTACCAGATGATGTTGTCATGGTAGCAGATAAAGATGCCAAGATATCAGGTGATGTTGCTTTGATTGCAGGGTGCCTCGGCCATCCAGGAATTGCTTGTAGCTGTCTTCATGGTTGCTGGTTGGATAAGTTGCTCTTTCCTGGATCAATTCAGAAGAAATAAGAGGATCAGGGAGACTGAATGTTCATCTCAAAACGAGTGCTATAAAACCACTTGGACACATCCGGGGTCGGGGACACAGCTCACTCTCTCCTCCCTGAAGACAATTGAAAATCATTAGAATTCAGATATACCAAGACTTCAAACGCTGCACGATGAACAAAACATCGATTCAAAATGTAATTGCTTGATCGTCAAAACACAGGGACATGAGTTGATAGAATGAATCACTGCAATTTTTGTCCTGTGTTTTGTAGATTAAAATACATGCCGGAACGGCTAATCAAGGATTGCAAACTTAGAAAATTAACAACTGCGCGCAAAAGCTCACTTTGTTTAAAGATTTCTCCTCCCTGGCATATACAGAAAGTGCAGGAATCCCCTGAGAACTGTTCTCCTTGTTCGTAAACAGTTCCGTCAACATTGCACCCTCCCTCAACCAGGAGCCTGTCTTCCAACATGGTAACCTGGGACATTGTAACTGGTGTCAGAGTCTGAGAAGATTGGTGTCAGAGCCAAGTGGTGTCAGAACATAGTGGTGTCAGAACAGAGTGATGTCAGAGCATTTTGGTGTCAGAGCAAAGTGGTGTCAGAGCAAAGTGGTGTCAGAGCAGAATGGTATCAAGCGTCGCAAAAGAATATGAGAAAAGGAAAGTGGTCTCAGTTGTACCAGAGAAAAATTTAGATCAAAATAGTCCATCACATGAAACTAACCTGGAAGGATGTCGTGACGAGATTCTCGTTTAATCTCGTCATTTGCATCTTCATAGTCTCTAAGTTCTTCCTGAGGTAAGCCAAGTCCTCTCGGATTGACATGGCATCTTTCTCTGTGGCATCTGGGAAGTTCTCCATCATGTTATCTGAAGGAGAGGTGAGTAAGGTCGACTTGTGTAAGATTCATTTGGCAATATCCAATTCAAAAGATAATGGTTCTATTGAAGTGTTGAGAAGTCACAGATTTCGGATGTCTTGCTCCGATAGAATTCGATAAAACCATAAACAAATAGAGCTATGAAACTTGTGATTAATCTTCATTTACGGACGAATTACCTGAATGATTATCCATCATGTCCGCCTTTTGATCGCCTGAACCTTTCATCAAATCATCACTCTCCGTTTCAGAGTACATTTCAGTGGATGACTCCTCAACTGGATGATTCTGTCCTCCTGTCTGCCTCTCAGTCAGAAGCTCAGTCACATCTTTTGCTGTCTGCATCTCAGTCACACTCTTTGTCGTTACCACAGGGGCGGCTGTGGTCCCAGTATAGGCCCCAGTCCCCTCATAAGGTTTGGTGGTGTGTGTACTGGCCAGAGTTGGCCCAGTTCCAGTTCCCGTTGCAGTGGGACCGGTTTCCGTTACAATGATCGTACCGGTAGGGGAGACTGACTGGGCATTGGTGTGCTCGAAGTCGTAAGATTCGTACCTTAAGTAGTCAGCGCCTATAATGTGGGATAGATTGTTACACAGGAGTCGCGAGTTCGAAAAATCCCCCTGAAATTTCTGAGTCGCGCAGCACCATGTACATACGTGGATACTGGATATACTGTTAATTAGTTCAAGTACGTACAAATGGCGCTCGTGTGGAAACTTCAGAAGGCGTTCAGAAATCGCAACATCTTTGTCAGTTGTTTATTCTGTTACCGATAAAAGTTAATCCTCTTTTTGTCATTTCCCAAATTGGTTGAGTCTAGTCAGTCAGTCCTTCAGTCCGGTGTTGTGATGATGTGGTGCCTTGACAGGTGTATGGGAAGGGTGGGATGGGCATAGGGTTTTTCGCAGACAAAAATTTTAAGAAAAAAACCTGCCCAACCACAAGGATTGGGTTGCGATACCACGTCTGTGAGTGTAATATTGCGCGCAAGAAATCCTTCTTTCAGGGATCCGTTTTTTCAGGAATCCTATTTATCAGGAATCCTTTTTTCCTGAATCCTTTTTTCCAGGATCCTGATTTTTGGCACCTCTCCAGAAACAGAACTACTCTTATCTCCACAGTCCATGAAAGCGTCGAAGTCGAACTTGGGGAGGTCTTTGCACTTCTTGTAGCGGTGAGCATCAGGATTGTAAAGGAACACGTCCTCAGGAACTGCCGTGATATTGAATAAAAATAAAATTTAGATGCGGATTTCTAAAAATAAAAGGTTATGTTGAAAAATAAGATTCAAGAAGATAAAAAAAAAGATTTTAAAAATAGAATATTATCCATTTTTATCCAATTTCCTGCCTATAGATAGCAAGAATTATATACCTGCCGTAATGTTGTCGGCACTGTCACAGAACACCGAGGCCAGAGTGACCTTCTTGATCTGTCTGAGTTGCTCTGGGGTGAAGTGTTTGTCAGACTCGTACCAGAACCTGTCTCCGTCACGAGTACGACGGAACTGCTCGGCGATGATACACCTGAGGAAATGAGGATGGAATGAGGAGGAAATGAGGAGGAAATGAGGAGAAAATGATGATAAATGGAGAAAAAAGAGGGTGCTTGGAATTCTTTTAAAAATGCCTAGTGAGAGTTATAATCGCTCGCGCTTCGCACAATCGCACTAGTCAGACATTGTACCATTTCACGCACGTGCCCCCGACTCGAAGAGTCAGACAAAGTCTGACAACCTTGCACTGAAGAGAGTTGAGTCTGCGATGAGTACCTGAAAGTAGGTCCCACTAGAGCTCCCTCAGCCACGTCCTCCTCTAGTCCTCCCACCCACAGGTCAATGTCATCCACAGAGGTGTAGAGTTCAGAGAGGAGCTGCCTCGTAGTGGCGTTACGGATCTCAGACTGTGGGATGGGGAGTCAGATTCACAATAAATGAGATTAAATGAATTTAAGATTGTTAGGAATTTTGGATTGATTATTTGATTAAGCCCTTGATTAAGCCCCTGATTAAGCCTTTTAATATTGAGCCCATGATAATCAAGCGCTTGAATAAGCCCTAGAATACCATGCCCTAGATAAATATTAAGATGAAAACCTTTGACTAAGAACCTGCAAGTCATGGAAGTTGAGGAGTCTTGCGAAACCCTCGATTAGCTGATTAGTCAATAAGCCCTTAACAAGATACCTGCAAGTCGTGGAAGTTGAGAGCTCGCCGCATACCGCACACCTGCCGCATGTCATTGTACGTGGGAAGGGCGTGGTCCCGGCCTCGCTGGATGTTGATAGCAGCCAGGTCAAGGGATACCTGGGAGGGGAGGGTTCAGAGATAGAAAGGCATTGTACTTAGCAGTAGCTGCTTGGTCCAGAATTGAGTGATTTTGCGGTATGAATAATTATGAATTCCGAAAACTTCAACGTAATAACGTATTTTTGATATAGATTTGTTCTGATGAGATTGAATTAAAGTTGTTCGAATTGAGAATAATGGTTGCTTTCCACGGAGCATTTGAAGAGTATACCTGTGCAACAACGTGGAAGAGTCTCTCGGTCAGAGAATCAGAGAGTTTACCGTCCGGAACCTTGAGGTTCTGCATGATCATGCCCCTGATAATGGGGTCAATTCCGCCTGGAATAATAGGGGAATTCAGTGGAAAACAGAGTAAATTATCGACCGGTTACTGATTTGACACACGATTTGTGTACCACGGTTGATCAAAGGAATGACTTAATGTAATTATCGGATGTACCTTGTAATTTCAGCCCAGCCAGGGCTGAGAAACTCTCTGTTACTCAATCACTATTCACTGTACCTTCATCAGTCAGTCTGTAAGGAGTAAAGAATGAGTTGTGGAGGGACATATCCCCCAACTCAAACTCCTCATAGTTCTCCCCCCTTCTGAACAGAGTGGGAGGGATGAGGGTGTGTCCGAAGCGGAAGGCGGCGGTAGCGAACTCGTTGAGAACGGAGGGGTCTGTGTCCGTGTCGTATCCCTCGTACTCTCCGATCAGCTTCATGCCTTCCTCGCCCAACACCTGTAGATGGAATGGGATATATGAGGCAAGAGGCGGGTGTGCTTATACCAAGATGAAATAATATTCCTACTGACACACTTCTGACCCACCTATAGTGACCTCCCACAGACCCCACTGCTGACCCTCTTCTGACCCTCTACTGTGTTGATCACACATTAATCTAAATCTTGGCTGTATAATCACATTCGTCGTAATAGCAATGAGCTGTAAGTGTACAGCTCCTTAGTTACGAGGCCTTGTTACGAGACCTTGTTTAACATGCCGTACAGCAAGGATCTACATTCTACACTCACCTTGGGGAGGTACTCAGTGTAGGAGATGTGTTGCATCACCGCCCCAATGATCTTCCTCGCCTCCTCGTACACTCGGTCATCGTTCCACTGAAATAACAGCCGCATTAAAAGCCTTGCAGTTGGCAACGGTGGAAGAGATACATCGGGTGAGGTGGAGAACTAGAAGGGCGTGATCATGCCATTCATACATTATGTCACATAATGTTTGAATGCCATGATCTAGCCCTTCTCCAACTCATTCGATGTATTTCTCCTCTCGTTGCCAACATAATATGTGGGTACATTGGCTCGGAAACAAACCGGACAGCCCAGATTTGAAATTAAAGTATGACGCCTTCTCACGGCTCGGGTGTTATTAAGGCTCTTAAAGTGAGCAGGTTTAACACCGTACCTGGGGGTTGATCATGGCGAGCTTGTAAGCCACGTGGTTGTGTTGTCTCATGAACAGGGTGTGAAGTACAGCGAGCCCTGGCTGTTCAGTGGCTCGGAAATCACCAGCAGAGGAGGAGAGGATAATGAGACAATGCAGAACCAAAACATGACCAAGGCTAGCCAAAGTGTATGAGGTGACATTCACAACATCGCCACAAAACCACCCTGTTTGTTTGTTTGTGTTTGTTTGTGTTAGTTTTTTTGTTTCTTACCAGCGATGAAGCAGTCCACGAATACCGTAGCAGCCCTCCCAATACATCGTCTCTGACTCTCCAGCTCTTCAGGAATCAGGGAGTCTTCCCGAGGTAGGAAGTGTTTACCAGGCATGTACTCTCGTCCTACTCTCAGCTGACCCTTGTTAGCGGACCTGAGGAGGGACTAATGAGTTGAAGAGTTTGGCAGCAGGCCAAATGGGGGAATTGTAAGAACACCCGGGCTCCTGTTGCCAGGAAAAGTGATCCCTTTTATGAGTAAAACTTGCGAAAAAGCTCACATTTTAATAGAAATTAACCATTCCAAAACAACATTTCCTTTTGTTTACCTATCTCTGAGAGTTTCCATCTCCTCATCAGCACTGCCGTACACTAAACTAGCGTCAATGAAGGCTGTAACCTGACTCAGCTGCTCCCTCACTTTTACCTCCTTTCCAAATACACTAGTGTCACCAGTACCTGGAATTGGGAGTTGTGTGACACTCGAATCAAATTATTTAATCTTAGTAGGGCGTGCGGGAAGCTCCGATATTTGAATTTCGACATAATAATTCCAAAATTAGACCCTCTATCCGCAGATATAAGATAGACGAAGGATCCTAAAATTTGTCCGGCTTTGATTTTGATATCGGTATAGATCAATGATACCAATCAAAGATATTTGGTGCCTGGCGGATACGGGATATTATCATATCAAATATTAGGATATAGCCCGCCCAGTCTCCTATTTCTATCACAGATCAGAAGCCAGTCAACTAATCCAGTCAACTAATCCAGCTACCGACTACGACAAGAGTAGTATAAGGGCTGCTTCCTGACTTCAGGAGTCGCCAGCCTGGCTCCCTATATTCGTTACTGTCGGTAACAATACATAATATATCGAATATCGGGCAAAATACCAGGCAGTTTCTAGTGAGGGAATTATCAGAGGTATGAATGGGCAATTGATTGCGAAAAACGCCCGTTTTTGCGTGCCCGAAAAATATAAACGATGTTGTGTCAACAGCGCTAGTTTAATCGAATCATTGTACTAACTATACCAATATTCTTTCTAGTTTAACGAATATCGAAGTGGTATAATTGCTTTGCGGCAGTTTGAAAAATACGTTTATGACACCAATTATCAATCTATTCGATCAGCATAGCTGCTAACTGCAGAATGATAGCGTTTTATTGTTAAACATTCCTTCATAAGATTGATTAGGTACACAGATTGTGCAAGGTCAACACTCAACGAGAAAATAATAAAATATTACTGAAGAAACCTACTGATAATTCTCACCCAAAGAAAATGAAGGGAATACAATATGAATAAATAGTTACTAAATTATGAAGAAAAAAAAAGAAATTTCTCACCGCAAGTGGCAGCGGACCTCACGAAGGGCATACACTGGGCATCAATCCGAGTATCGTTGGTTGGGATCTCGATAGGGAAACAGGGCATGGAGTTGGAGCAGGTCTGCTCACATCTCACTCGGAGGAAGGGAGCAAAGGATGTCTCACTGGGCCCTTCAACTGTCTGGGGGTTAGGAGGGTTAGGTAGGAGCAAAGGAGGTCTCACTGGGTCCTTCAACTGTCTGGGGGTTAGGGAGGATTAGGGAGGGTTAGGTAGGAGCAAAGGATGTCTCACTGGGTCCTTCAACTGTCTGTGGGTTAGGGAGGATTAGGGAGGGTTAGGTAGGAGCAAAGGATGTCTCACTGGGACCTTCAACTGTCTGGGGGTTAGGGAGGATTAAGCAAAGGAGGTTATTCAACTGTCTGGGGTTAGGGAGGATTAGGGGGGGTTAGGGAGGAGCAAAGGATGTCTCACACTGGGGTTAGGGGGGTTAGGTAGGAGCAGAGGAGGTCTCACTGGGTCCTTCAACTGTTTGGGATTTAGGAGGGTTATTTAGGAGCAAATTCGATAGAATTTCAAAGAGAGGGGTTATAAGTTCCTGAATCCTGTTATCTCTTGCTGGTTTTCAGTCAAATATTATACAAGCAAAATACATTGAATGTTCTCTCCATAAATATCCTGATGTTATATTCAGTAATGACTTGGCTTACCTCAGCAAGAGACGTGTCCTTACAATAATGAGGTTGGACAATGAACATTGAACATCATTAACAGAACAGGTTTATTAGCTATATTGCATGGAAAGATGTCACGAACATGTTTTTGACTAGTATTATACAACGCCATGACGAGTATTTTGGAAAATATAGAATTATCAGTCTATGACATCTCCACCTGTAATTGTTATCACACTTGTTTCAGTTTAGGGGGGTGGGTTTGGTGAGGTCATGTTATCTCGTCTACACATGATGTAATCTGTCATCAGTAATGACTTGTGTCATGACGTGACGTGTGTGGTTGGTACATTGACGTGTGTACGTGCTTACGTGTATATATTATCATGGGTGTTATGTGGATAATAATTTACACTTCCTTGGATAGTTGGCAAATCCTGGAGAATTTTATGTAAACCGATCTCCTGAAACCAGAAGAAACCGTTTATATGACTCTAATACTGCTACAAAGATGTTGTTGAGCGGCCATGGTATTTGAGCTAATATCAGCCTGAACATGCTATGATAGCATAATATTTTGCAGGAATATGCAAAACAAAAAGTCCAGACACAATTAAGCAATTGCCGCACATACCTGGGCTAGATCGTGGTCTAGGAACTGGCCGAAGTGCATCATGAGAATGCTGAACTGGGCGTGGTCACTGGTAGTGTGGGTCTTCATGAGTCTCTGGGAGATCATGCGGGCAGATGGGAGGGTGTGGGACCAGCCTCGGGGAGTGTTGTATCTGGAGAGGAGGAATTTCATTAACTTATATGGGCATAACCTTATATGGGTATTGGGTATTACCTTATATGGGCAGCCTTGGGGAGTGTTGTATCTGAGAGGGGGTAAAAAGGGTTTGATTTAGAAGAAGTTGAGATAAAATATAGCCTAGAATCTACTAAAATCTACTAAAATCTACTAAAATCTACTAGAATATACGAAAATCCATGAAAAGAAATAAATCTCTGAATTATTAAATTCTCACTTATTCTCGTAGAGGGCAGGCAGGAATCTGTTCATGCTGTGGAGTCCCGATCCCCAGAGGGGGTTCTTGACATTGTTACACGTTCCGTCATGGGAACGGAACGACATCAGCTGGCACCGCATGTCACACTTCGGCATACGTTTCTGAGGGGGGAAATACTTGTTTTTGGGGGGAATTAGGGAGCAATTAGTAACTGTGGGAAATGGGGAGCAATGAGCTTCATGAATATCGGGCACGTGCACTTTTTGCCGAGAGCACAAGTGTTTTGCTTTGTGTTGAATAGCTTCCATAGCTTGACTCCTGACAGTGTCAATGAATTAGAATTCGGCATTCGTTCAGAAGACGGAAGCCCTCATATTATGCCCTCATGTAATAAGTAGTTTCTCTATAAACGCAGCCACACCACTGCGGAACAACGCCCGAGAATCCGATGAAATGTCCAATATCACAACCTATCGGAGCTGACGGAGAGCTGACCCGGCTGTTGCACTGTTCGAATATTCATGTTAAAATGAATACGTGAACTTGCATATAATGAACCAGACAGGTAAAAACATTATTTTCATGAAGGATAATATGTAATCCACCAAACTTGAACCCAGACAACTGCAAATAATCGCAGTTCTGTCAATAATTGCATAGTTACTTCCGAACATAAATTCTTGGCAAAAATATTAACAAGTATGCAGAAACAAAAGTATCATGAATTTTACATTCACTCTCTCGTTAATGCATTCTCGTTATTACACAGCGAAATTCCACAATATGAAAAAACCGAATAAAATTCTGTTTTTGGGGAAAATTACAATCTCCACGATCATTTGACCCTACTCACCCTAGCATGGCAGCCGGATAAGTCCTCGAGATGGTCGATGGCATCAGGACTGAGGAGGGAGCCGAGGGGTTGTTGGTTCCGTGCCAGGGACGTGGCATTCAGCTCCTCGATCCGCTCGTGGATATAGTCCAAC
Source organism: Beroe forskalii (assembly GCA_011033025.1). Classification (NCBI taxonomy): domain Eukaryota; kingdom Metazoa; phylum Ctenophora; class Nuda; order Beroida; family Beroidae; genus Beroe; species Beroe forskalii. Next base: position 281,746 of record WFMF01000030.1, on the reverse strand, counting down.
GCGTGCTCAAACACCTCCGCGGACTGGGGGATTAGGTGGGAGTTGAGGGGGAGAATGAGAATCATCTATAGAAATGGGAGTAATAATAGTGTAATAATTGGTCCTTATTTATAAGATCTGAGGAGTGTCAAAGGGTGAGTTTCATTCATATTTAAGTTCTATTATAGTAAGGGATGTATCTGCCCCAGGCTGTAACCCCCTGTGAACTAAATCCTCCCAAAGATGTTAGAACGTTTTTCGGTAGTTCATAGGTCATAGAAACCCCCTAAGAAAGTTATCCAAAAAATTCCTTGGGGAACCTTGATTTTTTACCCCTTTTTTACCCACGCGTGGGTTAAAACTTTAAATGGCGATATCTCGGCTTCCTTTTGAGATACGGAGCTCAACAACCACACTAAAATATGCTTTTGATAGACACATTTAGTTGGGCGGGCCATGGTCCCAGGTCGCTATTTTGAACCGTTTTCGAGATAATCGCCAAAAACCCTTTTTCGCTATGCGCGAAGGGGTAAGGAAGTGGTCCCGTAAATACAGCTGTACTGGCTAAATTGGCACTTATTATGATCACAGACACGTCTATCAGTTCTTCATAGCCTAAAGTAACACCAGAAAAAGTTATCCAAAAATTCCATAATTTAACCCCTTTTCACCCCTTTTTCAAACCCCTACGTAAGCCAAATTTTCAAATAGGGATATCTCGGCTTCCTTTTTGAGATACGGAGCTCGATAACCACTTTAAAATATGCGCAATGGTCACATTTGGTTGGGCGGGTCATGGTCCCAGGTCGATATTTTGAACCGTTTTCGAGATAATCGCCAAAAACCCCTTTTTTGCTATGCGCGAAGGGGTAAAAAGTGGTCCCGGTAAATACAGCTGTACTGTGGGTAAATTGGCACTTATTATGATCATAGACATGTTTATCAGTAATTGTTCATAGCCTGAAGTAACACCAAAATAAAGTAATCCAAAAAATTCCATAATTAAACCCCCTTTTCACCTCTTTTTTAAACCCCTGAGTAAGCCAAATTTTGAAATTGGGATATTTTGACTTTCAATCGAGATACGGAGGTCTTACAGCTGTCAACAACCAATCTAGAATGTCTAGAAAGGGCACATTTGGTGGGTTAAAACATGGTTTCAAGTCTTTATATCATACCAATTTGATGAAAATTTCTAAAAACCTTATTTTTTGCCAAATTCAGTGGGCTAAACGTATAAAAGAGGTCGAAATATGTCTTAGGCGAGTAATCATTTTCACATAAGATGACCATTTCTGATTGTTTACAAAACATAAAACACTATTATAATCCATAAATACATCGTACTGAAATGGGGAAGCAGTAATTTTAAGTTTCGATATTACAAAATAAGCAACTAAAATCACTTCTTTTCATCTTATAAGGTTCTTTCAGATTTAGATGCTACTTATCTTTCAAACCCGTGAGGTTTGAAATAGCAGTGTTTCTGAACTTCTTTCTCCAGCAGAAAGCACACAGAATCATGCTTGCAACAATAAACATCATAACTGCTGCCAGTAAGGAAATTTCTGTCCTCTTTGACAGTTTGGCAAAGCTTCTCTCTTTATCAGATAAGCCTCATGGATGTTGGATAGTTGCTTTCATGATGTCATTCTCTAAAAAGTGTTTTAACATGGTATATATCCAACCAAGTACATTTCTTCCTTGCTGCCAGAGTTGGGATTAATATTTGCTTGAAGAGTCATATTTTTTTTCAGCTGGGTATAATATCTTGTGGTAAGTGCTTGGGAATTTACCTTCAACTTAAATTCTTTAGAAACCATTCCAAAATCCAAGGTATAAGGGCATACCCCCATTTATACATAATTTATGGTAACCATACTCCGACGCCCAGCTAGACTCACAGCAATAGAACTGTGGCTTGTGGCCAGCCATATACCACCATCCATAATGAAAGTTGACAATTGCTTGCAATGCGAAATCATGAATGAACAAGTTATGTTGAATACATTATTAAGGCAAGAGCACGAAATTGATGCTTTAAGGCCATCTATGCAAATTGTCTGATTGACATTAAATTCCGTAGAAACCCCCATCTTTCCTGGCCAGGATAATATTTGAGCATGGCTCTGTACAGTACCGGAAGGAATGAATCCAATCTGAAAAACCATATATGTTGGGACAACATCTTCCTAAAATGCAAGTGGAACTTGTATTTGTATTTTCATTTCAACAGTGTTTGTTTGGCCCAGGTCAAAAATATTGAAGTGTCATTATATTATTATGACGAATGGTCTCATTTAGAGTATCCATATTTTCCATGATTACTGTACATCTTTCACAGAATTTTCATCCAAAATATTATGCAGTTTACTTTATGGGTGGGTTTGCTCTATGTGGATTTTTATGTGGATTTGCTTTATGGTATGGCCAGCTCTAAAATTCTACCTGAATATCACGAATGGTCAATCAGAATATGGTCATTATATATCAAAATGATGACTCGCCTAAGACGTATTTTGACCTCTTTCATACGTTTAGCCCCCTGAATTTGGTAAAAATTTCCAAATTCCATCGAATCGATATGAGATATGAGATAGAAACTTGCAACCTTGTTCTACCCCACCAAATGTGCTCATTGTAGACATTTTAGGGTGGTTGTTGACCTCTGTAGATATCTCAATTGAAAGTCAAAATATCCCAATTTCAAAATTTGGCTTACTCAGGGGTTTAAAAAAGAGGTGAAAAGGGGGTTTAATTATGGAATTTTTTGGATTACTTTATTTTGGTGTTACTTCAGGCTATGAACAATTACTGATAAACATGTCTATGATCATAATAAGTGCCAATTTACCCACAGTACAGCTGTATTGCACGGGACCACTTTTTACCCCTTCGCATGATAGCAAAAAGGGGTTTTTGGCGATATCTCGAAAACGGTTCAAAATATCGACCTGGGACCATGACCCGCCCAACCAAATGTGACCATTGCGTATATTTTAAAGTGGTTATCGAGCTCCGTGTATCTCAAAAGGAAAAGATATCCCTAATATTAAAAAATTTGGCTTTAGGGGACAAAAAAGGAAAAGGGGGTTAAATTATGGAATTTTGGATAACTTTTTTCTGGTGTTACTTTAGGCTATGAAGAACTGATAGACGTGTCTGTGATCATCATTAGTGCCAATTTAGCCACAGTACAGCTGTATTTGACCGGGACCACTTTTTTACCCCTCGCGCATAGCGAAAGGGCTTTTGGCGATTATCTCGAAAAAAACGGTTCAAAATAGCGACCTGGGACCATGGCCCGCCCAACTAAATGTGTCTATTGCGCATATTTTAGTGTGGTTGTTGAGCTCCGTATCTCAAAAGGAAGCCGAGATATCGCCATTTAAAGTTTTAACCCACGCGTGGGTAAAAAGGTAAAAAATCAAGGTTCTGGCGAATTTTTTGGATAACTTTCTTAGGGGTTTCTATGACCTATGAACTACCGAAAAACGTTCTAACATCTTTGGGAGGATTTAGTTCACAGGGGGTTACGGGTCAATCCCTTACTATTAATGAATTGAAGAGCATTGGCAAACTACTCACCATGGCCATGTAAAGAGTTTGTCTTGTGGGTTGTCTGACCAGATGGAAGAGATCTTGTGGGGTCGGTTGGAAGTTGGGGCTGTTGAACCGGGCACTGGAGGACAGATTCAAATCACGGGTTGTGCTCAATAGCGTCAAAAGCAATTAAAAAGTAAGTGGAAATCATTTGAGCTTTGAAGTGAAGAAATTACTGAAATTCATCTATGCTTCTATGTGGGAAATAACGGTAAAAAATTCGTCTGTACAATGAAGCTTACCTGAGGATGACTTGGGTCTCCTGAACGGCACTATTCACGAAGTTCTGAGCGTACTCCAGAGCATCTTTAACGAACCTATCACCGGGGAACGGTGTGCCGTCTGAAATATACGAGTTTTCTAATTTGAATATGTTGGTACGAAATTTGAGGATTTATCGAAATAATCTGCATGTTTTCGCCCCACCAAAATGTGGATGCGGATAGGTATGAGTAGCTGGAACCCTACAAGACTTCACATGTCATAAGTTATTTGTGTAAATTCCAAATTCCAATTCAAAACATTGAATTCAAGGTTCAGACTACATTAAATTCTGTGGATACAGACCAGTGCCTATTAATTCCTATCGCAAATTTCTGTTTTCTTCTAAAATAGACGGAGAGATTTTAAGCTTAAGATGAACTCTGATGGCTTCCAATTCAATTACTGATGAATGTCCCAAGCCTGACTGACGAACTTTAACATCTGGAGCTCGACGAGAAGCCTCTGAATTGCTAGCAGCAAAAGTTGTCGCGAAACTTTGTGGAGCATGGAATATTGTTTGGTGTCGAAATAAGAACGTTAATGCAAGGAACTTAACGAATTCTTAGAAGATTTTCACAGCATTAAGGTTTTGCTTCTAAGTTTTCTGCGCCAGAAGTCCAGCATATTCTCAATAAGATGGTACCTCCCTATGTCTTACGCATACTAATTTAACTGAATCTCCAGTATTTGCTAGCATACATAATCAAAAAGCGATAAATAATGTCACAAAATGAACAGAAAAAGTTAGATTTCTTAATATCTAAAGCGCGATTTCTGAAAACTTCTAAAAAACCCGTCAGTGACAGCCATGGAGAACTCGTGTCTGGCTGTTCCAGCCTCGTTGCTCGCTCTACACTCGTAGAATCCGGTATCCTCGAACTGAACCGCAGCAAACACCAGTCTCTCCTGTACCTCGTGAGGACGAGTCACATGCTGGATCTGGTAGGTGTTGGAGAAGGGCAGGTACTCGTTGTCCTGTGGAGGATGGGGCATTATTCCTTATTTGGTATGATTACTACGAAAATGGTAAAATTATGTCAGAACTGAGATATTCCTCATCTCAATTATTGAAAAAGGTTTTTGACTTAAACCTTTTGGGTAACAGTTCGAACCGCAATTTGCGCTATGTATAAGTGCACACGGCGTACGAACATGTTGTTTGTCTATATAACGCCGCGCCAACGGCAACTTAAACTGCCCCTGTTATACCATCAATCGAAGATACGACTTAGAAATTCTACAGCCTTCTTTTCTTTTTGGACAACAAGTTGGCCAGAAAAGTAATGTTTTGTGTTTGTATGCAATTTCTTAACTTCTTACTGGTCCAAATGCCGTTACCAAATGAAAGTGATGACATGTTCTCTTACGAGGGTTTTTAAATTTCTCGTGTTAAAAAAGTATTCTCAAGAGAAAAAGCGGCGCTCTATTGGACCGTGACGGAGGAGAAAAATATAGATTTCCAACTTGAAATCTTCCATTCCTCAATTCTTCTCTGAAACCTCGACTTCTCCGTAAAGTGAACTTGTATATACAATCCGGGTTAACGAAGTCTATACTCTATCGTGACAGGTTGCTTTTTACGAAAATGAAACTATTCATATTATTCAAAATTTATCATTAAATATTCAGTTGACAGGCGACAAACTCAGTGTCGCTAACCCGGGAATATTTAGTTTTTTGTATGAAAGTCTGGAACTGAGAAAACTACAATTTCCCAAAATCAGAAACTCCCCATCTTCCAAGATGTTTTCCCCACGCCCAAAGAGACAAGTCATATTTACTATGACCTCACTCAAGTGGTTATGACTATCATAGCCGGTAGCAAGTACTCAGCAGCCGACTTTATAGCGCTTAATACGCAAAGAGTTATGACGGACTCTGTTGACAGAAGAATAGTATATTTATGCGATGTAAGAAGGCGGGTAAGATGACGTCATTATCGCAGTGCGAAGTGGTGTGTTGATGACGTCACACTACCTACTTTTCACGTCCGGGGCGTGTAGTTTTGGTAGTTTATATTATGGGAGGCGACGACAGCGGGTGTGATGTAATTTATTAATTTGTACGGGTGCAATTTGTGTGTAAAATATTATTTTATTTGCCAAGTTTAATGAATTAAACAGAGGCTTTAAACAGAGGGTTTAACTCAGGGAACGACAGCTCTCAATTTGAACGAGAATACTCCATTATATACTCCGATGTAAATCAAAGCAAATTTTGTAGACTTTTGACAGTGAAGTGAACTTAGAACTACCTATCTTCAAAAGTCCATTCATGATATCCAACAAATTTCACAGAACTTCCTATAGATGTAGAATATCTAAAGACCATTTACAAAATTAGTAACTTTACCTTGAACCACTCAATGACGGGTGTTGGGCTCCCAAACACAGTGCAACTGAAGACAGCACTGTTCCCAAAGGGCACCCAGGCGTCCTTAGGGGGAATCCGGAACTGAGGGGTCACTGAAAGTGAAAGAATAATAAACTATGGTTTTTTGAGGAATGGAAACTAAAAAGTCGGTGCTCTGAAAAAGTTCAATCATTCGTCATTTTGAGACATTTGAAATCATTTCCCAGAGAATATCTGATATTTCTATAAACTCTGAACCCTACTCACGGTAGACATTGAGTCTGGCTGCAGCCTCCACTGAGCCCCCAGCATTGGTGGCAATACAGATGTACTTTCCACTGTCACTGGGCAGGGGGAACCGGATTCGGAGGGTGTTGAAGTGATCCTTCTGGTACCTGGAACTGGAGAGGAGCACGTCTTCTGTGATGGTGATGCCCTGAGGTGAAGAGGAGAGTGAGGTGATGCCCTGTAAAGAAGAGAATAGTGAAGAAAATATTAGAAAGAGAGTGATTGGGTGAGGGGATATCAGAAAGGAGCACGTCTTCTGTGATGGTGATGCCCTGAGAAACAGAAGGGTGAGGGGAAAACTTAGGAAAGACGAAATCTTCTGTTACGAAAATGGACTGCTCAATGCCCAAACGAAATCTTAAATATGAGGGGAACTTGAATCTTTTGAATGCGGGAACTGAGGCCCAAAATGATAGATTTGAACTTTTAAATCAGAAGAAGTAAACTGTGAATAGACCATTACCTCATCAGTTTCGATTCTCCAGGACATTTTAGGTCTCGGGTTTCCGTTAGCTCTGCACGCGAACCCAACCACATCGATATCAAGAACTGTCATGTCAGTGGGAGCCGATGTGATTTTAGGGGTCTCTGAAAAATATATTTCTAAGGTGTTTTGCGTTATGGAACGGCAGCCATGAGCCATTAAATAACCTGTTAAATATGGACCTGTTGAAAACCCATTTTGAAGGTCAGGTTTTAAAAATGCACACTATTTGACTAACTTATTCCCCGAACTCCAAAAAATATTCTCACCTACAACTTTTTTAAAGGTTGGCAGTTTAAATTGATGTTTAAATTGAACATAAGTCATAAATAAGCTTCTATTAATGAACAAGAATTGCGCCTGCCGACACAATTCTTGTTTGTCCATTGTTCCCGTATGCAGGCGCTTAATTTCCCTCCCCCGCGATGCTTGATGTCTTGTAACTCAACATTTTGGAAATTCTAGTCTTAACGACCTGGGCAACATGCTTATTTGAGTATCGTGCCATCATGTATTTCGAAATCTAACTGCTGAATTAAACTTATTACTGAAAACTTTCTGTGACCTGATTTAAAACCTTTCTGATGAACTGATTGGGCTGTACAGGATCATTTTTTTGCTATCTGAAAACTGAAGATAAGCTAAGAAAATAAAAATTTGAAATTTGACTATAGTGGGGCTTGAACCTGTGACCTCCAACGTGCCAGCACTACTAAGTCTGACGCGCTAACCAACTGAGCTACGAAATCATGAAATGACATGTTAATTATGTACTGTAAATACGTGTAAAATTTCAGTTTTTTATTGTGATACTGATTCAATTTTTTTCATCATTTCTCAGAGAATAGTCAAATTTGGCAAGCCTTCTTCACATTTACTCGGTCAATATCTTTTTTGGCGAAAAAATCGTGTTTTTTGTGTTTGAAATAGTCAAAATGAAAATCAATTTCCTTTAAAAGGACATTAGATTTGGTCGATATGAAAACTTTAGTGACTGGGAATGTGGCACGGATGGGCCTACAGTCACCCTCATGAAATTAAAATTTTTGACAACCGACAGCTCCATGAATTAAGAAATTCGTTATTTTGAATCCTCCGAAAAAAGTAATATGGGGGGACGGACGGAGGGACGAGGGACGGAGGGACATTTTCCTTCGACTATTATTATAAAGCGAGCAGTCCGGGCACTTTATGAAATTACAGTAGTTCTATTGCAAAACTGGACCTGCTATGCTAACATAAAATATTTCTCACCCTCCCAGACCACGATCTGCGTAGCCCTCTCATTTGCCGTTTTGTATTCACAAAAACGCCAATGGGGAGGAAAATTGTAGCTGCACACCTAATTTTAAGTCGGTTCAATTGTAAGGGCTTTATTAACCAGTGTTTATGAGGGGGAAGATCAATACCGACATTTTATAATCGCTAGGAAAGAACACTCACCCACTACAAGAAGGTTGGCAGTAGCCCACACAGTCCCTCCATCGTTATTCAGAACACAGATATACTGGCCCGTGTAGTGAGACGTTACCTGATCAGGAGATTTATTGAATGATAACGTCAAGGGTTACTAGGAACAGAGCTAGAACAGAGGAATCATAAAGTTCGTATTTTAGAAGAAGTCATCAACATTCCATCTGCGGATCAACCAAAATACCTTTCTATTTTCTAAGATATTTTGCAATCGAACTCACGTCTCTGACGTAAAGATGTCCACTCTCTGTAATCAGGAATTTGCCGCTTGCATCGTAATTCGTGATCTCCTCGTCCGTCAAACCGTCAGGAATAACAGGAGCAGAAGTGAGGGTGGTACGTCCTGCGTATGAATTAATGAAGGGCGAGCAATTAAACATTAATGTCAAATGTATGATGCAGGTTTTAAGAGGCTTATCACGAAGTTAAAAGGAATTAAACATGAATTAAGCAGGAATTAAACAGGAATAAGACCGGGAATAATAACAGGAAATAAACAAAATTTGAAGAGGACTAACCTATTCTCCACTCCAGTTTAGGTTCGGGCTCCCCACTCCCCTCGCAGGGGAAGTGAACCAAAGACCCCGGAGCTGTGGTGACGTCAGAGGGACGGATCACTATCGTGGGTTTAGCTGCGGGGAAAAACAGGGTTATGTTTTTTCATTTTTCTGACAAGAGTCTTTTCGAATATTTGATAAACATTTTGAGTCAAGACGCGCGCGCAAACCTTCAAGAAAATATTGCGCTCCTATTCGCTGTTACGAGGTTAGCATGGTTTTACCAAGAAATTGTACCTGCAAGCGACACGGTGATCATCTTGAGGGAGTCCTCTTGCATACAGGTATAGACGGCAGCGTCCTCCGTCTTCAGCCTGCTGATGTACATGGTGCCGTCCTGCAGGGTGATGTACCGCCTGTCTCTGGGGGAGGAGAGGGAGGGTTAGTGGGTAATAAGTGGCTGTTGGGGGAAGAGGGTTTGAAAGGGGGCTTAGAAGAGAGAATGCAGAAGAAAAAGGGGAGGATGAAAAGAATAATTGGGGGTTAAAAGATTTCAGAAGAGGGGGGTAAAAAGCAAATAGGAGTTTATAGGAACTAACCCCAGATCTTTGACATTGATAAGCTGTCCGTTGCTGGTTGCTTTAACCCACTCGATGCCTGGTTCCCCACATTTTAATGTCACGAATCCACCTAATCTCCCGGATATCGACTCCTGACATGAAATACCAATTTGAGGAAAAAATTGAGGAATTTGAACAAACAAATTTGCAATTTTAGGAATTTAAAAATTTAGAAATATCCCAAATATGCAGGAAAAATAATTTTAAGTATGGAGATGATATTGATCGTTTTCATTTTCACTTCCCAGAGTTTCTACTCACAGTAAGCGACTGGGAGGTAGCACAGTGAAGCACTACGGAACAGAGGAACAGGAGTGAGATGAACATGAAACTCTCTGTGTTTCTCTGGGTGGAAAACGTGGCTAACACCTACTACGGATAATGTCAGGGGTTATTTATTGTGGGGGGGGGGTTATTTATTGTGGGGGGGGGGTATTCATGGGGGAAGGGGGTGATCCGCAGTCGGTAGGGAGGATTGGGGGTATTTATAGGGAGGGGGTGATCCATTGTCGATAGGGAGGGTTGGGGGTATTTATTGGGGTGTTAGATATTTCGTAGCTGGTAGGGAAGAGGTTTCCAATAATAACTCATCATTTTATCTTAAAAATTACTGTAGAATTGATTTTTACAAGGGGGACGCTGAAAAGGGGGCTGTCATGTATGGAGATAACCTTTGTTGCAGCGGTGAGTTAAAAACTGGTGGCTAGTGGTCGCAGGAACGAATACAATACAAGGAATCGGAGAAAAGGAAAATGTTATGCAGTGTTATTCAATATTTAACATAATGTTGTATAGGTATGTAGACTGAAGCTAAAATTGGCTCATTATCCGTCAATGGAGTGACTGGCTAAAAATAATTGCCGCCAACAATTCTGTCTAGATAAAAATACGTCTTAACCATTCTTTAGCTTTGAGGGAATTTATTGGCGTCAATTTTCCCGATTGATAACGCAATTCAAGATATACTTCAATTTTCCCTTCAATTTGTCAATTATCACAAGCCGAAAAGCACTAAGCTGTGCAAAATTGTGTGGTTTCAAAACATAAAACAGTCAACAAAAGTGATGAAAATGCGTCCGATAAAATGTAAATTAAATCATACCGACGACGTGTCATGCTAGTATAGGGCGAAACATATTTTTTACTGCTTCAAATCAGCGATTGGCTCATGTCGAACATTTAAGTGTAAGACTAAAGTAATCGAAGAAGAATGACTTATTACATCAGATCACAATTCGACAATTGGGACAAATTCTTTATCATGTTTAATGAGAACGGTATTTTTCACGATATAAAACCGTGCCCTAAATTTCAAATAATTTTTTGCGACTTAAAGACGACCACATAAATAGGAAAGTCAAAGGTGTATCCGATTACATATTTCATTTTGATCTACTTAAGTGCAAACCACTGAGCTCCGAAATGTGAGCGCAGGAATTCGATCAGGTCATGACTCATGTCTCGATCACGTTATGTTATAATTGATTCATTTGTCAATTTCCTCGAAGGGTGTATAATTATTCGAAATTTCTATGTATATTTTTCAGAGTGAAGGAGACTTCTGCCTAGTGCCCTAGACCCTAGTTGTAGAACTAGAAACTGAGGAAACTGAGTTGGAACTATAAAAAAGATACGGGGGAAACTGTAGAAGTAGTAGTAGTAGTAGTAGTAGTAGTAGTAGTAGTAGTGCTTATATTTAGAGATAAACTCAAATATAATAAACTCAGGTTAGGAACGAAAGTTAGACAGTGTTACAACTTACAAACGATAACACACAAATCATAAATACGAGGAAGTGAAGATCAAAGCTTCAAAGAAATTCCGAAAATCTACAGAAATTAGTAACTTAAATTACCGAATCATCAAATAAAATCATGCATATATACAGAGAGCATTTTACTACAAAATATGTACAGGCTTCCAGCGGACTTTTGCTGGGTTCCCGTTCAGTCAATTTGATTTTAAGAGCAGGTCATCGCAACACTGTTGACGCATCCATCAGTCATCAAATAACGGAACTTCATATTCTAGACGGGTTTACCGGTGAAATCGCCATAAACTTCGGCACCTTGACGGAAAGCAGGAGTATAGAAATCGTACGAAAGATAAGCTACCAGCGAATAAATATAATTGGCAAGATGTCAACAATTCACCATTCTAACGCATGATGATGACTCCACTTTCAGGCGCCTGTATTCAGTGAAGGAAGTGATGAATATAAAATAAATGTCCGGAGAAACCAGCCCAATTAAGGAATGTTCCTCGGCAGAGGAACATCGCATGTAAACCTTACATATTATTATTATATCGTTAACAACGAGGTATATTTAACTTCAACAGTTCTACGAACAATCAGGAAATAACGATATTAATAATATACGCGCGCAATATGAATATATTATATAAATAGGTGGTCGAGAGATCGGTGATGACGTCATTATCACATCTCAAAGTGGTACTTTGGTGGCATTTCACCACCTTCACTTTTCACACAATGGGGTAAAATTCAAGGGAGGATATGTGTTGGATATGTTGAATACAGGAAGGTAATATTATAATGTTGATAAATCGAATTAATGTGTCGGGGATTCCAGAACATATGTATGATGCTAGGGAATGTATTGTGACATTACATGGCTCCTAATACGGTATTAGATTTAACCAATTCCCAAGATCATACCTATATTTACACCAAGGGACACTGGTTTCAGACTTGCGAATGATCTCAAAAGGAATCAGGGCGTATTTTGAATTTAGTTCTAGATTATGTTACATTATTTCTGGAGAATGGCTCATTGATCCCGCAGTGGCATTCTGCTATTCAGCTAATAATGGGCATGATGGCATGACATGCAGTGACCCATGAAATATGAACATCAGGGATCAGCGGCCTGGACACTGATCATGGGACAAATTCCTGGTGTAAATATGTCTGTGGAAGTGTAAATATGTCTGTGGAACTTTCAAACATGTATCAAGTTACAAATTACCAGTCAATTTTATCGACAAAAGTTGCGAAGTTGACAGTCAAGGCTCTCAAAATAGGTGTGATAGAGCCAACCAATTTGTTGTAATTAATGAAATAATGATGAAATTAAAATGAAATTGAATCTGATAATCACATCAAAATCATCACATTTATTAATGAGATACAATTAAGAAAGTGACCAGCATGGAACCAGTACCTATATGAAAATGAAAAGTCTCTAGACTTGTTATTAAATTCAAGGGCCTGGAGGCAGCCATTGCAGATCACATTTCCAATTCATTGCGGCAAACAGTAATTGGAAATGATTATGAAAAATTAACCTGCGATTTACTGACTACAGAGCTACACAGTAATTCAATCAAATTTATTCCATTTCAAGAAATTAGCATTTTGAGCCCCTGTGGAGTTTTCAGTCAATCAATCAATTAAATTTCATTGAAATTGAACCGCACGCTTATAAATCTAGTTTTCAAACTCAGAAGAACGGGATTATCAGAAATAACCGAAGTCACGATAATGTTGATAATGAAAAACGGATAACAAACGGAAAGGAAACTGAAATTAGTCTCTTATACCACCTGTTTAGCGAGGACGAAATAATATTGGAAAAACAAGACCATTTCTTATTTACCTTAATTTTCAGAAACGGATTCCACGTTAGTACCAAGTGTCGAAGTTGGAAGTGACGTTCAAAAATTATTCCAATGGGCAGCTATTAAAAACTTTAAATTTTAATCATGTGATTGTGACAATCTGACAGAAAATATATGATGGATTTTATGCAATCAAAAGGGAAATATTCTGGTAATTTTAGAAGTATGCATGTTAAATCATCAGAAGATATAGTATATACTTGTATAGCAAGGAATTTAACGCAGAGAAAAGATAGACAATAGCGGAATAGCAAGCATGTTTTCACAGCCTCAGAAATTTCATGTGAATTTCGGAATAAGCAGGCACATTATCGAAAATATGCGATAACTCGAGCAGAATGTAGGGAAAGCAGTCTCGGTACATTATAGGAAAAACAATATCGATTAACAGAACCTTAAAGAATTAGAAAATGAAGTCTCCGTCCCAAACTCCAAAACTGAGACAGATCTCGCCCGCAGCTGATTTTTAAGGAATCATAATGCTTTAATGAAGAAATCGATGTCTTGATTGCAGACACAATCTTAAACTGTGAAGTACCTCGTGAATTTTATCATGTACAAAATACTAAAATATTCTATCAGAGCATTATAGCATTATGTTTTGCATTATCATGTCTTCATTGTGATTATGATTTGTCCAATGAAGCAATGAGCCAATACAAGCTTGAGTCACGAGTAAAGTGTCTGTTATGAAACCAAGTTACAGCAAGAAAAATGAAAAAAGTTGCTGCGCTGTGTCACAAAACGACAAGGCTTTCAAAATAAATGGATAAAACCCGCCTTTAATTGCAGAAAAGACTCTGTCTTGGGTTGACTGTTTTTCTAGGAAACTCAGAAGCACCATAATCGGAAACATTAAACTAAAACTGTGACCGTGACAATATTCAATATACATACTTTGTAAAACAAAAGTAAACACCAATGGAGTGTGGAGCAATGGGGGCCAACAAATTTAAAGGGGCGACAAATATGCAATACTGATTACACTCATTACTTGTTCCTAGTTCAATCCTGCCTTAATTCGATTTATTAACTACGTTGTGTAGACTGGGCAAACTCAAGCGTGTAGTTGTAATGATATATCCCGACAGACATGTTAAAAGTAACGAGCAAGCCGCATATTTATGCAAACCTTGTAGCTGGGTGTATGGAGCGAATGCGTGATATCTACAAGGAAACGTCACCCAGTAACGCGCTAGGTGAGTCTAGCGCCCACGTGATTGTGACGCGCGCAGCACTTAGTTACTGGAAAATAGGTCACGTGACCACGCGCGTCATGTCACATGGTATGGGTGGAGGGTGTTTCATTGCGTAATTGCTATTGCGCGTGCCGTATGTGTACTGCTGTAAAGATCTGGATTGACGATATCGTGAGATACGTGACATTTGAGTTACAAGGCAGATAAAATAGTGACATTTGAGTAGTGTTGTCTGGTTAGTCCAGCTACGTAATTTTGTGTAATCTGTACAGCTTTGTGTTATCAAGATCGGGATTATGGTGCCTATGACGTCAACAAAAACCCAGGTGACCTCAGAATATCTCCGCCCCACCAGATATCCATTATCCATTTGGATCCCTAGAGTTGAATCCCTGAGATACCCCCGGTTAAATTCAAATGTTAATTTCCAGTCGGAATATGCAGTCTGGAGACCACGTCCAAACCCACCAGTATCCAGTAATAAAATCCAAATCAAATACACGAATTCAAAAGAATGAAATTACAAGCTTGAAGTTGACATGAATCACAAGATCAAAACGGACCGGAATTTTGGGGAACTATCAAATCTCATTTTAAAATTCACAAATAAGGAGCATGCCCTTGATAGGCATAGGGACGAGGTTAAGACATGAGATAGTTAAGAGTGTCAGAGATTTCCAAAATATATTCGTCATGGGTGAAAGTCAGAACATCCCATTTAAAGTTTTAAGTTCTAAATCTAACTTTTATACGACAGCAAAATTGCAAAATTATTATATCTGAGCACTTGAGCAGATTGATTCACATTTTTGTACATAAGTACATAATCAGCAACTTATCATTTACTCATTCAGCTATATTAACAGATAAAATTTGTGAATCTGTCGTTTTGAAAGAGTTATCAAAATATCTGGTATCATATATATTCGTAATAAAAAAGATGCATGCTTCATGAATTTTCAGAAGATTGAAGATTCTTAGTAAGAAAATGATAGGCATTTTGTGCATGATGATTCTGACTAAAAACGATCTGCACTCAGTGAATAAGATAAGTTTCCATAAACACAACAGCGGAAGAGCTGAAATAAAAGGAGTACTTGAAAGTTACGAAAAACAAATACAAGATTATATTCGAAGCTAATTCTGCTATAACTATATCAGGAATAACTGAAAGAAAAATAAGTCATACTTCATAGCATCAATTTACTAACTACTGGCATTCGTAATATCTTGAATATATACGGAATTTCTCTCTAAGTTGGTACATATAAACGATAATATGGTTTGAAGCCCAAAAACAGACCAAGAATTGGACACGTAGGGTATACTGGCAATTTTTGGGCTTCACCCCTCTTTAAGTTATTTCAAAGACGCATTATAATAAAAGTTTCATATATCTGTATCTTACACACATAATTCTGTGCATTTTGCTCTATCACATCCAAAAGTCGGCACACTTTTTGGTCAACACATATTGTCTTTGGACGATGATCATAAAACATAAAAGTGAATCATCATTCTTGAGATTGAATCACCACGAAAATGAGAAATGTATTATATAGCGCATATAAATCCTAAAATTCTCGTTTTCCGAAATGCTGATATAGATCAATTATGACCCATTCTCGACTGAAAATGTGTCCCCTCCACCAAGCTCAAACTATTTGCCATTGAATGTCCTCAAATTGGCTCGGTGACCAAAATACCTCTAATCTGTTGGCACGGCCAACTAAAATGTGACGTAAGCATTTAATATAAGTGCAAAGATGATAAATCTGCATAAATCAAGAAACATAATATATGATCGTACATATAAGTATTTACATTTTGAATTTACACGTATATAGTTACAATTAGATATCATTTGGAGACTGATAGTTCATGCTGGTGGTTTCTTGTGTAACTTCAAACTCCTCTTCTTCATAGCCTTCCTCGTCGTCAGATGCTACTCTTTGCGTGACCTGAGGGAGGAATGGCATTGCCAAGTTGGGAAAATGTGGGCCAAAATTCAACTTATAAAGGTGTTGGAAAAACAGTTACCAAAATGTTAGGTGAAATCTTATTTCAAAATATAAACAAAATTTTGCACCTCAGAACCAGCCTAAATTTCATTACACGAAGTATAAATTTCAATGAGAATTTCACTTACTCAGAACACATTATCTCAGTTATTGGAAAGCTGAGACACGGTTGTGAAGCTGCTTGTTGAGAGTGTGCTCAGTGTTTGAGATGATTGGATGCTGTTATCATTCGCACTTGTAGGATTGTTAACTTGGCTCCTTGCTGATTGCACTAGTTCTGCTTCTGGATTCAATTCTTGGCGATTAGTCTCACTGAGTATGCTCGGAACGCTCGAATCAGAACCTAGACTCGGCAGAGTAGATCCGGAGACGGATGTTCCAAACACAGTTTCAAGGTGAGATGGAGCTGCTTCTATTGGTTTATCTGGAGCAGTCAACTTGGAATTATCGTGAGATGATGAATTGTTGTTGCTGGCATTGGAAACCCCTGAATGTTTTGAGTGTTTCTGTGTTCGAGATGATTGGATACTGTTATCATTCTCACTTTTAGAATTGTTAACATTCTGTGATGATTGGGGGTTGACTTTCTGGATCTCCGCCCCATGCTGCGATCTTTCTGCTGATGAAGAAACTTGGCTCCTCACTGATTGCAGTGGTTCTGTTTCTGGATCCAATTCTTGGCGGTTTGTCTCACTGAGCACGCTCGGAACGCTCGAATCCGAACCAAGACTCGGCAGAGTTGATCCGGAGACGGATGTTCCAAACACAGTTTCAAGGTGAGATGGAGCTGCTTCTATTGGCTTATCTGGAGCAATCAACTTGGAATTATCGTGAGATGATGAATTGTTGTTGCTGGCATTGGAAACCCCTGCAACTGAGTGTTTTGAGCCTGAAACCTGAGGGTTATCAGGACTTAGAGAAGAGTTATCTGGGGATTTCGTTGATTCAACATCCATCTTATCATTTTGTCCATTCTCTGACACTGCCTTTTCTGGGGCTGACAGATCAGCTGAGGCTGCTAAGGTGGCTTTGAGCTGCTCACTTTGAAGCGTTTCAACTGAGCTGAAACTTGCTAAAGTGGATCCAGATACTGTTGTCCCGAAGGCACTCTCAAGAACGGAGGGTTCCCTCTTTACTCCTTCAGTAATGCTGAGAGTTTCCACAGGAGCAGGATCACTACCTGCTTCACAAACCGGGGAAGCATTCTGAGGAGAAAGCTGAGAATCAGCAGTCTGAGGGGAGGAATGAGATGGATCCTCAATCCCAGTCCCACCAGAACAACTCTGAGGAGGGGACTGAGTCTGAGGAGAGAGGTGAGATGGGGCATCAGGCACAGGATTTTGATCCTTATTAGAAACATTGGATGAGGCCTTCGAAAGGTGATCAGATGGAGATTCGCATTGGTTTTCAATAGCCGTTATCCCAGAATTTGACGTTTTTCTCGATCATTTGTTCTGATGGTTTGTCTGATGATTTTGATGCTGATGGATTCTCTGAAGATCCACCAGGACCCACATCACCACCACCGGACACAGAATGATTGGATTTCACACCAGTATTTGATGATGCTGGGGATTTGTCACCCGTCCTTGATGAAGCTGGAGATTTGACACCAGTCTTTGATGATGATGGGGATTTGACATCAGTCTTTGATGATGCTGGGGATTTGACACCAGTTTTGATGGCACTGATCCCGCATTGTCCTCCACTGATGAACAAGATAGGACGCGAACCACGGGTGGTGGCAACTCAAGATTGTTTGGAGTTGGACTGGTAGTTTCAGGCGTTTTGTCATACGATAACCGAATGCTGGGAGATGATTTCAGATCGGAACCAGATGGAAATTTTGAGTCCGATTTCAACTTACTGTTCGGTGGCAAATTAGATTGGGATGTCAATTTGGAGTCAGATTTTAACCGGATTTCAGATTTCGACTCAGAGTTCGTGCTTGACTTATTAGAAGTGTTTGATTTTGTCTTACTTATAATTTTACTCAAATAAGGACTCGATTTCCGCTTTATGTCCATACTTGACCGAGACTTGGAGTTGGACTTGACCTTGGGATCAGAAGACTTCTGAGAAGTCGATGATAAGTTTGATCTAGACTTCAACTCAGCCCCAGCACCCCGGGTGGGAAGACTGATACACCCCCGAATATCTTAGACAGACTCTTCAGCTTTTCGTTGATTCGAGATGAGGCACTGGACGAACGGCTGAGACGGCCTTCAGATGTCTTTTCTTTGCTGGTGGATGGAGGGACAGGATCATGAGATGAAATGTCGGAGTGATGTGAAGTACGTGATGGGGTGGGTGGTTTGTCGGTGAGCTCCTGCAGTGAAAGACGAAATTAGGACCATGAGTGATGTATGTGTTTTAAATAAATGAAATTGGAATGTCGAACAATCAGCGCGCGTGGCGAATTTACGGTCAAACTGAATTTACGGCGTTGATTGGTGTCCGTGTATTATGTGAAATTGAAGTGAACCTGTGGGTAAACTACTACACCATCGGTTTTGCCCGAGATTTACATCAAACATTTGTCGAACTCACTGTTTCGGAGAACCGAATCCGTCGAGAAGGGTCTTTACTTTTGGTGCTATCTGTTGATAGAATGCTCTGTGTCGGCGAGAAAACTCGTTCGTTCGGTGTCGGAGCCGGTTCCGCATCTGAAATATAGGAACCTGGCTACCATTAATTCGTGGGTCTTCGAACAGTTAATGAGAAATTCATCACGAAGTGCAAAACCGAGTTATTAAACTTTTGAAATGAAACCAGAATTTTACATTTCAGAATATATAACTAAAGTCAGAATAATCACAATCTGCAGGAAAGTTGGTGTTAATGTTATTTGACAATTTAATCTCAGAATATTCACAATTAGAGTCATAAGAATATTCACTATGTCGAAATCTCATCCATTAGAGTTGATCTTGAAATTAAGGAATAGAATTATAGTCAAATTTATACCTACATTAAACTGAATACTCACTAGTAGTTGTTTCGGATTCCTCGTCGTGGTTGCTATGGATACTCAATTCGCTTTCGTTATCACTCTCATGGCGAGGTGATAACTGTAAAATGGGCTTCGTTAAACACAAGAAAATATTTCATTGAAAATCTCACAATTGGGAATTAAGAATTTAAAAGCTTGAACATGAGATATAAATGCTTATCTTTGAAGATTCAGCCACAAATATCAAAAAGCGAACGTGGGTTTTTATGAACAAAAAGACCACTGTAAAAGACATTAACAGTTTTAGATCGCTGGAAGCCGAGGTAGATTGATTCCAACAATCGTTCTTATCAGATACGAGACTTAATTTCAAAAATGCGAGAATATAAACCAGCTCGATGAAGGAAGAGAAAACTCAATACTCCTTAGTTACCCAGATATCCTGATTAATTCTAAACTAACCAGTGTGGACAAACCTGACTCTCAACAATGTCAACTTCGTTATTATCATCAATATCTGTCTGAAATTCATGGCGTTTGGTACAATGACAGAATGTGGAAGGTTTAACTAACTCAAAGCAGCAAGTGGGCATCATGCCAGCGATAATCATGGAATAGTGCCAGGCATCAGCAAACCAATTCGTGTTTTCATGCGATAACTTATATTTGGAGAAGGACAATGACTTTCAATTATAAACGGCCAGAAATCAGCTAGGAAGGCTTGGCTCAACTTATCAAAGATGATTTGACACAATCGAAAAGGTTAAACCAAGGATTGCAATTGGTTCCTAGCACCAGTTTCATAAATACCGAGGACACCCAAAACTTCAGATGATCGTAACCTTCTCACACTTCATTACTTCAAAAGTTCACATTCCTACTTTCCTACTTACTATTTGTTGAGCAGGTGGGGGGTGAGTGACATTGTGAGGGAATGAGTTTCAGGATCATCCTGCACTTGAGCTGAAATCTCAGTATCCAATCCCTCTGTCGATGTCTGAACTGTTGGTTCCTCAGGATCATCATTAGGGGCAGATGATTTTTCCTCAGATTTCTTTACTGACAATAAAGTCGCAGATTGAGGAGACTGAGATTTCGCCTCAGCAGCTTCAGAGTAAGATGGAGATTTTTCAAGTGAATTGTTGGAAACAACATGACTTTCAGTTGGGATAGAACTCAAACTTGAACCCGATTCTTCAATCTCAGATTTTAAGGAGCTGTATTTGGAGTGAGAACTGTTTTTCGACAGTGCAAATGACACTGATTTAGATACTTTGGATTTAGAACGAGGTATCTGATGATTAGAACGCACTGACGATGCTGAAGGGGCAACAAGAATTGAGGTTGGTAGAGTAGCTTCAAGTCCAAGCGAAACAGTGGGATTTTCTTCAGTTATTTTCGAGGAAGAGTCATTGGCTATGATCTTGGGAGTAGTGGAGTTACCCTTTGTATCTTCTGGGAGATTCTTGGGTGTATCTGAGCTACTTGGTATCTCATTCTTGTCTAACTTGGATTCAGATCCATGATTCTTGGATGGGATCGTTTCAGATTTACTGGTGGTGATTGGAGATTCTGAACTGGTCGGAGGTTGGGTGTGAGGTGATGCTGTGTGAATTGAGTGCCTGGGTGTGGTGCCACTTGGCGGATTCATCTGAAAGAGGAGTTTAGGAGTTGGTTAAATAATCATGGATCTTCATCTTGAATATATGGAACAATACTTTCATTGTTAAAATATGCTTTTGAGCATGCAGTGCTTCAAAATCATAACATCGCAGACTACTAATCGGACTTAATTACAAAATACCGTTTTAGGTTTTAGGTTTTATCAGCTCATCATAATGTCATATGTGTAAACGTCTATAGCTATAGGTAACTAAGAAGTATGATAAGGAAATCACAATTCATGCATGCAGGCAGGGCTTCGAATGACAAATACACTGCTTTGATGGAAAAGGGGAGAATTATTTTGGGTAATCATGCACTTGACTTTGGTTGCTCCAAACATGAATAAAAACACGTGCACATTGAATATTCTGAAATTGATGTGACGAAATATTCTGTCTCATTGAATCTGACCACTTGAACCGATTCGTCACATCATTTTCAGACATGCTTGACACACAAAAAAAGAATTAGACTTACCCTCGACCCGAGGCCGGGTCCTTTGTCCTGACTGGTCTCCGAATCAGGGAAGGTACTCTCCGTTATTCCAGATAACATGGATATCTTGTCGTCTGTCACACTATCAGCCGTCTCCACAGGAGGGATGGATGAGAGTTGACTGATACTATCAGGCTCCTTCTCCTTGCCTGGGTTGTTATATATGTGCAGAAAACGTGAAAAAGTACAGCGTTTTGGCTCCGGGAGAAAAATGCGCATATTTTTCAAAAGTGAGTGACAAGAAATGGCATCACTAGTAGGTCTGAATATAGAGGTTGTTAAATACGTGAAAAAGTACGCGCGTGAAAAATACGTATATAACAACCTTGCTCCTTGCTTCCTTCTCCCGGGGGCGAGGCAGGACGAGGGGAGGGAGATCTCTTGTACTCCTCCAACTCTGAAGCATCCTTCAGATGGGAGGTATCTAAAGCTGCTGGGGAGGGAGACCTTGGCTCAGGAGAGAGGGGCTTCAGAGTAGGTTCTGGGGTGGGAGACTTAGCAACAGCAGCTGCTTCTGGAGCATCCTTAACGACTTCATCGTTAACCTTTTTCTCTTCCGGAGGAGGAGATTTAGCTTTCTCCACTACTTGTCCCTCCTTCACATCGACTCCTGGTGAAGTAGCCCTGGGTTCAGGAAGTAAGGAGGACACCTCCGGCGAGGGGGCTCTGGGTTCAGGCAACAGACTCTTCTCGTTGTTGTAAGCCCCGGGAGAAGGAGCTCTGGTGGCAAGAGCATCAACAGTTAGCAGATCAGTGGTTTTAGCTGGATCATCCTTACCCTTGCTGGCATCTGACTTGACACTAGAACCAGATTTATCACTCTTGTCACTTGAGTCTGACTTGATGGTGGAAGTTGAGGAGGAACTCTTGTTACTCTTGACTGATCTGTCACTTGAATCGCTCTTGATGGTAGAATCGCTCTTGATGCTGGCATTACTTTTCACACTCCTGACACTAGAGCCACTTTTGATACTAGAGGCACTTTTTATGCTGCTCCCACTTTTGATGCTGCTTTCGCTCTTGATGCTACTCAAGCTTCTGCTACTACTTTGACTCTTGATGCTAGCTTCACTTCTGAGACTGGTTTCACTCCTAAGACTGGTCTCACTCTTGGCAGAGCTCGCCACGGATATCTCTGATTTGTTGTCATCCTCACTGTCGAACCTTTCCTCGTCGTACCCTGTTTCAGCCTGCTTTGCAACCTGAAGGGAATTCCATAAGAACTCTTAGTCTTATCAACAAATAACTTAGTGCAGATATGTAGCATGAAAATTTTAATTTGTACCCATGGGATGCCGACAATAAGGCCCCCAGAATGAAAAATGCCTCCTCTCCTCTCCGGAAACCCCCCTGACCCAATCCCCTACTTAAACCAAAACTAATTCCAACCCTGGAGGATTTTGTCCCGTACCCATTTGATTTATAGAAATTGCGTCTGGCAGTGCAACACTCACATAGGTACCCAATAATTGAGAATGAGCACACGGAATTCTCTGTGCTGTGCATGCTTGAGTTTCGCTTATTTGTACACTGCACAGCTACCAGTAAGTGAGAAACATGTGTGTACTCACAGGCGGGCATGGTATGTAAATTATTGACTTAATAAGCTTAATTTAGCATTGTACTACAAGTCACTAAAGTAGTACTTTTAATTATAATGACAGGCCTTAGTTAGCCTGCCTGT
Organism: Beroe forskalii; assembly: GCA_011033025.1. Taxonomy (NCBI): domain Eukaryota; kingdom Metazoa; phylum Ctenophora; class Nuda; order Beroida; family Beroidae; genus Beroe; species Beroe forskalii. Next base: position 258,527 of record WFMF01000030.1, on the reverse strand, counting down.
GTAAAAATAGAAATATTGAATAAAACAAGATAATTTGAATATTTTAGGAAAAACACATTATTGAGTACGAAAAAGTCAGTAATAATGCACCAAAAAATTAGCTCAGAAATTCTTGGCTGGTCAATCACTGAATCACGCTATCAGAACTACATTAAAATATGAAATGCCAGAAAGATGAAAGGAATTTAATATAGGCATTGAAATTGGTATCGTAAAATGCAATTGCAAATGATTAACTTAAATTATTAATGCTTTAATTCAAAGTTAGGTGAAATTAAATTTAAAATAATGAGTATCCTGAAGTTTAATTATGGCAAAGTCAAAAAGCTGAAGTCAATATATATGAAAATAAAGTGCCGCGCGACTCAGAAATTTCAGCGATTCTTTCTCGAACCTACATCACCAGTGTATAATATCAACATGAATAAAGACGACAATCAACCTCCTACTCCAAGCACAGCCTTATAAAGTTATTAATGCAGATACCATCTGCAGTCCTCTTCAAAATCCTCCACCCCAGTCAGCTTGCCATCCCTGATAGTGAGGTATCTCTTGCCGTAGTTAGCGAACAGAACCACTGCCCTCCGCCCTGTGTCATCTGAATCATCTGTCTTCAGGATCCACTCCTCTGCCCCATAGTGCTCCGGCTTCGTGTAGATGTAATCCCACAGAGGATCGTAGCCCAGATACCCTTGCGTGTGGAAGTTCTTGAAAAACACGATCTCGCTTCCCTTACCCTGTTTCTCTTCTACCCAGAAACTGGTATCTTCAGCCTCGTCTGCTGCAGTTAAAGTACTTCTGCTTCCACTGCCCCAGTGGGTTTTAACTTCCCCGGTTTCAGCAAGATACTTGTTTGTAATGATGTGGATGAAAGCTCGGCCTTTCTGTGGGGTTATCAACTGCTTCGTCTCAGTACTCGTCACTTTCAGAGCAACTTCCGCTATCTTATCCCCACAAGTTGCGGTGATTTCCTTCACCAAGGACTTCATGCTGTTGTCAAAGTTAGCCGGGTTCCTGAAGTCAATCCACAGCATTCCAGCAGTCAGGAGACCCAGCCAGCCGGTCGCTTTGAATTCAGGCTGAACCATGCAAGGAACGATACTCTTATCCATTGTGTCGGTGTAGTTTAGCTCCTTTTTGCAGTTCTTGGAGTCTTGGTACTTCTGGGTCATGAGGGGGCAGACGACCAAGGATCCTTCCACCGCTGAAAATGAGATGATTGAAGTTACAATAAAACTAAAAGCAGAACTATTTGGTGATTGTGATGGAGCTTCATGGAGCTGCTAAACAAGACAATGAAATGAAAAAAGAGCTAATCATCAAAAGGTTAGTATCTGAAAACGAGCATAAAACACAATGTCTAAACCTTCTGCCATAGCTTCATTTATATTCCCAGCCATGTCTTCTAAGTCCATCCAAGCATCGAACCCTTGGTCCTCCAGAGCTGCGAAGACCTGCTTCGCCAAGGGCTGGGAGTCCCATTGATAGGAAATCATGATGTGCGGCATTCTGACACCAAGAAGAGGCACGAGAATTTGAAATTTGAGCCTTAATTATCACAAATTTAAACGAATTAAGAAGAGAGAGATGAGCACAAACGGCTGCGCGTGTTTGTACGGCTGTTTGTAGACAAAAGAGAAAATACGACCAGTCGAATTCACGGGCTGTCATTAGAGTTATTATTCCTTCCAGAATTTGAAGGATGTGTTAATGAAGCAGTGGAATGATGGGCGATGGTATGTTGTGTTAGTACACATATTGTGTCGGTCTTTAGTCTGACTGACTGCACACAGCACACACACTGACAAGTTAATATCTTCAGTAAGACACACTGAGTAATGTGTATCTTCAGTAACTGCTGTCCTGAAGTGAACTCTGGAGTCTGGCTGAAGACACTATGAAGATGTATGCGGGAGGCTCGGTATGGAGATTCTGAGCAGAAATTAATGCTTAAAGCTCCATTTCACTCAGTACTTCTGTAGTGACCACTGAACATTGTTTAGCAGACACTGAGTAGGCTCACTAACTCAGAGCTGCAGTGAAATTTCACTGAAGATATCTTTTAATGTACAATGGTTTAATGGTGTATGTCGGTGTTTGGATATTCTGATATTGAGGATCTGAGCATGAATTGGTTTAATAAAGCGATGTTTTAGAAAACGACCGAATTTCTGCGGCCAGAGTCAGAATTTTGAATAGATTGGTTTTCATTTCATAAACTGAATTTTATTTAAGAGTGTTTAAGAATAAGAGTATACTTCATGAGATTTTTTACTTTATTTGGTAAGTATGCAATTATAATAAGAAGTAATGAAGGCTGCTGAATGAAAGAATAATGGAAGAAATTATATGCAAAACTTGGGGCAATTCACAATATAATATTACACCGAAAAATAATAATAACCCAAACTGTGCCCCAGGTATCCATTCATTGACATCCAACACTTAAATTTTAACTAGTTTAATCATCTTGATAATGGTGTCAATTATTTATCTGACAAAAACGGAATATCATATTTTTGACAATAAGCATTTCAGCAAGATGACATATTTTTTATGCGATATTGTGACACTTGTCTAATAAAAATGGCCTGTACTGGCTCCAGAGTTATTTCTTTATTTATAAAGCTTTTCATTAAACATGAAGTTTATCAGGACTTCGGACTGCTTCTTCGATGACAGCAGTCAGCAAACCCAGTTTAGAGTTGAGAACTTCACCAGACTTTGAGACTACGAGAGAATGAATGTAATATCCAGTAGAATCCGTGACCTTCATCATTGCAAACTTAATAAACCAGATAACACATCCTAGACACTCAAATTGCGTTTTCTAATGCAGATACCAGCGACAGTCTGGCTCGTACCAGGAAACACCTGTCAGTTCCCCATCCCGGATAGTAAGATACCTTCCTCCATAATTATTATACAGCACCACTGCCCTCCTCCCTGTATCATCACTCTCATCAGTGGACAGGATCCAATCCTCGGCTCCGTAGTGATCGGGCTTGGTGTACACATAATCACCGTTAGTATCGTAGCCCAAATACCCCTGTGTGTGGTAGTTCTTGAAGAGCACGATTTCCTTGCCCTTCTCAGGTTTTTCTTCGATCCAGAAACTGGTATCTTCAGCTTCATCAGCTGCAGTTAAAGTGCTTCTGCTTCCACTGCCCCAGTGGGTCTTAACTTCCCCAGTTTCAGCAAGGTACTTGTTGGTAGCAATGTGGATAAAAGCCCGGCCTTTCTGAGGTGTAATGAGGAGCTTGGTCTCCGCGTTGGTTACTTTGAGGGAAACTTCGGAAATCTTGTCTCCGCATGCATTCGTAATCTCCTTGACCAGGGAGTCGATGCTGTTCTCAAAGTTAGCTGGGTTCCTGAAGTCAATCCAAAGCATTCCAGCGGTGAGGAGACCCAGCCACCCTGTAGCTTTGAAGTCAGGCTGCACCATACATGGGACAATGGCTTTGTTCATCATGTCAGAGTAGTTGAGTTCCTTCTTGCAGTTCTTAGACTCTTGGTACTTCTGGGTCAGGAATGGGCAGACCACCAATGATCCCTCCACAGCTGAAAGAAACATGTCAAATCTCAAGCTGACATTGAAAATATAATTTATCAGCTCAGATTCGAAAGGGGCACATCGAATAAGAATGTTATGTGGTAGGAAATTCGTTAAAACTTGAATTTTAAATTCGACTTTGGGAGTCTCGATATTTCGATAATTCAGAACCAACCTTCTGCCATGGCCTCGTTAATGTTGCCAGCCATATCTTCCAAATCCATCCAGGCATCAATACCAAGTTCTTCAATGGCAGCAAAGACCTTCTTTGCCAAAGGTTGGGAGTCCCATTGATACGATATCATAATGTGCGGCATCTTCAAGCTAGAAACTGTTCCAAGATTGGGTGAAATGAACGAAAAGTAGAATGAATCGAAAAGGAAGGAGTTTTATATAATAATAAAAAAAAACTTCGAAATTTTGATAATGAACGATTATATCAACCAAAGCAACGACCCAAGCAACGACTAAAGCAACGACCCAAGCAACGACCCAAGCAACGACCCAAGCAACTGGAATTTAAGAATGTAGGCGTGTAGGTCACTGCTACAGCAGGACATACCACTGCGCTACGTAAACATGGGCTGTTGAAAGCAACCTGTTATATAACGACTTCTCATACACTGGCTGACTTCTCATAACTGGCCGTCGTGCGAATATATTAGTAAATTGGTCGATAACTACCGGCCTGCACAGTTTGCAATCAGACAGCAGTGAGGATGCTGTGACGTCATTGTCATGGTTTAGAATAGTGAATTGATGACGTCACACCGCATATTTTAACAAGACGGCCAGATTAACTGAGAGACAAGATAGTACAAAACAAGAGAGAAGGCAGGGAGAATGGCCACAGCCAGCCACACTCACATTGTACTTTTATAATTATATGCAAATGCTGTGCGAGCTCTCCTGCTTATTATCAAGCATTAGTTACGTCAATAATTTTATAGTTAACTTAGTTACTACAAGCATGAGTTTATTAGCAGTAGAAAATTATCGGAAAATATGACGAATAAATTTAATAAAATTTTACAAAATTGATTAATGCTTTTCATTTTTCACATATAATTATGAGCATATTAAAGTTTTGCATATAAGAAACTGAGCTTCAAGAAAAAAGATAAAACCACGATAAAACGATCACTGATCTGCCCCACATGAGATAAGTACTCTTCACCATTACATCAGTACATAGTTATGTACCACAACTGCTGTATAGACTATAGGTGTAGCTAACCCAAAGGATCGCAATGAATTGACCAATCAGTGCACGAGTTTACTGTAAACTCGCGCACTGATTGGTCAATGTCATGGCGATTTTGGGTAATCAAAATCGTCGAAAATAACAATTGCTGGCACTTAGGTCATAGAGGCAAGGTGTTCTCAAATAAGCTTTCAAAGAAACGATTCTGCAAGCAACTTATATAAGCTAGAATAGCTAAAGTGGTGGCTACGAATCACTTATGGTGGAAATATAGCATACGGAATATTATTAAGTGACTTACTGACGGTAGAAATAGATAAGAAATTCAACTGGTCAGCCACCAAATTCATGATGCACAATAGAAGAATAAAAGCCTTGAAATCCGATACCAGAGCCACAGATAAATTTTTATTAATGAGGTGTGATATGGACTTGACATCAACAGCCATTCCGCATTTTATTATCAAAAATATATGGAATTTTCTGATTTCATCGTCAGGCATTATTTCCCGTCAACGCCCGACAAACAACAGTCAAGTTATTGCTTTATAGGCCATAGGTGTAATCGGGGTATGGCCTATCAATAAAATAATAATAAGCGCACTTATGAGGCATATATGCAACGTATGCACGTACGTATCTATTCGTACCTATAATATAACCAATAGCAAGGCTAAAAACGTTTGCGAAAATTGAAGAATTTGGATAAATACTTTTTCTAACAATCAACAGATAACTCAATAACTTTTGAACTCTTACTTTTAATTTACGGTTAGAATTTCTTTCAATTGGAGTGTGAGTGTTTCACTGCTGATGAAATACCCCCAAAATTCCAAACCCCTTGGTCAAAAATTCTAACCCCTTGCATTTCTGCAACGTCTCAAATGCACAACACAAACAAAGTCAAACCTCGAATGAAACAGCAGGTTCTCTCTTCTCTTGCACAGGAACTGAGAGCTTCCCCTCCTCTTTCTCTAGAGCCTCTTCTTCATCTGATGAGGATTCTGATTCCAACTTCAACTCCTCTGAAAATGGCGGTGATTCAGTTTTAGTTTTCATATGGCCTTTTGTGATGTTGCTCTGCATCACTTATTTTGAAAGCAAACTTTCAACTGTATGATAGGATTTGAATTTTCTGCATGCAATGATGAAAGCTCGTGACTACTTAATCTTATTTTCATTATATCATTATTTCCTTTTCCCTGAGCATTTCTCTGGGTATCTCCTAGAGGCTTTCTATCCAGGTTTCCCGGGTAATATTCATGCATGTGCTACGATCGAGTTTGTGCTCTTTATTACAACTAACCAATACGACAATAAGAGAGAGGAGGCTTCTTCGTTCCTATGAGGATTGTCAGTACACAAACAAAAGTTAAATACCATTGAGAAACATCCGAAAAACTAGTGGTATCTCAAAGGCAAAACTTGGAGTCCTCGAATTACACTAATAAAATGATACAAAGGGGAGATGACAAAAAGGTGACAGAAATTTTGGATAAACATGAAAAGATAACTCCACTCATATCAACAGTCGCAGAAATTACCTTCTTTAGCTTTGCGAGGTTTGGGGGGTTGCTGTTCTGTTTCAGAATCGGAAGCTTGCAGCACTATTTCATCTTCTTCATCCTGAGGAATTTAAATCATGGATTGGTAAACATGACAATGGTTTCAATATACGGGACATGCATTTCATCAGAATATTATCAAGTCATCAGAAGATTAGAAGCTACGCAAGTTTCCCTGTGCATATTTTAGTAATGTTAAATGCCACTACTTAAATTCTTCTGGCTGATAGTTTTATTCCAAACAAGCAAACCATATGACTCACATCTGGGTGGGGAGAGTTGATGACTAGGCGTTTGAAGAGCTGAACATCCTCCATCCCCGGCTCCTCAAACGCATGAGCTCCTTCCACCTTCTCAGAAACACCATTCTCTGTAACCTGGGTGAAAGGGAGCTTAGGGGGAAAGGGTGATGGGAGGGGATATAAGGTGGGAGCGGTAGCCGGTAAGGGGGAGATAAGAGGGGGGTAAGGAGTGAAGGGCTCTTTCAACTCATATGCCCTTCAACCTTATCAGCTCTCAGTGTTGTGGACTAAGGTGAAGGGAGATTAGAGGGAGGTGTGATCCCTATAAGATTTTATTCTTATAGCGAAGGAGGGGTAAGGAGTGAACTCAGATACCCCATTCTCTGTAACCCTGGTGAGCTGTTGAGGGGGCATGCTGTTATGTTACTGGGAAGGGGTAAAGAACAAAGGGGAGAGAGAAAGGGACAAAAGTAAGAGGGGTAATAATAATGAGAGGTGTTGGAGGAGTTAACTGGGAAGTTAATGTTAATGAACTGCTCTTAACAAAATGCTGCATCTACCTGTGATACTACTTTCTTCTTGCTGCCATCACCAGGTACAGGAACCTGAAATATTCAGGGTTAATCAAACAGCTGAAGTTAAGCGTGATTTTCAAATAAAAAAATGGGTTTGTTTGCTCAGTGAACTTAGGTCCTAGACCGTGCTCCAACTTTTCGACTGCTAGGTTCTGGCAAAACTTCCTAGAGTGACGTGGGGACAAATTTGCAAAGGAGCTATCCAGTATGGGTAGGAAGGATCTGAGAGTGGCTACTCAACTCCTGACAGGCCACACAGTCCTAAACTACCACCTCAAGAAACTGAATCCCGCTTTCCCTGCAACCTGTCCTCTCTGCGAAAGCGAAGATGAAACGGTATCGCACTTCCTGGGGAAATGCCCCTCCCTAGGCAGTATTAGGGCCGAGTACTTCGACACCTACTACTGTGCAGGTACCGACATCGTGGACAGGTTCAAACTCAACAGGATCGTCAGCTACGCCCACAGGACTGGTCGCCTGGTACCTTCAGTCACAGGGATACACTCAAGCCGCCCCCAGAGGATGTCGCGGAGGTAGCCCTCGCTCCGGCCACAGAAGGAGGGGCTCGCTGGTCGGGAACGCCGTCCTGTTCCGACAGGATGGCAACGGGAATGGGACTCCCGTCCCATCCGGGCGCATGGGAGCTCGGAAGCGCATGTCTCGGCCAGTTGCTTCCTCTCCTGGGCGCCGCCTGGGCCCTCGCTGGCCCATCCCCCTTCTAGTAGACGTGGGGAAGTATACACGATTAATTGACTTGTACAATGATTTCACCTTATTATTGAGGTCCTGAACGCGCTTTGACAGACTCCATGAGGTTTGAACATTGCTTTGTGGCGCATTAAATAGCAATACATTCCATACCACTTGTATTCAAAGTTTATACATCAACAACGTACTGCTTCAGGATTTCATAATGACGCCACCTCAGTGCCGACTTTGTATGAGTTTTTGGGGTGAAGCTAAGGGAATAAACCAACATACTTAAGTGTGAACTTCTAATATCGTGACTGATATTTATCATTTCTTTGGACTTTGATGATCATCATGATATATCTAGAGCGCCCCACAGAATCTTGTACATCATGCCTTAATCAACTTTGAACGTGATCGTACACTGGGCTAAACCACTTTATTTGAGATATTTCCAGTTTAAGTTTGCAAACTTAGGTTGATTAATCGTTACTTATTTCGTTTACAAGTTCCGTTGGCAGACTTTTAGACATGCGCCATACGAGGGAGTACAAGTTACTTTAATTGCTATACTCAGCAACTATTACTGTTACTACTACAAGTAATGATAACTACAGCCAGCCTCGCGTGAGATGAATGTAAACTGTACAGAACCACACATCTCTGTGTAATGAGATGATACATTCCCCCTATTTTCATTTCTTCCGAATTTACCCCCCCTCCCCCCTTGAATCAGGAACCACATTCGATGGTGAGAAACTCACATGGACGCAAACGGTGTGATGCTTCATTTGTTCCAGTTTGAAACAATATTTAATATTAATGAAAATAATAATAAAAGCTTTGCTCCCTCATAGGAGCAGGTCCCTATTGAAAAGCAGACTTGCAGAGGAAACGTGGCATTGCTTGTTTAGAATTTTGTTTCTGTTGTGTTGAAGAATATTCAACCTTCAAGTTTGTTGGAGGCAGAATAATGAAGGTATACGAAATTGAGACTTTGATTTCAATTGATTGGCTGGTTGGTCAGCTATGAAAATCTTGATCTTCTTACCCTGGAAGCTCATCGTCACTAAACCGAACACAATCACAGGAAGTAACAACTAAGGTAAAGGATGTGACGCAGAGATCGCTTGTTAAGGAATGAAAACTGCCTTCAAATATGTGGCAATCATCGCGATATCAGCTCTCATTTTCCTATGCTACGACCACTTGCCTCCCAACATTGTGCTCCACATCCAGCGCATCATCCTGACTCGCAACCCCCCACCTATAACAGTAGACTACCACCGAGTTCTAACCCGGTACAAATCGCAGCCCCTCTCCCCCCACTTCTCCTCCCTTCTCTCCTCCTCAGACCTCTTCTTATCTCGGATAAAGGAGAGATGTGCCGCTCAGAACCTCTCCACAGAGTGGGGCATGGACCTCAACCCCCTGCCCAAACCTCGGATGTTGCTCCTCAGATCAGAGCCACAGAACGTGCTGTATGCGAGTAACCCTAAAACGGGGTGCACTAGTTTCAGGGCGTTCCTCTTCAAGTTAGATGGGGTGTCAGATAAGAGGATCAGGGAGAGAGGGATATTTCAGGGGGAGGAAAAGGACATTGATAAGCATTACCGGGTGAGGGGAGACTGTTCTTTTTAGTGGTGTTTATGTTTCAAGGACCAAGTGTTGATAGTGTTAATTTTTACTAGTACCCAGTTTTCACTTTTAATGTGTACTATGTCCACGCTTTATTAACTTTTAGCTTTTTGTTCTATTCTCCCACTTGTTACACTACCCTATTTACTTCAGGTGATAAAGTACGAGCAAGTACACCCCGGCCTGGGTTACATGGCGAGCGACATGCTCAAGTTGGGCGTGGTCCGGAACCCCCTGACCCGCCTAGTATCCGGATTCCGGGACAAACAACTCCGCAAACAGCAATGGTTAACTCCGGGTGTAGACTTCCCGGAGAACGCCACGGAGCTGGAAATATTCCAAGTTTTCGTTGACCAGGCCCTGCCGCACGGCGGAGTTGCAGAAAACATCCACTTCGCTCCGCAGTGGGAGCAAATGGAGGTGTGTAGGTGGCCGTACGACCTCCTCATCCCATTTGAGAGGGAGGAAGAGTACATGGATCTCTTCCAGAACATCACCCAAACCACCAGGGTTCAGTATCCCAGGTCCAGGTCCAGCAAGGGCCTGGATGTGTACGATAGTACGTATTATGCGAGGCAGTTATACTCAAGACTCAGTGCAGCGCAGATGGAGTACATTTATAAGCTGTATGAAATGGACTTCAAACTTCTGGGGTATTCGAGGTTTGGCGAAGTGGGTTTTCCTAATTTAACTTTTCATGGGTGAGGCAAGACACTGATTCTCAGTGGATGTAGATCAATAAATTAATAGGGGGAATAGACATTAAACTTCTTTTGTATGAAGCTTTCTTTGCTTTATTGATACAGTTTTATAGGTTGTAAAGTTGTGATTTGCAAAAAGGGATATGAGCGATGTTTTTTATAATGAATCAAAGAATTTCATTTTATGATCTCTTGAGGAGAGACGAGTAAAGAACAAACCTGGCCGTTTCTCGTGGGTGGTCTTCCGTCGTCATCATCGTCTGATCCATTGTCTGCTCCTGCTTTTTTCTTCTTGTGACCCTTCTTCTTTTTACTCGTTTGAGAACGATCACAATTACTTTATTAGAAAGTTCCAAAAACAATATTTACCGGGAAGTAGTTTAAATCACGCTAATGACCAATTGACCAGTTATAAGTTTAAAATGATCTCAATTCCTCTACTACCGTTTGAGAAGATGATTTGCTTGCAATTTTTTCTTTCTTAGCATCTTCTTTGGATTCATCTTTTGGTTTTTTGACTTCCTCCTTGAATTTGTGATGTGCAGCATTTTCCTCTCGCTTGAACTCACTTATGTGAGCAAAACACCTGAAAAATGAAGATAATAAATCGTTTGAGGCTGCCATCTGGCGACTGGTAACCATGTCATCAGAAAAAACAAGTTCGAACGGCGATGGGAGAATTCAGAATATGAGCCATTGTAAACTTGTAAATTTTAAAGGTACCCAGCTTCGTTTTGGCCCTCATTGTCTCACTAACTTGTAGCAGGGCATGCATCCCTCCACCCCCACCAGTGAGAAATGCCCGCTCTTCCCGCCCAGGATGTGACCTGCTTTGTGGCGGTACTCGCAACACGTGCTCAAACGCGTATCCTGGGAAACACGTGTAATTACTTTATTATTGGGCGTTTTCAGTCTAACCAGTAACCGGTACAGGAAGTAAAAGTGTGGTAATTGTGGTATGGAATCAAATAGGTATATTTTGTTGTCGAAAAACTCATAAACTGCCATGTCCCAGGAGCAAAGGGAGTAAGAAAGTTGCATAATTTCCTAAAAACAACAGCGGATTAAACTAATCTACTCACCATCATATTCCCGATATAGATGGTAATGCCGAATGGAGCATCCCTGTGTCTCCTGCTGGTGAAAGTGAACGTCTCATTAGGACTCACTAGACCCTGATAAACACACACCGTGTTACCACCGCAATGCTGCTGCATGATCATCACATCCGCTGCATCACCAAACATCCCTGAGGAGAGGTCCAAGGAGCGGCCCAGGTAGCGCAGTGTTATCTTGGACATCGAGTGCACCTGAAACAGGAGGAGATAAACAGGGGGATCAACTATTTACAACACGCCCCTGAAACAACTACTGATGCTGCTGGTAGGTTTTGGGTTATCGAACAGGAGGGGTATGAATATTTTTTTAACTGCTGTTGGTAATCAGTTATATCTGATGACAGTATAAGCTGATCTGAGGATGATTGGTCTGAGGATAAACTTGTGTCAGGATGAACTGTTGTCGGGATGAACTGGTGTCAGGATAAACTTGTGTCAGGATAAACTGGTGTCAGGATTAACTGGTGTCAAGATAAACTTGTGTCAGGATAAACTGGTGTCAGGATAAACTGGTGTCAAGATAAACTTGTGTCAGGATGAACTGGTGTCAGGATTAACTGTTGTCAGGATTAACTGGTGTCAAGATAAACTGGTGTCAAGATAAACTGGTGTCAAGATCAACTGGTGTCATGATGAACTGATTTCAGAATAAACTGGTGTCAAGAAGTCGAGATGAGCTGGTGTCGCGATAAACTGGTGCTAGCCTGCCAGGATGAACTGGCATCAGATCTACGAGAGCGCTCGATGCCTGATGGGTTCGGTTTGTTCTACCTACTAAATAAGATTTCAGTGAACCACCTAGCAAACCTAGGTTGAGTTCATGATCGGCAGTGCCATAGCAAGACCTGCAGCTTTGAGGTGCGCACCAACGCTGGATTGGACCTGAAATGAGCTGAGCCGCGCGCTAAAATTCTGTTCCACTAATCGCTGAAAAATAGAGCCTAAACTTTGTTTTGTCTTAGCGCGTTACGCAAAGTTTGAATTAACTAGGCGGCCCCTAACATGTGCGATTACGTATCAAGTGGTTTAGGATCGCCATAGCAACGGGTGCTAAAATACTGAACATTCTGACAGGTATGTGCAGATGCTATTGCAGCCGAGGCGGGAAGAAAAGGAGAAACCCATAACGGAGAAAACTAATCATTAGCAAAGTTGATTCGATTAAGCGTTGGTATTGTACTACATGCTAATTAGATTAGGTGCACATATTTAACTATTTAAGTACTTGAATATGTGTCATGATATCATACTATCAGAATTCAATAGTCCTATATCTAAGTACCCATGAATAACTGAATTCGTTGTGCAGGATTATGTAAATCACGGTTTACAGTTCTTAATTCGATTAAACTGTAGGACTGCTGTACCGGAATGCAAATTTTCACGACTTTAACTAGTTAAAAGTCCTCATGGGGACAACATGGTCATCTTGGAAAGATTCAGAAATCCTTTGCCTGCATACTTGGACTTCGGGAATAATCTGTGTAAGACTGCATGAAAATTCGACTTAAAGGGATGGTAAAGTTTTCAGATGCAAATTTCTAATTTTATCTTATTCCGGTAAAAATAGCTAATTCATGACCTCTAATAAGGTTCTACTCGTTTGTTTGTACAAACACGCCCTGGAATGACTCAATTAAGGCTGTAATATTTGCTCTGAAAAGGCACATTGCTGTTATCAGGTTATCATGTGAAACTCATTGGTTTTTGACATTAATTATGTATGGATTATGGTTCTCCAATCAATTATGGACATGCCAAATATTATTTTGTTGCATGCACGTTTATGGTTCCGCCACAATGATGCAATTAATGAGCGCGATATCACCTTAGGCTATATTGAAAGGTAGACCCTATGCCTTCTCGGCTTGCGGTTATGTATTATGTATGATAAATTTTCCGTTACAAATCTATTAATTAGTGGTCACAGGGCGCATATCGTGGAATGAAACATATCACATACTTGTTTATATGATATTTCGGTAACATTCAGGCTAAAATAAACAAAATTTATTTTTGAGCCCAAAACTATACCATCCCTTTAAGCGATGCTGCTAAATGGGAAAATACAGTTTTTGATCGTGTTTTGTATTTTTGGGTCCTTTGGGTCATTACTCTTTTATGGTTCATACTTTCATAAGACATAAAGTCCATCATTTAAGCCTAAAAATGGTGCTTTAATTAAAAGGCTATAGATATGTCATGAAATTGGCCAAGATTGAAAATAAGTTCATCGGATTAGTAAACTAACGTACTTACAAGAATTCTAAGGTACTGCGGATGTACTGAAGTATATTCTACTCACCTGGCGTCTGAGGAAAAAGTTCTGCTTTTGCTCGAGGAGTTGGTTGTGAACAGGCAGGGTCGCGGACTGAAATAATAGGGTTATTATTTCCAAGCATAACTCACAAGATACTAAAAACAACGGCTTTGGAAATAGTTTGGAATGATACAGAACATATTTGACGAAATACTGCAGTTGTCAACTTCATGCAAGTGTGCGAATTTGCCATTCCGATCACATATCTGTTAGATAAAACGACTTATATAAACTTAGATGCAACTTATAATCGAAGAATGTACATCAAGGTTGCATTCTATCTTTGCGTGGGGAAAGGTTATTTCTTCCTTTCCGCTCTGTGCTTGTAAAGGCTCGATGAAATAAGTATACCAAACTGTGTTTCTAGAGGCATGTGGATTTATTAAAAAGGGCATCTTACTATATATAATGCGTGTTGTTAATATATATATATATATTTATTTATTTATTTATTTATTTATTTATTTATTTATTTATTTATTTATTTATTTATGGCGATTCGTTTTCAAGTAGGCAACGAAATTCTTTTTTCATCGTGTTGCAAAAACTTTATAATAAATCAGAAAATAATATGAGATTTTTCGGCCACCCTGAGGGCGTGGTGGGCCACGCCTTTTTTCGCAAAAATTAAAGTTTCGAATTTTTCCAAAATTCCTTCGCCATTGAGTTGTTTATGATGAATAAAAATTTTGAGAATTTTGTCCGAATTATTGGGTCACCCTGAGGGGCGTGGGGGCCACGCCCTTTTTTTCGCAAAAATTAAACTTTCGAATTTTTTCAAAATTCCTTCGCCATTGAGTTGCTTATGATGAATAAAAATTTTGAGAATTTTGTCCGAATTATTGGGCCACTCTGAGAAGAGTGGGAGGCCACGCCCTTTTTTTTCGCAAAAATTAAACTTTCGAATTTTTTCAAAATTCCTTCGCCATCGAGTTGCTTATGATGAATACAAGTTTTGATAATTTTGTCCGAATTATTGGGTCACCCTAAGGGGTGTGGGAGGCCACGCCCTTTTTTCGCAAAACAATATATTTTCGATTTTTTTTTTTCAAAATTCCTTCGCTATGGAGTTGCTTATGATGAGTAAAGGTTTTGAGAATTTTGTCGGCAATATTGGGTTACCGTTGGGGGCGTGGGAAGCTTTTATTCGCAGAAAAGTAATTTTAACTGCAAACTCACACTGTCAAATCACTGTCAAAGGGACACGTGGCCGTTAGCTCATGCGGCTGCCATCATTCGCCGTCCGTAGGACGGGAACCGACTAGTTGCAATAATGCTGCCATACCTAAAATTCTACAACACATTCCATCATTAATTTCATACATTTCCAATACCTAATCCATGTATTCTGCCACTAAATCTAACTGTATCATGTATATGCTTATATATGCACCAAACATGCACTCTATTTGGCTTTACAGTGTACCATCGAGTTAATGGACTTCAATAGTGAGTAGACACTGCCCTGAATAAACATGTATCAATAAAAGGGTTTATCATCCGGATTGTATGCATAAATCAGTGCAATTAATAACGAGGCCGAAGACAGAATTGTTAATTGACACGATTAATACATTTAATTCGGTGCAAAGACACTATTTAACCATGAGCCAAGCCTTTAGGTAGACCAAAACCACAAGATTTTGTTGGTGGTATCATAGCAGAATGGCTAAATAACGCTGAACTCTGCATCTTTGTAATTTCATAAACTGTGAACTAATTTTTAATGTGGAATGTGGGCGCTGTCCATGATTAAACACAGATCAAGTCGGCATATATATATACGTTGCCTATGTCAAGCACATTACGCCATTTCCATTACAAAAACTTTTAACAATCTGTCTATTTTTGCATGAATAGTGAAATTATAATAGATCTTTACTTTTTTAATACTCTTCGTGAAATATAATCAATAAATAGTTGCTGGCATATTATATGTCAGTCAAAAAAGAGCTTAGCATGTGACTTGCAGGACAATAAAACATGTAAAACATCTAGTGTCGCGGTGACAACGCAACTTTTTGTACTTGTTAAGCGGAAAAAACTGACACAATTATACATAAAAAGTAAAAATAAGTAGAGCTTTCGTACATGTCAAAAGTCAAAGAGCATGAATTTTGTTTTTTGTATGGATATCGGTTATCTGAATGTTATTGAAAAAACAATAGAAAGATTTCAAAGGGAATGGGCGGTGGATGAAAGTTCTGCATATTATTATCATGATGAATGTTAATTCACAGTGAATTTGTTTTTAATTCTCGAAGAGTTTAATAAATATCATGATGATATTAACCATTTAAGTTTGAGATCACATAAAAAGCCTAAACAAGCATAAAATATTGTCATACTCCTGAATAAATTCAAATGATGATTTTTCTCATGACTTGAAGAAACCACCTATGATTTAACAATTTTATACAGTGCAGGTGTACACAGACCAAGAATCATCTCTCAATCTCTAAAAGTAAATAAACACAATTGTAGCAAGCAACATTTCATTTAATGATGACCAACTGTGAATAATAATAACAGTAAATAACTAAATAAGGTCAAGACGCCCCAATCCTTAGATATTAACTTTTTGATATGATTTATTAAACGATACGAAAAATTTATTAAACGATACGTTGTTTCTCTTTAGAATTTTGACGCGCAACTGTTTTACCTTGGGTCGAGGTTTGAGTTGGTTGGTGTTGGTTTTCCTTCGCACCATCTCTGATTTAGGTCTAGGTGGAATGGTCTTCAATCCAGGAACTATTGGCTGAGAATTAAGATGTAGTTTAAATTAATATTTTTAATTTGAAGTTATCAATTCCAATTAATGTAATTCCAGTTAATTCAATGAGTGAACATAATTCAGAAATGTAATTTGACTTAATCTGTAAGTTGGAGTTATTAATTAAATCACATTCCGTCTGAGATCAAGTAATACCATGCTGATTGCTGGTATTCATCAGCTGCTTGATAAAGTGGCACTTTGATTCAGATCACAGTGGCATGCCTTGAAAAATATCATCAAAACAAATTCATTCTTTAATCTATCTGATTAGACCTGTTCTGTAATTAATGTAATTCTATCTCAGCAGCAGCAAGATCACAAATAATAGCTGATATTGTATGGGGAACGATTAAATCAGCAAGTGCAGCCTATCAGCAAACATATAATTTTGATTGTTGTTGATCCAAAATGCAATTTTATGATTTCAAACACTGAATGAACTTGCTTATTCCCTCATACAAGTGCTAAGACGTTTATTGTGATAATATGATGTTCTTATGTATGATTGTATGAGCAATGACAGAGGAATAAGGGGGGGGGGGTCAAAATTAAGAGACATTGTTTACTTGTAAATAATTTTACAATATGGTCCTAATATGGTCACCAGACCGTAGCCTCAGCGACGGTGCTGAAGGTTTCTCATCGGGTCCCCCGAATCTTAAAACACTGTATCCAATTACCAATTAATCGTCAAATTAATGAGTAGGTCCAGTCTTCGGCTAAATATTTCACAGAATTATTGAGTACCTGAGTATCAACAAAAGAGAAGCTGGGCATCAAATTAATCGGAATGGTACCTGAGTGTCAAATTAATTGGAATACCTGGATCTCGGGGGAGCTGTAAGTTTGGTACAGATGAGCATTGGGTGGAGGGCATAGGCAGCAGTGCTCAGCGTGACATCAGACTCGAACTGAAACCTCAGCTGAGGTCAACATTGGGGAACAACAGGCTAAAACATTGGGGAGAACAGGCAGAGTCAACATTGAGAAGAACAGGCAGAATCAACAGTGGAGAACAGGCAGGGTCAACATTGGGACAAAACTGGCATATTCAACATTGGGAAGAAGCAGGCTAAAACATTGGGGAACAACAGGCTGAATCAACAGTGGAGAACAGGCAGGGTCAACATTGGGACAAAACCGGCATATTCAACATTGGGAAGAAACAGGCTGAGTCAACAGTGGAGAACAGGCAGGGTCAACATTGGGACAAAACCGGCATATTCAACAATGGGAAGAAACAGGCTAAAACATTGGGGAGAACAGGAAGATTAAACATTGGGGAGATGGGGAGAACAGGCATATCAATTAAATATTGGGGAAACTTGAGAAAATTCAAAATTGGGAAACAGGCTCAGTCAACATAGCAAAATGTATTAAGTTGATGAAGTTGATCCGCATTTTTCTGAGGATTTAGCGGATTGATTAATTTGGGTAAGCAGTATCCACCATCCAACAATCTCGATTAAATTGACACTGGACATTAACAGCAGCAGGTTTACCCTATTTGGGGACACATATATCGGGTATGTTTCCAAATGTCAATAGGATGCTACCTTGTGACGTCATTCCCACTTCCCAGCAGTTAACATTGCGCAACATAAAGGAGGGGCGGAACACTCAACAGCAATGTGACAGTTACAGCCCTGTTAAACTAACAGACAGGGATCCCAACAACCTGGTAACCTGGTTACCCCCTAGCAACCCGGTAACTCCTAGAGTAATCCAGGTTACCCCTGGTAACCCCTTGTTACGGTTACCTTGACAGTGGATCCCTGTTCGGGAGTGAAGTTGTTAACGAGGATACACCGCGGTTTCTTTGCCGTGCACTTCCCTCCCTTATCTCCCCCTTATCTCCTCCTTTCTTAGAGGCGGCTTCACTGCCCTGAGGGGACTACTGTCTAAGAGACTGATATTTACTTCTTTTCAGTAAGAAGATGGAATCATCCCTTCAACAAGACTTCATTAAGTCTTCCATCTCTTAACAATTCAATGGATAAAATAATAGAGTGGATTGGTGCATAATATTTCAATGAGAATTTTGTCCGAGAATTCAAGTGGGGGCTTGATAACTTTCCTTTATTTCAAAGTATTTACGAGCTCGCCGCTTAACCACCTAATCACCTAAAACTTCAAAGAATTGTTACTCTGGCTAGACGAATATTAGAATATTGGAATGTTCGGGACAATAAAACCTTAATTTCATAGACTGTTTCAACTTTAATTGCCAAATATAGTGTAAACTGCAAAGCTGTATGAGAAATGAACTTTAATGTAACATTCTTTCATTCACCTCAAATACATATTATCAAGCTCTGTTGCGTTCAATCGCTCAGGGATGAAGGAATGATAATTGATAGTTATCATTGAATGATTTAAACGAAAAAAGGGTAATATCAAGAATTTAGCAAATGATAAAAAGCGTAAAGCGTCGCTCAGCTTGACCGTTCTGTCCACCTGAGAGTTAGCACATCACAGACACAAACACAGAAGCAACAACCCCGACTGCTCTGCAGCTGCTCTTCAGCAGGTATAAAACCAGCGTCTTCTGCCACGAGACATTGAACAGTATCCCACTTTAGCAAGCAATATTTTAAGGCTGGTCGTACGGTCTAAAACATCAGACCAGCGCAATTCAATAGGCAAGACTTGCATTAGACTGACAAAAAACCAGCGCCAGACAAATTCACAAATGTGAGATAAGGATCTCAGAATCTCTTCCTCACCACTTCAAGTTTGTACTCTGGTTACAATACTCAGGGACGACACGTAGCACAGCACAGCACAGCTGTTACGAGCTCAGAGAACACCTTGTTCTGAAAGTTTCACATAACCACCGTATTTTATACGTGCACGGTGACACTGATTTAACAGTGTATCCACGTACGTACATAACGCCGACGACATGGAAATTTCAGAAGGTTTCTCGTTTCTCAAACTCGCAACATCTGAATTTAGTTTCACGTTTCACGTATCACGCATCACGTATCACGTGTTACGTATCACGTTTCACGACACGAAAGTCACGTGACAAAGTAGTCACGTGACGAGGCTGGCACGGGGGTTTCTACCTCGGAGCTACTGCATTTACTGCGAGCGGAGGGTTTGCGTTTCGGGGGATCTTTCACGTGGTCAGGAACACCGTTAAGCTGAACACAAGGAATGTGAAGGGGGTTTATGAACACAAGGAAATACCTTGAGGGGTTGATATAATATAGAAGTTGGTGTATGTAACCAAATGCAGTGAATGCTGAAGTGAAAAAATAATTCAATGTTGATATATTTTGTAAGATGAATCTGTGATTCATTATCAAATTGGTTTCTTTGTTTCAATATCCACGAATTGGACTCCTCATGCAGTGTCCATGCATGCAATCGGGTGACTGGTTGTGGTGAAAGGGTTGGGAAATGAACTCAAGGCCTTAAATAAAAAACAACATCACAAAACATGCATCCGACAGTAAATCAACCATAACAAGGATAATCATTCCTTCACCATGAAAAAATCACAAGACAAATGATTAAGTTTGTGCATTGGAATCAAAAAGGCTTTCCATAATTCTCCAAGTTTTATAACATCACTTTGATCTGTCATAACCAGGGTTTTATCCCGAAACGGAACTCAAGTCAAAAAATGACTTAAAAGTAGAAAGTTAATTGCAAACTTGGTCGACAATTTTGAATTAAAAGCCGTTTTTGACCAAAGTTCTGTCTCGGAAAGGCCCCCTGGTAATTGCATCACTATCACTATCAATGACGTCACATAACTCAGCCGTGCCTGACACTTAGAGCAAGGTAGGGGGTGCTACCGTACGGGGGCACGATAAGGGGGACCCACTTAACAACGCTTCCAGGGGGAATGGTAACCCCGGCAACGCACTCCGCTTCGTTGTCAGGGAGCTACAGGGGGTTGTTATGGGGTGTATTGGGGTTGTTAATATGGGGGGGGTTGCATTGTCTGGTAAGTACGGGGGCACGATAAGGGGCACCCACTTAACAACGCTTCCAGGGGGAATGGTAACCCCGGCAACGCACTCCGCTTCGTTGTCAGGGAGCTACAGGGGGTTGTTAGGGTGTATTGGGGTTGTTAATAAGGGGGGTTGCATTGTCTGGTAAGTACGGGGGCACGATAAGGGGGACCCACTTAACAACGCTTCCAGGGGGAATGGTAACCCCGGCAACACACTCCGCTTCGTTGTCAGGGAGCTACAGGGGGTTGTGAAAATGGGGGTGGGTGGGAGGTAGTATGTCAGGTGGTTACAGGAAGTTTTTAGAATTGGGAGGGGATTGCATTTGAAGATAACTAGGGGGTTATCAAAGTATTAAGAGGTGGATCCCAAGGGGCTTAAAAAAAGATAAAATGGAAACTGGAAAGAGTTGAGAGGTTTTA
Organism: Beroe forskalii; assembly: GCA_011033025.1. NCBI lineage: Eukaryota > Metazoa > Ctenophora > Nuda > Beroida > Beroidae > Beroe > Beroe forskalii. The sequence goes on along the minus strand of WFMF01000030.1, from coordinate 237,752 downwards.
TCTTTTGAAAGGGGTCAAATAATCATTTTGAAATGGTTTTCATCCGAGAGTATGTTCATATCAGGGAATAATTCTCCGCCAATCTACGTTTAATTTTTGAAATAATGGAATTAACAAAGTTAGAATTCTACCTGAGGCATGCTCTTAGGTCGGGCGCTGCTCCTGTCTGCTGTTGTGGGAGGGGCGGCGAACAGATCACGTTCTCTCTGACAAGAGGCTGAATTTAGCATTTCTTTGCTGTACTTGTTGTACGAATGTTAGCAGTATGTTTACCCTTAACAGTGACAGTTCCAACTGCAGTTTTGCGGGCGCGCCGCGTTATGTGTGCACAAACTTAAGCCGCGCACACAAAACTGCAGTTTGAACTGTCATTGCGATATGTAAACCATACCTATAAAGATAAACTCCGCTCCCATCGATCTCAACTTCACTGAAATCATGAGATCAGAATTGGAAAATCTTCCTCGTGATATTACAGTTGCAATATTCGCTTAAAAAATATACAGGAAAGAAACCTTCACTTTGTTGACTGTTTCGATTTTCCTGATTTCTACCAGCTTGTCTCGGATGAATGCTCGGCGATTTCGCTCCAATATCGAGTATGAAATCACTATCTATTTGATGATCAATTAACCAAAGGAAATAATCGCCATTGAACCCTCGTAGTAAGTTTTTTTCTCTTTGAAGTTTGTACTTGTGTGTGGTGTAATATCTTATTATCTTGTGTTCTAGGTGTGCTTCGGCAGGTAACCGAGTAACCATCCTTTCACGATCACAGCTAAATATTTAAATAATAAATTGGTGACAAAAAACAGTAAGTACCTCAAATTCGAGTGTTTAATTGGTGACAAACAAAAGTAAGTACCTCCAATTCGAGGGTTTTGTTGATGACTGCCTGGGACATTAATTCCTTTACGTGAGTCCGGTGTTCCTTCCGGGCGATGTTGTATCGGAACGTTGGCTCGTCCACCACTTCCCCTTGTCGTGTGATCTGAGCAGGTTATTTTCAAACACAAGGAAATATTAATTATCTGAGCAGGGAATCATCAAACACAAGGAAATATTAATTATCTGAGCAGGGAATCATCAAACACAAGGAAATATCAATTATCTGAGCAGGGAATCGTCAAACACAAGGAAATATTAATTATCTGAGCAGGGAATCGTCAAACACAAGGAAATATTAATTATCTGAGCAGGGAATCATCGAACACAAGGAAATATTAATTATCTGAGCAGAGAATAGTCAAACACAAGGAAATATTAATTATCTGAGCAGGGAATCATCAAACACAAGGAAATATTAATTATCTGAGCAGGGAATCGTCAAACATTCAAATGCAAGGAAATATTAAATCGCTCAAATCATCGAACATGAAATGTAACAATTTACGCCGTTGAAAATTCGGGAGGGTGACATATTATCATTGAAGAGAAATCAGAAAAGATGGATTGAAGAATCATGGCTGCTTGGGCAAGTTTTTTGCATTACGATATCATTTGCGACTCCATCATTTTCCAGATTCGTTTTCTTCGTAATAATTATTTCAATTTTTACTAATTTCATTAAATAAGGTTTCAAAATCGCAAGACCTCACATTTGCGACTTTTCCTGGCTACTGTACGCATCAGAATCAACTTCTTAATTTTTGCGTACCATCCAAATACTTTGCATGCCAATGAATGGCGCTCGTTCGACGAGTCTATTTAGAAATAACATGATATCATTTTAATAAATCACCGCTGCTTGATTGCTTGGCATGTACTGATAGAGGGAAGCCAGGCGTGATTTCTCTAAATATAAGTTTATATCGCACATATTGAGAATTATTGACAAATAGAGCGGAGAAGAGTGGACTAAGGTGACTTTCGGATATCAAAATAGATCGCTAATCCTCCGATTTGTTACAGTTTAAGTAATAATCATAACTATAAAATATGACCTGAAAACGACACCTCTGTGAGTAAAAATTGTCGAGGAAGTGATGAAGCATTGACAAATTATCAAAGTGAAACTGGTACGAGCTTGCGCAGGGATTGGTAAATAACACCAATAGGAACATCGAAACGCACGGTGATTGGTCAGTGACCCGCATAATAACGCCTGGTGATTGGTCATTGCCTCGCATAATAACGCGTGGTGATTGGTCATTGCCTCGCTGAGTAACGCGTGGTGATTGGTCAGTGCCTCGCAGAGTAACGCGTGGTGATTGGTCAGTGTACCTACCAGGCCCATGTGTCGGAGGTGCCTCCTGATCCGTTTGTTGTTGAAGTAATCCACCAAATACTCATCTGTCAGGCTGTTGTAGGTGTCGAGGGGTCTGAAACACGTGACTAGTCAGTAACGCCCTGTGATTGGACAGCGTCACTAATAGTAACGTGTGGTGATTGGTCAACTTCAATAATAGTTATGCGCAGTCATTGGTCAACTTTACCAATTATAGTAACACTTGAATTGGATAATGGGGCGTGATTATAATATTGCATTATTGCACATTGACAAGATGGTACCTTAGGGTAAGAAATTGAAATATTCGAATAATAATAATAAGATTCCGGGATACATAGAGATGATAATACTTAAATTCAACACTTTTAAAACTAAAAAAATTCAGAGATTGATTCATTTGACAGTTGCCTTGCTAATACACCAGAAGTTTGCAAAAAATCGTGAGATTGAAGTTTACAGCCTTTACTGGACTAGGAAAATGTCGGTTAGTGAATATCAGTCCATTATTATGACGAGAGTTCACATACCCGGCTGGTTTTAGAGACATTTCTTCACATAACCTTCTTCTCGCGTTTTGAGATACTTCCTATTCCATGACCCTATGGGACACGTTGGAAAGTTAGTCGTCACTGAAAATGGCAGGGCTAAGGCGCCTCCCAGGCTGCATTCTGCAAACGCTTGCTAGCGTCCTGCTTATTCAATGAATAATAAAATGAATTATATTCATTTCATCACTTAATCAACTATGCCATTTTGATGAAATTCAATACTCTACTTAATTTAATTGCGTAAATATAGCATATTATTTCTGGATAGCCAATAAGAACCTCCATCTTTCTATTATCATTTTATTCCTAATTCTGAAAGATAGTGGAGACATTAATTAAAGATAACCTTACCGAATCACGAGTTACTACGCACCACAGAAGCAGACACTATAAAAGTGCTCATGTTTCTAAGCTGCGTGTTTACAATTCAACCATGTTGGGAACTCTCCTTCTTTTACTTCTTTTCGCAGAACAAGCTCCTGCTCAAGACCCGACTTATGCACCTAATGGCACCTTGAACCTTTTCGAACACCGTGACTTCGAAACGGTAACTTGGTTCTTTGACCCCGATAGAAGATTGAGACGCGATTGGATTTTGGATGACACAACTGAGTCAGGATTCAGGGAGAGTTTTGAAGAAACTCTGAAGGAAATAAAGGAAAGTGTGTGCGCCCCAAGTCGGGGTCAGTGTTCCCATGCTCTCGGGTGTTCTTGTGACCATGTGTTCCGGAAGCTAAGAAGAGAGAGGGGCAACCAGTGCAGAAAGCTTCCATGTCGAGGCATCGAATACATCTACGAGAATGGAGCTAAGGCCTTTGGAGAGCTCCGTATCATCGAATCGTTTGAAGGACTGATGAAGTGGGTTGTTCAGAACGTTTTCCCTGCCTTCCAGACCTTCCTGTGCCCCTGCACTCCACAGGTTTACAAAGCTGTCTCTCAGTGCCTTCTGACGTTCGACGCGGAGTATTGGCATCCCCAGGAGAGAGGGGTGTTCAGGGGCATGGTCAGCTTGCTTGATATGGAGAACATCAGGAATGCGATGGGTACCTGGACAGATTTGTTCTGCTCCGATAGTGGTCAGTGTGTTGAGGAATTCGGAGAGCTACTCGTCGAATTCGGAGTAATGTTCGACAATTCGTTTGACGAAGACTACCCTTATCAATGTCAGTCTTTCAGACGTATGTCACCTGGCATACTGGAAAGCTACTTTAGATTCATCGCTGCTGATGAAAACACTTTCAACGCCGCAATTGGAATCATGGGCTACGGCACTGTCAAGGAGTTCTGGTGTGGGGACGCATCCTGCGCCGCGCATCTTGACAACAAGTTCAACACCTGCTGTGCCAGGAAACTGGGTCAGGTAGTTACCACTAAAAAGCTAAGAGAGACCATCCAGGCAGTAGGGAGCCTCTTTAAGTTGTTCAACGTTTTTGAAGAGATTGGACCAGAGATGGAGCTGCAGAAACTCAAAGAGTTTACAAAGCCTCACAAAATGTGTGGGGAACTGTACCAAAGCAAAGACTGCGTTTAAGCAAAGTACCAACTAATTCACTCAGTTAATCGACAATGGTCGATTATCAACTTTAATTCGATATCCATATTGATCGTGTTCAGATAAAACACAGAAATTACTGTTAAGTTACTTATTCTAATCGTGCTGTTAAATTCATTCTTAAATCAAATTCAAATTTAACTTGGGGTTCTTAGTGGAATTTTAAGGTTTCATGAACAATTCGCCAATTTGATTTTTCTGTATTTTCTGGCTGATATTTTAGATATCATCAGAGTATCAATATAAACTGTGACTAATTTAGGACATACAGTTAAAATCATGTTATAATGATTCATCTATTAAACCCGTTATTCAACTATTAATCACTCAAATACATATCATATCATGTATAATTAGATATCTTGTATAATATCATGTAATGATGTAAACAATGTACTATTATTATTCAAAATTATTGCTGAAATATAAAATTATTCAAGGCATTATATGTGTTTCCTTTTTCTACTTTGTTCTATGTATAGCAGCTTTTGAACTTTGCTATGCAAATATAAAGAATTATAGTTATCTAGTTCTAGTTAAACTTGTCTGAAACTTGTCTGAAACAATTATACATCAAAATATAAAATAAGTTCTGTGAAATCTAAATTGTAAATACCGACAAGGCAAAAATTTAAAATGGTCAATCATTTCCATTGTACAAATACTAAAATAACAATAAACAATAACTACAAATTTGTCACAAATACAATAATTAAAATGAGATAGTCAAGGGTCTCGAATCTAGATGATATGTTTCCGGACTACATATTACAATAGTTAAAATACTATCAAACCAAAGAACTACACTGGATCTAGCAGCAACATTTCTTTTGGCTTTTTTCATTCTCAGACTTCAGACCAGGTATAGTCCGTTTATGTCAATGTTGTATCACTGATTGATTAAGATTTTTAATTAGTTATAGGATTTGATGTGCTCTTCAAGGCTGCATATAGGTATCTGTTGATAATGTGTATTCTAGAATGTTACATGAATTCTACTGTAAACCCCCTCAGAACTCATAGATGATGATATGTTTGACATACCTACTTACTGAATTTGTAGGTCCCGTCTTCCTGGCTTCACGCTCTTCCTGAGGATATTGAAATACTGTGGTGAACTACTGTGGTGAACTACTGTGTTGAACTTCTGCAGTGAACTACTGTGATGAACTACTGCAGTGAATTAATGTGATGAACTATTATGGTTAAATGTTGTGCTTAGATACTGCGGTAAGCTGCTGGGATAGAATGCTGTGGTGAAATGCTGAGATTAAATACCATGGTGAACTATTGTGGTGAGGTGAGTTGGTGAAATACTGTGGTGAAATGCTGTGTTTAAAAACTGTGGTGAAATGCTGTGGTGAAATGCTGCGGTAATGCACCAAAAAGTCCTATATAATCTGGCAGATGTTACCTAATCACTTCAATTCAATTCAATTCGATTCAATTAATGATTTTAAAACACAATTGGATAAAATATATACTGCTTCTAATTTCAAAGGAGGCTTCTCTGGTTGTTCTGAGGGAAAAGCACCAAGGCAATCATTAAGACTGTTGAGGGGGCTACCTGCAAATGACTATCTATACATAGTTATATGTAAAACTGAACGTATTTACAGAATAAAGTTGAAAAACATTCATCCAATCAAATAGTACCTACCCTTATTCTGCAAACTGTGTCAGCCTTTTGAAGTTGAATTAGCTTCTCTCTGATGAATGCCAGCTGCGCTCGCTGAAATCAGTGCAGAGATTAGAAAGAGGGATACATGAGTTGTACAATCAGCCAAACAAAGGATCAGACTGTAACAATCAAAATCTATCACAAACTTTCATTTTACAAACCAGGTATTAAATTTATCTTTGAAGTCATAGGAACATAGGAATGTTCTCAATAGGAATGTTCTCAATATTATTATCTTTCATTGTAGGTGGTTGTCAGCTTAAAAGCTTAATGCCTTGTACCTGAGAATCATGATTTTTCTTCACTGAATTGAGGGAATTCTTCTCCTTGGCCTGATCTTTCAAGTTCTGTAGAGCAGTGTTGGTTCGGTAAGTGGGCTCATCAATAACCTCGCCTCTCGGAGTTATCTGATTCAACAAGTCAGATTCAGTAGTGAACACGTCATGATAATATAAGCAGTTACATGTCAAAGTGGTGACCTCATACCATAACTATAAACATAGTCGAGGAGACAGCCAAGACTATGTAAGTTGGATAATGGAAAAGGTTGGCCTGGTTCATTATCGCACTGGATGTGCCTGAAATTTGGTTACAGAGGTCTCAATAAGATGCTGAACAATACAAGATAACATTCATGACATTTCGAGACAGTAGATTTTCTGACCTGAAAAAATCAGTCCAGAGTTTTTTGGGTCAAAAAATCGCCTTTCTTGCTGCAACTTATGGCTTGGTTTTAAGAAATTCAATTACAGGCATCCAGAAGTACTATAGAACACATGTTTTGTGACATGGAAAGGAAATGCTGTGGGGGAAACCTGTGGGGTCTTATTAATATAGGTCCCTTGACTAAAATTTGATCAAATCTGATTTGAATCCTGACTTAATCTTCACCAATTTATATAATCTTAACAGTTGATGTGGTTCTTCTCAGGATAGCACTTATCAAGCCCATTTGCTGAAGATGATTTCTCATCCTCTTATTGTTGAAGTAATCTAAAAGGTAACCATCTGTCAAGCTGGTATAACCATCAAGAGGCCTGAAAGTTGCAAAATTAGAATATTACCAGCCATGTGCTACATGAATTAATTTAAGTCTTGCAGTACTGCATTCTTCCAAACATATACAGTTCATTGTTCTCTTTTTCATGTGATACAAATTGTAAAAGAAATTTTTAAACTCACCCAGGAGGATTAACAGGCTTGATAGTCATAATTTAACTTCCTGGCTGGATTTCAAAAGGGTCATCTTATTTTGGAGTATTTTAATAATATGTAGGAAAACAATTATATGTAGGAGAGAAGAATATGTAGGAAAAGATTTCGTTTTTATCATCAATTTCAATTACCACCACATTGCACCACTTATAATGTGATCATGTCGGTGTTCAAGTACAGACAAGGGTTGGAGAAAATGAAAACTCATGATGATAATATATAAAACAGCAACACAGTTCCACAACAAAATTTTCAAAAAACTACATGATGTAGTTTCAGTTTTGACAAAGACATCATGTTGATGTTCATGTACAGAGTCGGAGAAGTCTTGCAGATTGAGTTTTAGCCCTGAAAATAGGAACCTTCCAGCTGCTGCGGGAGGTCCTGTGCTGGGAACTCTGTTTGGATATCTTTTATCAGATGAATCCCCCATTTAGTACTTAATTAATTAATTAATTACTTCTAAATATACATACAATGTGTTACTTTGAATAAATTAGTAAAATAAAATACGTTAAAACCTAAAAACTAGCAACACATGCCCTCTAATTGTAGGGATAAATGAGATTAGAAAACAGGGCCAAATTCTGATTTAAAAACATAGCATGAAAAATGTAACCCTTGATATTATAGTATTATGTAAGTAATAATACACACTAGTAAGGGCTATACCAAACATGGGTGTGAAACAAATCTCAATCTAGGTTTGAGGGCCGGATCCGACAGCATATAGGCCAAATATACACCAAAAAAAAAGTCCCAAAAATCCCCGATGCGGAAACCCACTTCCGGGCCACGCCCACTTTGGGCAGTGGCCAAAAAATGAACCAACGACATCTCCGCCCCTATTTGAGGAAAAGCCACAAATGACCACTCTAACCGACGCAGAATCGGCGGTTTCACTAGGGCAGAACATGGTTCCAAGGCTCCATCTCATCCCGTTTCCGAGACAATCCCAAACTCGGCCACTTCGGCCTTGCAGATTGGTGTCTTAAAATAAAATAAAATTAAATGGATTTATGATTTCACAAATTTTATAATAATATTTTTAAAGATATTGTATGCTTGATCCTTAGATTTTATAGGTTACATGGAGACATTTTAATGATGACCAAAGGTGAAAGGCCAATTGCAGCTAATTAATGTACATACGCAATTGTATTCAAATTAAAAAGAAATCTTTCTTCAAGACATCAATCTGCAAGACTTTTCTCCAACTCCTTACTTGAACACCAACATGATTCCTTTAGGTAATGCAATGTGGAGAGCAGTAGGATCTTAATGAGTCACACCAAGATGAGTGGTGTGCAGGCATCTTCAGTCCAATACCTACCTCAGCTTTCGGGGTGTTTAAATTGCGAGAGCTTTTTATGAGGTAGGCCCCCCAGCAGTGACCACCTGCCTGAATGAATCTGAAACTTGCTCTTTGGTCTTTGTCTTTACTCCAAGCACCAAGAAATTAAGCAACACACTAAGTGAAGAGAAGTAGAGGACCGGCGGATGGATCCGGGTCATTTGTGTCCTTTACGTTGCACATTAATGAAATTAATGCGAGTGGCATGCATCCTGATCCAATACTTCATCTTGAGAGATGCTTCTCCTGAAAATCAGGGTTAAAACATATTCGAATTAAAAAGAAATCTTTCTTCAAGACATCAATCTGCAAGACTTTTCTCCAACTCCTTACTTGAACACCAACATGATTCCTTTAGGTAATGCAATATGGAGAGCAGTAGGATCTTAATGAGTCACACCAATATGAGTGGTGTGCAGGCATCTTCAGTCCAATACCTACCTCAGCTTTCGGGGTGTTTAAATTGCGAGAGCTTTTTATGAGGTAGGCCCCCCAGCAGTCACCCCCTGGTACCAGGGTATAGCACCATCAAGTGCAGTGACCACCTGCCTGAATGAATCTGAAACTTGCTCTTTGGTCTTTGTCTTTACTCCAAGCACCAAGAAATTAAGCAATACACTAAGTGAAGAGAAGTAGAGGACCGGTGGATGGATCCGGGTCATTTGTGTCCTTTTACGTTGCACATTAATAAAATTAATGCGAGTGGCATGCATCCTGATCCAATACTTCATCTTGAGAGATGCTTCTCCTGAAAATCAGGGTTAAAACATATTCGAATTAAAAAGAAATCTTTCTTCAAGACATCAATCTGCAAGACTTTTCTCCAACTCCGTACTTGAACACCAACATGATTCCTTTAGGTAATGCAATGTGGAGAGCAGTAGGATCTTAATGAGTCACACCAAGATGAGTGGTGTGCAGGCATCTTCAATTGTATATTAGTTTTTGTTGCTTTTACCCGCGCGTGCAAAGTTCTAAGTTAATTAGGGACGAATCACATTTGCCCAATAAAAAGAAACAAACCCAAGCAACGTCCATCGAACCAATGCCCTCAGCCCTTTTTATATAACTCTGGCTTAGTGACGTCACAGACCTAAGGCTAAAGGTCAATTTTTCTGTATCCTAAACCTAAATATGGCCCTAACCAAAACCCTAACCCTAATCCTGACCTCGACCCTATAAACCTAACAAATCCTGACCCTAATCCCGACCCTAACCTTTAATGCGCTAGATGCGCTTAACTGTATTTTTCTGACTGACGTCATGTGTCATTATCATAGATAATGAAGAGCCCAGAGTTATATGGGACACTAGCCCTAAATAGCATTCTCTTGTTCCTAAGCCCGCATAGGTGTGTGTACGTGCCGCGCGCGACGATAACAGGGGTATACGTGTCCAGCAATTTCTCTTGCTAGTTTGTCTGACGTCGTCAGACCCATAATATTTAAAATTTTAAGTCGTGGCGCGCGCCCTGGTTAGGCCGGGAAATAATGGCTAGTGTCCCATATAACTCTGGGCTCTTCATTATCTATGATAATGACGTCAGTCAGAAAAATATAGTTAAGCGCACCTAGCGCTTTAAGGACTAGGGTTAGGGTCACGATCACTAGGGTCAGGATTTGTTAGGGTTAGGATTAAGGTTAGGGTTTTGGTTAGGGTCATGGTTAGGTTTAGGATACAGAAAAATTGACCTTTAGGTCTGTGACGTCACTCAGCCAGCGTTATAATATAACGCTGGCTGAGTGACGTCACAGACCTAAAGGTCAATTTTTCTGTAACTTATATGGGACACATACCGAAATAATGGTCAGACAACGTCTGACAATGCAAATGATCGCCGCGCGATGACGCCAGCCGCTTCGCGGTTAGAAAAGGCTGGCGTCCAGGCGTCAGTGGCTTTAGATAACGTCCGACAAGTTAAGATGAAGATGGAGAGCCGAGCAGATACTGCAATGCAACTGTTGCGTAGATTTCCTGATTTAAATTATGGCCGCATGCAATGCAAATGCAATCGTACCTTGCTAATGCTTGACACCCGACTGCCAACTCGGATTTAAAATTAAGATATGAGCCAGGCAACGTCTGCCAATCCATTTTTAATGTTAGCCATCCATGATCAACTTCCAGTCAGAGAAATAGCCGGGCAACTTTCGTCGATAGAAACAAATGAAAGACGTGAATGACATTGATAATGATTTAACTTTGAAGTGCCAGGGCCAAAAGCAAATCGAATTGTTTGGGTTATTTAAATCTTCATACTCATAGTTCATTACCATAAGCGCAAATAAATATAAAATTGAATTCAAAATAGTAAATAAACACCTAAGATGAAAATGCAAATTTATGAAGTTAAAAAAACGGTGGCGTGCACCGGCACGGCTTTTCCATGCGCGGCTTTTCCATGCGCGGTATTAGTCACAGTCATACTGCCTGCTGATGCAGTGATGCTACTGACAGGCATGGCAATGGCATAAGCAATGGCAGCGAACCACGCATGTAGAATTTTGACACGACCGTTTCCCCTGTCATATTCGATTTGAAATTGATGCGGCATTGGGCATCCTCTAAAACAGTGTCACCAACACCTGGGCTTTCTGCTGTATGAAGATTTTTTCATTTGAAAAACTAAAATCACAACCCAATCTATTAGAATTCTTTTCGGCCCCATGCATCATAATGATAATATTCGAATAAAAATGGCTTGGAATATTCTCGCTTTATATATAAATCCGCCATAAAATGTAAAATAAATCACCTCAAATTAAAGTATTATTTAAACAATAAGTTAAAGTTTAAACTATTTGGATTCTCCTTTTCATTTGTTAGACATGGAGCCTTGTGAACAATTATTTTATCCGCCAAGTGCTAACTAAAGAGTAGTAATCATTCTTATTTAAATTAGTCATTGACCAAAGATATATTAATTACTTAAAGTATTAATAGATACATTATTGAAAGTTGTTAAACTATTTCAGTTCAAGATTTTTGCGCAACAGTCACATTTTTACTGCATAGCATTGATTCAACTAGGAATCATTTGCTTGGAAGAATCAAGCAAATCTAAATCTTCTCTGTATAATCACATACGTCGTAATATCAATGTCCTGTACGGAGCCCCTCAGCTTCGATTCCTATAAATATCATTGTTTAACATGCCGTACAGTCAAGGATCTACACTGAGTTCACCATGGTTAGGCACTTAGACAACCATTGGTACTACGACATAAGTTGCATTTATTCCCTCTGATTTTTGAAATGTTTCCTTGTGGTTGACAATTGATGCTCACTCAGTACTATTTCATTTCCAATTTGATGTTATATAAGCTATAGTCTTTATGTGAGAGACGAGGCGGAAGAACCAACCGTCAAGCACAGCTCACCGGACTACGGTCGTCATGGCATTGGCAATAAAAGATAAATCATCGCAAATCTTCTTGCAAACTGAACAAACATATCTGAATAAAATAAGAAGGACTGAGAAAAAATAATGATCGGAAATATCGTCCTTAGATTGTGTACAACTTGAGTTACACAAGTAAGTGAATCTGAAAAAGTCTCCACCGGATAATTTGAAAATTTACTTTAGAGAAAGCTCGTCTCTTTTAATCATATTCTCATATTGATATTCTATTTCTAATTCTATTTCTAGCTAATATTGGGGTTCTTCCTACTTCTAGAGACAGTCATCTCTACATCTTATAGTTTCTTCTAGTTCTAGTTCTACTTCTAGCGTATAATTGGGGTCCTTTATAATTCTTTGCCAGACGTTGCCTGGCCCCCTTCGCGCGCTCGTCTGGCAAATAATTCTAATGACATTGGTTTATAGATCTAAATTTTCCTCATATCCTAGCGTACTGGGGTTCTTTCTTCCTGAAAAGAAAGGATGCGTTGTTAGGTCCCTGAGGAGCAAGACTCTCCGAGGTCGGATATTCCTCCTCCTCCTCCTCTTCCTCACAACCACCACGATCTGAAAACGGATCAGAGGTTAAGATGGGCCGCATTCTGTCAAGCGTGAGTGGAGTTAACAGGACCCAGGCAGTTTGAACAAACAATTTTCTTCCCTCTTTCATTTTATTTTTTACGAGTAAAACCCAAGGATACCGCGTTGTACTTGTAGCGCGTACTTGTTGGGGAGGGGGAGGGGGGGAGGGGGAGGGGGGAGGGGGTTTCCGAATGATTACGATATATGTTATTGTAACAAATACAACTACTGTAAACTTGATTACGAGGGGGAGGGGGGTTGAAATCGGCTAAAAATTGATTACGTAATATGTGAACGATCCCTTAAAACCTGTGAACACCACTATTATACCTGACAAAGATTTCATCTTGATGTAGCGGCCGTTATCACTGGCCAGTGGAGAACATCGCAGTACTGGGGGACTGTCGCTAGGGTTGGAGGAGTTGAAACTCCTGTAGGGGGCCGTGTCCTGGTCCGGAGTAGGCATCTGGGGAAGGGAATAGTGAGGGGTGGAGGAGTTTAAACTCCTGAGGGAATAGTGAGGGTTAGAGGAGTTTAAACTCCTGGGGTAATAGTGAGGGGTGGCGGAGTTGAAACTCCTGAGGGAATAGTGAGGGGTGGAAGAGTTTAAACTCTTGAGGGAATTATAGTGAGGGCTGTAGGCCTTGAAACTCCTGGGGAATAGTGAGGGTTGGAGGAGTTGAAACTCCTGAGGGAATAGTGAGGGGTGGAAGAGTTTAAACTCTTGAGGGAATTATAGTGAGGGCTGTAGGCCTTGAAACTCCTGGGGAATAGTGAGGGTTGGAGGAGTTGAAACTCCTGAGGGAAGGGAATAGTGAGGGGTGGAAGAGTTTAAACTCCTGAGGGAGGAAATAGTGAGGGTTAGAGGAGTTTAAACTCCTGAGGGAATAGTGAGGGTTGGAGGAGTTTAAACTCCTGAAGGAATAGTGAGGGTTGGAGGAGTTGAAACTCCTATGGGGGAATAGTGAGGATTTGAAACTTCTGAGGGAATTGGAATAGTGAGGGGTGGAAGAGTTTAAACTCCTGAGGGAGGGTATAGTGAGGGGTGGAGGAGTTGAAACTCCTAGAGGAGGGCATAGTAAGGGTTGGAGGAGTTGAAATTCCTGATGGGAGGGGGGGAATAGTAAGGGTTGGAGGAGTTGAAACTCCTGTGAGGGGAATAGTGAGGATTTGAAACTTCTGAGGGAATTGGAATAGTGAGGGGTGGAAGAGTTTAAACTCCTGAGGGAGGGTATAGTGAGGGTTGGGGGAGTTGAAACTCCGGGGGGAAGTGAGGGTTGGAGGAGTTGAAACTCCTGTAGGGGGCCGTGTCCTGGTCCGGAGTAGGCATCTGGGGAAGGGAAAAGTGACCGAATAAGGAGAAAATTAATGAAAGAAATGGAGAAATGGGTAAAAGTGGGTGGCCGTGAAACTAAGGAATAAGAAAGGGTACCAGGGTGTGGAAGAAAAAATGCACAAACTCATAAGTTGACGGAGGCAGGACCTATCACACTTTTTGTAGACAATAACGGAAGTCAGAGTGATGAGGAAGAGGCAAGTTAGACCGGAGATAATGGGAACCCACATTCCTGATTCGAAGAGAGGTGTTATTACTTTATTAGAGAGAATGATTCCATGCGCGCCAGCCATTTGCATTCGATGCGCGCGAATTAGAAAAATAGAAAGTTCAAAACAAATTTTGTTTTTCGATGCCAAACAACAGATGCCCAACAATTCAATGAGAAATTCAACAGCTCCAGTCAATAATCTGTTTGAATTTAATCCGTCGTGCTATATATAATAATCTCGAGGCCGATTATCATTAGCGTTTATATGGGCAAAGGCAGAGAGAAATGCTTCTAAATAAAACAGCAGTAAATGTCTCCTTGGTTTGTTTCGTGACCAGCAAACCACAGAAAACAGCAGCAACAGGGCGAAACACATTTCATCTCACGACATTCGATCTCAAGACACTCCACCCCCCTTTCATAAACCTTAACCCAAACCCTTATCCTAACCCAGACCCCAGTGAAGTAGTGACTAGTGAGATAAAGTGTCGTGAGGAAGTCCGACGTCCGCCCCCTCACTAACTTAATGCCTCGTAGTAGATGGTCCCTGTGAAGACTTCACATTCAAATAATAGAGTTCATGTGAGGGGCTGTTTTGATTCACCACATTCTAACCTTAACCCAAACACAGACCCTAGCCTTTGCTCGGAGTTGAAACATTACCAGAAGTATCGTGAGATTAAGTGTCGTGAGATAAAGTGTCGTGAGACAAAATGTCGTGATATATGTGTTGTGAGGTGAAATTTTGTGAGAAAAAATGCCGCGAGATAGTGCCGTGAGATTCTGATTAATTGCCGTGATATCCGCCCCCGCACTAACCTAATGCCTCATAGTAGATGGTCTCTGTGAATACCACGCACTCGAATAGGGTGGTAGTGAGGGAGCTGTTTGGCTTCACCACTACCATATGGAGCTCTCCAACAGTCAGCTTGTGCACGAACCTGGAACATGCGGTTACTTCAGAGTCGTTACAGTGCCGAACTTCTATGTTCGCGGCTTTCTCATGCGCCGCGAAATCGTGCGCGGCTCACTGGATGTTTATATCAATGACATTTGACAACCTGAACCAGTACGCCGCGTGAAATTACGCCGCGCACATTGACATAGGAGTTCGTCATGTCGCTGTATTGGACGTGTTTCTGGTCAACTCTCGAACCGTGGAATGAATTCTCACCGAGGCCGAGTCCTCAGTAAGTACGGCAGAGGACTCAGTAAGTCCTCACTAAAACCCGAGGCCCATGGCTCACACTCACCGGCAGAGGTCGATGTGTTCACGTGCGGAGTCCCTGTACGCTACAGTGATGTTCCAGACACTGATCTGGGGATCAGGGAGAGTGAACTCAAGACTTGTCTCCCTCCGCCGTGGCTTGATCTGATACAGCAAACAATCTGCAGGCGTGATAAGAGGTGAGGGGGGAGATAATAATCACCCTACATGATACACCCATGTTACAGAGATACAGCCTACAGGGTCGAAAATTTTTAAATCTTCAGAGCTAGATCATATTTTGGAAAAATCGTCGGTTCAACGTCATCAACTTACTACAACTTTGAGCTTTGATAACGACTACATCTTACTATCTTAACACTCTGCGCGCACCTTGTCCTTACTTAGCATAATAACCTTATCCTTGACATGACAGTTGGCACACTAACCTTGTCCTTCACAGCTAGCACACTTACCTTGTCCTTGACAGTTGGCGTGGGACGCCATTACGGTGATGAGGGAGGAGTTGATTCCCCTCTCCTCCACATTATGCAGACACAAGAACACAGCCGTCTTCTTCATACTCAGAGGTCTTCTGAAGAGACACAGGAAATAGTACTCAAGAGATTGAAGTTTAAACGATATAACTGATGCGAGAGAATTTTAATCAGAAGCATTCGGAAATCTTGTGATTATCGTCGACAGAAAATGGCGAGAATAACGAAAAGTTGACAAATAACACTATGGTGCCTAGGTTGTAAAACCCTCGAATATAAAGATGCGCATATAAAGACGCGCACTGCGCTTTTACGTTTATTTTTGCGGTCCGTCAATGTCCTTCACTTTGCTTTTTGCCGAGTAAGTACATTTTGCGCCATCATGTGCCACAAAAACAAAAACCAAAGTCCTAACTTACCCCATGTTGCAAATACATCCAGTCAAGGCCTGGTCGTCCCTCACAACAGTCATTAGACTGCGATGGTCAGGTCCTATCGTTACGCTATCTAAAGAGAAGGGAAAGTAAGCAAAATTATATTGTTATAGGGGGTCCAGGGGGTTCACGTTTGAAAATTGAGAAAAAAGTTTGATCTTAATCAGTATAAAAGCGGCAAAAGGACAATATCGCTTGATAAATGAATTTCCGCCCCTTCAAGATACAAACCTTCAAATCTCAAGATATCATGTTCGATTTCTGTGTCTACGTAGTTCTGAACAAAGAAACTCAGTCGTCCATGATAAATCGTTTCTAAAAATATAAACTGATAAATCTTTCACGGAAACGATACAAATTTTTGAAACATCAAAGAGTTCGAAAGCACTAACAAACTTGAGAGATTTAATTCAAATTTGACCATATATTCGAGTAAACTATTAAAGTATTAAGTACCGTTAAGTTTAGTCCAAGCGGGGGAGACTCCGTAATAGTCTACGTGGCTGAGTGGCAATCTGACTTCTGAACCGTCCTGAAGTGAGCAGGGTATGTTGCCATGGTTACATGCTACGTTACCATGGTATGTTACGATACATTGTTACCATATTAGTATTACCATGTCGCGAAAATGACATGAAAAACTCTTACAAATTATTCAGAAAATACATGAAAATGACAGACAAAAATGAAATTCAAAGTTACATGAATAGCATTTGAATTTATAATAGAAATGACAGAAAATTCCATGTTACCGAGGCAAGTGAGAAGAACGTAGAGGTCGGTGGCGTCCTTTTCAAAGGAAGCAAGGAGGGAGGCTGTAGGAAGGGGGTGGTAGAAGTTAGCAACCTTTACCAGCCCTGTGCTAGACACAAGGCTTACGATCACTAGCAACACCACTTCATGTGTTATCATAACATGGAACCTATGGAGTTACCAGGTTACCAGGGTTACATGGGGAGGGGATGATATTACCACTATACCAGGGTATCTACTAACCATGTTACCAGGATAAATATGGAAAAATAGGGGTTGGTTACCATGTGTAATCAGTCCATGTAAGTAAGGATGAAATTGAGGAAGGAAATTTGCCAGCCAACTCGCAGGAGGTATTACAGAGCTCATTAAACAGAAAGATCGGAAGCGCTATTAAATTAAAATTTTGTTCTTGGATAACTAATTAGCTGATTAAATTTAAAACATACACCGCAAATTTAAACATCCTCAGAGGCAAATCCTCTACCGAAAAGGGGCAAATAATCGCAGCATTTAAATTAATTGATTTCGCTCAATCAAGGTAGAGTGGGTGGATGGGTAAGTAATGTATGGGCATGTAATGAAATGGTGGTATGCAGTGAATGGGTAAGTAATGAAACGGTAGGTATGTGTATTAACTATAATGCGGTATTTCGGATTAAGTTTAAATCAAACGAAAGCGTTTATAAAACAGCAAGAAGTAGTAGAAATAGTAGTGTGTGCGCAATAGAAAAAATGGTTAAGATGACGTCATAATCATAGCTTAAAATGGTGTGTTGATGGCGTTTTGAAAAGCCTATTTCTCAAGCTTTCGAGCAACTAACAGCATGTTCCCTTGATTCGGTTTCACACACACAGTGTTAGAATCATGCAGCTAATGTGTTCAGACAATGAGAATGTGAGTGCGAACTGCGAGTGACAGATTTCGTGACAGATATTTATTATTTACAAATCTTATACCGGAATTAAGAGTATAAAATCTTAAAATACAAATAACTTAATAACTCAGCGCTCAGCTATGATATAAAGACAAAAAGGCTCCCAACATTACAATTCAAAATGCATTAAGCTGCCCTAAATTTGGTCAGAACTCGCACTTTCATGACATCATCGAGCCAATACTAATGCAGCATGCAATCAGCGAGTTTAGTTAGAAACCAATGCCTATTCGCATGAGATAGAAGAAGCTGCAAACCAATCAAAAGCCCTCAGAATATGACGTCATCATCATAAGACGAAGTGCTCAATGTTGAGGGAAGAATGGTCTGTTTTTCCTTGCAACATATTGCCCCCGCGTAGGCCTTGATTTGATGAAAAAACACCATCACACACTAACGCACTCGAACAGCTTCAAATGAATGCAAACTGATGAATTGTCGAGAGAGGTCGGGTATTCATTGTGAAGTTACAGGCCCGTGTGCAATGCACATATTATATGGGCCCATATACATTGCATATAAATCAGTGATGAATGTTGTAACAAAGCGATAAGGGGTAGATTCTAGGAAAATCTAGGAGTACTCAGAAAGTGGTCCCAATGATGAATTGTAACAATGTGATTAGCTACAACTGTTGCCGAGTTGCCCCGTCATCAAAGACAAGAAGTCAAGGAAATGGGACAAAAATGAAATTGATACAAAAATTATGAAAGATTTATACACAAATATAAAATTTGCGAATGGTTAAAATCATCACACTAATCATTAAATCAAAATCAAAGACGCAAAACACTGAATAATTTAACTTAAAGATAAGTTCTGATAAAAGGGTAGAAGCAAATGTCTTACGAAAACTATATTAGCTTTTAATAAATCCAAAATCCCAATCTAACCCAATCTGCACCATTCAGGGCGGTCAACATTACCATTTCAAAACAATAAACGCTGGCATGTTTAATTTCAGTATCTCGCAAAAGACCAGAATATCAAGCAATCAGGCCGAAAAATATGCTTAATTTAGTATAACTTTAAAAAATCAAGCACCCAGGTTATAAAAATGCTTCATTTCTTGCACCCTAATATTATGCCTTCTTAATTTTCTGAGCTCTTAATTTCCTCGTTATTAAGGTACCTACCATTTTGAATTTCACCCCTTTTCCTCCCAGTTGCCCATGTGATCCGCACACACACACCCACACCCTGTCGGACACTCCTTTATAAACTCACCCTCCAGCTTACTAGAAAACCATGCCTTGAGATGGAGGTAATGTCCCCCATGCTGACACACCATACAGAACGATGCCATGTTAGTAACAGGCAGTCTACAGATAGCACACTCCCACACAGGATCCTTGGTCTTTATCTTAAAGAAGTTCTTAGTGTTATTAGCAGCCACCAGAGCACTGTCTTTTACTGTCTTCAGGATCTCTGCTCGTTTATCCAGTAACTGCCACTTGTAGAGCACGGTGGCGTAGTTCATCTTCATGAGGTCGCCGTTAATGCCGCTCTTGTCGAAGGGGAAGATGTCCTCATCCTCCTTCTGATGGGGACGATGTGGTGCTGTCTGACTCCGGCTCACTTTCCTGGTCATCAACATGGAAATTATGGAAAATGAAAATAACAGTTTCCAGTCTAAAACAAAACAAACTGAATTACATTCGTACAGAAGAAAAGGCTCACTTTCCTGGTCATCAATGGAAATACAGTAACAGTTTCCTAAACTTTACAACACTACAACAACAAAATCAATTCGTGAACTCAAAATATGAATTTGTATATCAGAGCTACCTGAATTGAAGTTTAAACCTAACACGTTAATCAGTCAAATCTATGGGAAAATTAAAACTCAAATCAAGCTCCAAGAACCATTTACCTGGTTGTGGTCAATGGAGAGGGAGGAGGACATATTAGTTGATGAGTTGAACACCATGTTACCCGGGGGAATGAACTGGAACCCCCTCACTCCCTCCTTCCGCTCCTTGATCTTATCCTCCGCCAACGCACAGATACCGTAGGGAACAACACAGCTTAGCCATAGTAACAGTGTTACCCCAAATCAAATGATATTTGTATGACAATCATAGAAGCTGAAAAATAAGTAGTACAGGTGCCTATTTGTATTCTATTAATTTAAAAATTTTAGAATGTTAAATGATGAAGAAATTAGGGATACCGTATATCATAGCCAGAGTCTGTACGTCCTTCTTAACGTAGTAAAACTCAATGTAGCTGTCTATTAGCTTCCTGCAGTAAGGGTATGTTTCCCACTGCTTCTTCTGAATTAGAATTAGGATAAGAATTAGAATTAGAATTAGAACCATAATTAGAATGAGATATAGAGTCTAAACACATCAAATTAATCTCAATGTCAGACCGTTAGGTGCCTAGTAAGACTAACTTACTAATAAAGATAACTACCTGATAAAGATAAGAGATCGTCTCAATATCAGTTGTTATCTTCAGAACCCGCCACAACTGCATCAGATCTTCCCTCCGCACCTGCTCTGCAACTCTCAGATTAATATCACATATCTCACCCAAATCCTTCCCCGGATCCAGGCAGTATCCCTCCGCAAGCTTCCTGCACTTCAGGGGCAGTACCGGGGAAATGTCACTTATCATGATGGGGAGGATGTAGTTCCGTTGGTTGTGATCCGAGTGGGTGCGGGTTTGCCGGGTTCGAGTGGAGGTCGGGTAGTAGTACTCTGAAACTGAGGGGGTGGAAGGGGTTTTGTGTTTCTTGCCCGTTAGCACGGATATCTTAGTATTCTGCATCTCATGATAAGCACGGGGGGTTTTCTGTCGGGCTGGTTCGTTCATAACGCTTTCTGTCATGTGAACAGGTCTCTTGAACACAATCAGAATGTTGTTGCTACAGAACCTGGCACCCGATGTCCTCGGCCAGGGGACGTTTCTGTCGTAGTTGGTTTTAGGTCGTCTGATGGCCTGGGAAGCATCTTCCTCCACCTCAGCACAAACCTGCTTGAAATCGTTACAAACCTCGCTGATCAGTTTTTCCTGACTCACGTAGTCCCAGTTCTCTGCTTTACTCGTGAAGTGTTTGAGGTAGGTGTCGCGTTTCTCGTTGCTTTGCGGAAAATCCTCGAAGGAAAAGTTGGGAGAATCCGGCGTACTGAGGTCTAGCTTCAACTTCAGAGATGATTTGTTGGAGCTAAAGACCCGGGTCTTATCGATGGTATGAACGAATACCCCTGGTCTCTCAACACTTTGAGGCGTATCCTTGTTAAGAGACCCACTGATTGAAGGTGAGGAGGAAAGAGCTGGCATATCAGTACCTGAGGATTCGTCAGTGCCAGGAGAGGTGATAATGCTGAGATTGAGACTGAGCCGTGAAGTGGAGGGTCTGCATTCCAGCATCCAGCTCCTGAAGGACCCTGTCTCACAGAGACCTACCAGGGTGGAACTACCTGGAATGTGGGAGGATATCCTGGTCTCCATGATCAGACTATCGGATCTCGGAGAGAGGTATCGGTCGCAGTTGGAGTCTTTGGAGAAGTCGCATACCATGGGTGAAACCCCGTTCATCTTGTCGTCAGGGACTACAAGAGCTATGAAAACGTTACAGGAATCCAGAGGGTCGTACAAAGCTCGCCATACCTTCTGTCCGAGCCGTTTCTCTGTAGCAGGTACCTTCTGGTTCCTCCAATTCCAGAGTTTAACAGTTTTATCCAAGCTGCAAGTCAGAAAGATATAATCCTCATGGGGTGACCAATCAAGGAGTGTTATCCTGTTGCAATGCCCCGAATACGCCTGACAAGGGTTGGGTTTCCTCTTGTCCCAGATCTTGATATCCCTATCATGACACGTCGCGAAGACATTATAGTTCCGCTTACTCATAGCTACGTGAGTAATCTTAGAAGCAGCTGAATTCCCCTTAAACCTACTGATACAGTCCTGCGTCTCAATATCCCAGATCACGGCTATATCGTCATCTGATCCGCTCAGTATCTGGGTCTCATCCCACGCCCAGTCTATACAGTTCACCTTGAGGAAAAACAAGAAAATTTATTCCTCCAAACAAAAACCCTGCCTCCGCAAACTTCCCTACCACCACGTCCGCTCTGTCTGTGTACGCGTAGAAGTGGGACTTAGGAGCACATCTGAGGGAGGAAATAACCGGTTAACAGAAACCGAAACCGAAACACTAGTTAACCGGGCGGTTTAATAGCTTTTAAGCCAACCGAAACCGAATATTTTGAATTCTCAATTAATTGTTTAGGGAAACGTATGGTTAACCGAACCAAAACCGTAATAACAGAAACCGGACATTTTTAGCCAACCGAAACCGGATTTATTGAGAAATGGTAACCGATCGTTTGCTAACCTGAGGGAGTCCTTGAAGGGTCCGTCTGACGCTGCCAGCCGGCGTTTGAAGGGTTTAATGTACTGGAAGTTGGGGGTGATCTCGTCTCCTATACGATGTACGTATAGAGCCTCCGGACAGAGCTTCACCACGAACTTCCGGTCGTAGGTCAGGTCGAAGGAGACCCCGGGGTGTTGTTGGGAGTCAAAGTAACTCATGTCATTTGGAGATGAAGTAACTCATGTCACATGGTGAGCTTGCTAGGGAGGAAGCAGTAGGGTTAGATGAAAAGTGTGATTTGATTTAAAATATTCAGTGTGAAACATTGATAATATCAACTTGGATTCATTGAATTTAATTTAACAAGACATGTAACGCTGATCACTATTTAAAGAATCCGTGCAAGATAATCTGGAGCTAACCCAATAGTACATCCCAATATTCCCACTGAATTCAAAAATCCAACTCAGCATGCAGTCAATTTTTAATTGAAACATAATTAACTAGTAATTATTTGGAGATAATTAACTGACAGACAAGCATGCAGTCAAGATAACGAACAGATAAAAACATAAAAACTGACAGACAAACATTCAAATTTATACATTAAAAGATCTAAAAAGAAAATGAAAACTGATAAAGAATTATTAAGAATTTAAAATACTATCAAAGAATCATTTATATAATTTAAAATCAGATAAAAAATAATGGGATTAAAAAGATTTAAAGATAACACAGGGATTAAGATGAATGGGATTTATAAAAATTATACTTCATTCGGATTATCATAACAATTCGGATTAAAACCTAAGATCTAAGAATAAAGAATCCTTATCTTAAAACAGAGGCATGCCCCATAAAAATCAAATCCTAAGCTCGATGATCATCCTCGTCCCCATTATTCCACGGCTGTACCGTAGCGGAGGCAAAGACACAGAATTGGATGGATCCTACAGCCCAAACCAGCGAAGCTGTAGCGAACGCAACCTGCCAGCGATGCTTCAACCCTACGATATTATCACTCGGAATGCCATTAATGAGCAGGCCCACTAACACAGGACCGAGGATACCACTGAGGGCACAGAACGTGTTACCGATCCCACACAGAACGGCAGCAAACCGTGGAGAAAGATCAGCGTAGTTAACGTACATTGCGGAGTTCACGAAGCCCTGGAAGAACATGGCCAGGTTCATGAACACCAGAATAGGGATGTTATTGGTGAAGTAAGTGGAGGAGTAGAGGAGGATGGCAGGGATGAACATCGAGCAAAGTCCTACCACTTTCCGTGTAGTTATCCTAGACAGAATACCCCGGGAAATGACCATGTCAGAGACTCTGCCGGAGATAATAAAACCGAGCCAAGTCATGAGAAATGGCACGGAGCCAAGGAATCCGGAGTCCTTGATGTCGAAGTTGAGGAGCTCGACGAGGAACTTGGGAAGGTCAGAGAGCAGCATGAAGAACCCGTAGCAGTTACAGCCGTGCATGATAACAGTGGACCAAACAGGACCGCAGGACAAGATGCTCTTCCAAGGGATATCAGATATCTTCACAGGCGTTTTAGGAACAGAGTGCATACTCAAGAAACGTTTCTCTGCTTCCGACATGAAGTGGGATGATTGGGGTGAATCTCGGACGAAGATGAACCAGAAAACGGACCATGTGACGCCTAAACCCCCGTAAACATAGAACAAACTCCTCCACCCCCCGAGTGTCTCCGACACAGCCAGCAGCCCTGACACTGAGTTAGCCAGGATAGCCCCCAGATACTGGCCCCCACTCGCTAGAGCTGTCACAATCCCTATCTCCATGGTGGATGCCCAACTCGTTATAATGTTCAGGGCCACGGGAAACGTTACCCCTTGCCCCATACCCACTAAAACCCTCAGAACAAGGATCAGCCAGATGTCGTAGTTAGCAAAGGCAGGGGTTAGGAGAGTGGAGGCTATAGCCAGGAGCAGGCCACCAACGAACACGTTACTGGCTCCAAAGCGGTAGCAGAGGATCGCACTGGGAATCTGGGTTACCCAGTAGCCCCAGTAGAACGAGCTAAGGATGTACCCTGAGGAAATTAGAAATGGAAGAGACCGGAGATTAAATGCTCTTATCAAAGGAACATAAACACAAGGAAATATCAAAGCAAAGAACATGGACACAAGGAAATATCTTAAGCAATACCAATATGAGGGCTAGACAAAGCAATCAGTTAGGAAATATCAAATCAACTTAACGGAATGATAAAGTAAACCTTATTTGAGCTAAAAGCTTATGGACTGAAAGGCAAGATCGGTTTAATAAATTCATAAACATTAAATCAAACTTTGATTTCTCATATTAGGATTCTTGTCGTAAAGTCGTTGTGCAACACCCTGCAACCGTGTTAAATTCAAGCTGCTCGCAGAGTAATGGTTTAGAGGATGCAACTTGTGTGAAGGATGCAATAGACAGCAACAAACCACAAGAAATCTACAGCATGACAACCGGGGTAGTGCTTGAAACCGATCAAGACTCACACCCTCACAGTGACCAGAGTAATGAAATGTTGCGTAACCTTGTGGGAGCAATCTACTGCCTGCAAGGGATGAAACTGCAACAGCTCCAGTAGGAGTAAGCAGTAGATCTGACTTACCTTGCTGTTTCTGCGACCAACATCTTTCTTGTGATTTGGAGCAATTAGCTGGCACCATGCCACCATCCAGGGCGAAACTGTGAAAAAACACGGCGTAGATTGAACTATTCAAAGGAGAAATCAGTGCAGATTCCAAATTCCGCTCAAAAATGAAAATGAATATATTTCAAGGAAATATCGTATGAGAAATAGTGCGATTTTGACAGAATGAGCCGTAACAGTGAGATTTCAACTTAGGAAAGGGGAAATGGGAATAGCATCTGTCACTTCTGTCTGCGATTTAAGGGCACTTTTAATGCCCGGACTCGAGTGGATAGTATTTGAATATTCCCAGGCCCAAGTTAAACTCTAATCGATTTGCCTAAATAATATCGTGATCTACCTTATTCGTATAAGTTACCTATAATAATATGATAATATCATTGGTGATTTGAATTTAAAAAAACAATGGAGACACCAGCCAATCGTACCACTTCATAATGATTAATGGTGTTATAGACTTATGGAGGTGGAATAACCTCATATTAATCCGCAGAAGGAAATCCATGACAAATCCGAAGCCCAAGAGGAAAACGATGAAATACCGGAAGTACTTTTTCTCTGTCTGAAATGGGATCTTTTGGTAAATGCACGACTGGGTTACATCTGAACTTGGAGCCAGACACCACTTAATTTAAACTGACAACCATTATTCGACCATATATGCTATCATATGAATGAAACGTTTTAAATCAATCAAGGTGTTAAATCAATCAAGGTGGTAGCAGCCAATACAATATATACTGGAATATATTGACGTTTGACAACTTAGAGTGTAAAAGACTCACCGTTTTTAGAAGAGAACTCTGAATACTGCTGCCACCAAGCAAACTCAGATCGTCATCCTCGCCGCTGGACATGCCTTAGATAGGCTCAGAAAAGAAGATAAATCGTTAGTTCGAGATTATACGGAAATTTAATGCAGGAAAAATAGCACAAGAAATGGTAAAATTTGACCGATCAGTGAATTCGTTCAATGAAATTGAAAAGATGACCAGACCAGATCTCCAAAAACAGGAAATGCAGGTTATAAGACAGTTAGAAGGTCGATTATGATCTGTTATAAAGTATAAGATGAAACGACAAAAACACGAAATTTTAACAAACATCACCAAACATTATCATCATTGACCATGAAGTTATACAAAACAAAAGAAAGTAAACAAGCAAAATTAAAAACGGTTTCTCTTTTCTGAGAGTCAAATGTTAAATAATACTATTACTTGAAACAGTTTCAGAATTCTTCGTTTAAAATTCAAATAATCAATTATTTATCGTAAAATCAACTAACTTCAGAATAAATTTTATGAGGAATGAATGATCAATAACTTAGTTTGCACGTGAAATCATCAAAATACAAGACATCATTCGACAATCAAAAATCAACACAATCATACAAAATTATAGCAAAAGAAAATGCGGCGAAAATAATCAATTGGATGTTGAATCAACATTGTAATTTTAGATGAATTTTCCTATAAGCCTACAGGAGTTTCATCATAGCATATTCAAAGAAAAACAGCCTGAGCAGTTGCAACTGCCACGGAAAAATTGCTGAATCGGCTCAGTCCAGTAGCACATCTTATCTATGCGAGGCCACTGCCCACTTCTGTTTATACCATCCCTAACTCTAAGTCTAACACCACTGATTTAGAATAGGTACCCGTGACCAAACGTATAACCTCCCATTTTCACAGTTCACACCTTCACCTTCCCATCTGCTCTACTTTCCTCCTCCTCCACCTCCTCCTGCTGTTCAACCACCACCTGAGCATCCCAGGACTGCCTTAACCCCGACCCAAAGAAGCAATACTGCACCGACCCCACCACCCAGACTATAGAAGCAACCCCGAACGCTATCCTCCACTGGTGCTTCAGCTTATCATCCCCCTCCACCCCATTCAGCAGATACCCCACAAACACAGGACCTATCAGCCCTGCTATAGCACACAGAGCATTCCCAAACCCACACAACACGGCAGAGAACCGAGGAGAAAGGTCCATGTAGTTGACATAGTACGCGGAGTTAGCGAAGCCCTGGAAGAACATGGCAATGTTCATGAACACCAGGATGGAGACCTTGTCGTTGAAGAAGGAGAGGGAGAAGAGGAGGACTGCGGGGAGGGAGTGAGCGAACATACCAACTACTTTGCGGGTGACAGTCCGGGAGAGGATGCCTCTAGAGATCACCATGTCGGAGAGTTTACCCGAGATAACGTAGCCTGACCAGGTCATGAGGTAGGGGAGCGAAGCGATGAACCCTGACTTCATTATGTCGAAATGGAGTTGCTCCACGATGTATTTAGGCAGGTCGGAGAGGATCATGAAGTATCCGAAGCCATTACACATATGCATGAAGATGGTGGAGAGGAAGGGCACACAGCTCAGGATCTTCTTCCAGGGTATCTCGGAGAAATGGAGGGTTTTCTTGGGGGCTGTGGTGGCGATGAGAAGATTCTTCTCTCCACTCCCGACCCACTTGGAGTCCTGAGGGGAATCACTCACAAATATCAGCCACAGAATGGCCCAGACAACCCCAATGGTAGCGTAGATATAGAACAAGCTAGGCCACCCTCCCAGGAAGGAAGACTCAGCCAGGATTCCTGAGATGGAGTTGGCTAGGATGGCCCCCACATATTGTCCTCCTCCTGAGAGAGCAGTGAATATCCCCACTTCAGATGTAGGAGCCCAGCTCGTTATGATGTTCAGAGCCACAGGAAACGTTACACCCTGTCCCAGCCCAATCAGGACCCGCATAGAGAGGAGGACCCAGACATTCCAAGTAGAGATGAGAGGGTTGAAGTAGGTGCAGATGGTGGCAATGACCAGACCCGAGACAAAGACCTTGGTAGCGCCCACGTAGCAGCAGATGAGGGCTCCAGGGAGCTGGGTCACCCAGTAGCCCCAGAAGAAGGAGCTGAGGATGAAACCTTGGACAGGGGAAATGGATGGTAGTTGTCGGGAGTAAAGACATACTACGTTGACAGTTCGAAAGCAGTTGGCTCGTCCTCCGTGTGCGCGCATAAGTTTGCGCGGCGTTCTGACAAGTGGTCTACATGTCTGTACGCCGCGCAAACTTTCGCCGCGCACACAAAAGGCCCGCAAACTGCAGTTCGAACTGTCCCTATTAACATAGTTTAGAACGGTCAATTGGACTGCCAGTAGGTCCTGAGCATAAAATACATAGACACGTGGCCATCGAACCACTATGAACCCGATCAGGCATGACGTGTCTATGAAACATAGTCTTCAATGAAAACGTATCAAACCTTGGACTTGTTGTGACCAGCAACGGGGTTGATCTTGGGTACAGTTGGGAGGAATCATTCCACCATCCAGCGCAAAACTGAAACAAGAATTGCATCATCCTCAAAAAAGGAACCTCCCAAAATCATTTTTGAATTCGATCATCATATCCCCTTTCAAATTTTTTTCGTTTACAATGAATATTAGGATGTCATAAAATTTTGAAAAATACCTCATATTGATTCTTAGTAGGTAGTCCATTATAAAGCCAAATGCAAGCAACGTAACAATAACATAGCGATAAAACCCACTCTTAACCGGGATAGGATTTTGCTATCAGAAAACTACAGTGGTTCAGTGGACCAGTGGACCTGAGTTGCATAGATATATCAAATTATTGAATATTATTGTTCACAAAAAATGCTAAGATACTATGGAAATGAAAAAATTGGCACAACAAAAATCGTAAAAGGCATAATATCGACATAACTTAAACTTACCGGGATGGGATTTCGTTGTATGCTATCATTTTCTAACAGAGGTTCAGAATCAGCAGTATCTATCATGAGCTAGAGCAGGAAAGATCAGTGAGTCTGCAATGTTTCTTGAATTTTTATCAGCAATCGATGAGCAATGGATGATAGAAATTGCAAAATAACGTGTTTTTTGAACCACCCTCATGTTTGCATCTTGAGGACATAACTGGATCAGATATTGCAGGGCTATCATTGAAAGAGTGAGAACTTGATATTTATCAAAACAGGTTCCTTTTGTTGGCTATGATTATAATCAGGGACTTTCACACACGTGCCCCAAGGACAAGAATAGGAATGGGGAAAAGATAAATTACGTCAAATTACATATTGTATCTCCAAACTTCAAAAAAAAGAATAAAATTTTATCAGACAAAGCATAATACGATGAAAAAAAAAACATAAAAGAAAAACTCATCTACAATGTGTTGAATTATTTTAAGCATGAAGATTTTAAAACCATCCTTAGATTTAACTATAATGTTATTCAAATATTCATTGCTCGCTCTTTTTCTTGCGATATTCTTGTCTCCTGGGCTCCAGCACCAGAATTTAGGCTTTTAATTCTCATTTTCTTCAACCAACTTTTAACTTTTGAAGTTAACAAAGGCACAAAAATTTCAGTGAATTATTCATCGGTGTCAGCCAACCTCATGATCACCAGTCCACTATAAACCTAATCACATGGAAGCTTAGATCTTGTGTCCAGTAGGGGTGGTTATTGAAAAGCTCAACACTCAGTCTATCACCAGCCTCATAGTTACACCCCACATTCATCAACTCAGTGAATTCCCGGTCCTTGAACACTTGGACCCATTCCCATTCGGAGCCTAACTCTTTGAGTTGCTCCACATCAATGAAACCTACATTGTCCTCCACATCAGGTAGCGAGTGTTTGACTGTTACTTTGTATTCATTTTCCACTCGGCAAGGTCCCCGGACTTTAAAGAAAATGTAGTAAGAACCCGTTGGTAAAGTGAGTTCGTCAACGTTGAAGTGCAGCCAGCAAACACTTCGAACAAACAAGTACATGGAGTATTTGTTGGGGTCTGAATCTTCATCATCTTCAAATGATTCCCATGTGAGATATCTGCGGTCCGATTTATCTTCATCAATCCAAGTAACGGATCGTTTGGACAGATATATTGAAAACGATATGCTGGGAATTTGAAACCAATCAATCTCGTCAGGTTCCTTCAAATGGGCACGAGCAAACTTTTCAAGTTCAGTGTTTCTAAATTCCATTGCATACCTCTCGTAATCGCTCAAAAGTTGGGAATAAAATTCTCCAAATTCAATGATAACTTTGCTGCTGGACAATTTATCGTTGATGGGCATGGTATCGAATACCATCCTCCATATTTCCTGCGGAAGGGAAGGCTCGATCTGAGTTACACTGATTTTGTCACATCTTGTTTTCGTTCTCCTCTCCTTCCCGGCTGCAGCATGGTGATCTCCCATCCTAACAAAAGCTAATTATTGAATAGTGAATAACTGTTGTGGGCTTGTGGCTCTTTCCCATCCTGACAAATGTTAAAGTTATTGATTGAACCTTGCTGCTTTTTGTTCTTAATCTATATAAGTTTATCAAGTTCATCTGAAATTGGAGTAGACAAAGCTTAACATTAAGGGAACATGAGATTGGGGAAGGAGGTCAGGGGACTTTAAAATTTACAAGATGAAGATCAACTAAGTTGTCCACACAGTTATTAAGTTCAAAATTCAAATATTTTGATACCAAGCATATTTCAAATTAAACATATTAACATCAGGAAAAACTGTCAAAGTTCTCTACTGTCAAAGTTCTCATCTAAATAAATTATTTTATTATTGATAAGACATCACTTATCGACCTAAACTTAACTTCTCATCACAGTTTTATCTACAAGGTGTCTATAAAATAGATAGAGACGCGCCTATCGGGTCCATTTTGGGATACTGCCCGAGTGCGTAAGCCCGAGGGTGGTATCCGGTTTTGGCCCGAGCCCGTAGGGCGAGGGTCTAAACCAATATGGACCCGATCAGGCAAGTGTCTATATATTATAGACCCGCATGAAAACTGCAGAGGGTTCTATAATATCCGAGAACATTGCTATCCTTCCCAGAACTGCAAAAGTAACGCCAAAGTTTCAATCAACTGAGCTTTGATCTACGATTACATTTGCTGCGATCAGATCTCTATATTTGTGCTTTGGCTTTTTGAACCGGTTGTTAGTGAACCGGTTTAGAACCGGTTTTGAACCGGTTGTGAGCGTTTTCAGGAGGCTGTTACATCAATTCAACACTTGCTGGTAGATGGAATGTCTGATGTCTTGGGGTTGTTCGGATGCCGGAACTCAACTACCTAGACAATGCATTGTAAAACTCATTGATATCCTAGGACAACATCTGAAATGAGCGCGCGAGATCGTGATTTAGCAGTGTATGGGCAAAAATAGCGACTAAAGTTAACGAAAAAGGCAGATAAAGCAAGGATATGTTATTAAAAATGAACAGACTACAGAGCGTTTAAGGTTTCGATAAACGAAAGAACGCTTGACAACTGGCATGCCATGTTGATAAGCAACTGGCAAGAACATGCAATAATCCTACTAAATTACAGCCATGACAGGTGCATTGATAATCTGTGATATTCTGACACCAGAATTTGCTGTTAACAGCTGCTCCACACACAGATATTAAAAGATACTTAAAACTTAGTACCAACACACGGGGTTCAGGGTCTTGCAGGCGGGGGTAAACCAGCGAACAGACAGACTTACGGACATACTTACCGAGAAAACAGTTGAGACAGCTAACATACACATAAACTGACACAGGACAAACAAACAGACAGACAAACTCACCTCTGCGAGGAAGCGGTTGAGGGCCTCGTAGTAGCCGTAACACTGCCACGTTCCGTTGTGAGTCCCGCTCTCGAAGCACTCTATCCGCTTCATTTCACTCCCGCAATTCTAGGGAGTAGGAATGTGTAAACAGTAGAATAGACAATAGAAATTTATCCGGATTACCGGACACTATCCCTTCATTCTAAGGACAGTGAGGAGGAGGAATGTGTGGACAGTAGATATTATACGCGTATTTTAGGGTTCCATCCATCTTGGGATACGTCCCGAGGGCGCAAAACAAGGCTAAGACCCGAATGTTTATCGAAACATTCTATCCGCTTCATTTCACTCCCACAATTCTAAGAAGGAATGAGGAGACGAGAGACAATAGAAATACGCGTATTATAGGGTCCCGTCCTTCTTGGGATACTCCTCCAGATCCCAAGGTTTAGACCCGCAGATTTATCCGTTTTGACGCGCAGCCCAAAGGGCGAGGGTTCCAAAAATAAGGACCCGATCAGGCTCATCTGTGCCAGTATTATTGATTCAATGGAAGAATTTCCGAGAGATTCTCAAATGTTAGGATACATATCCGTCAGTATTACACAGTTATTTCAACTATCAGAGTCCCAAACTCACTGTGTACAGGTCGTGTGTCATTTTAGGGGGCACCAATGTGTCTGCCATCCCGGAGATGAAGAGGGTTGGACAGGAAACGTGCTTTATCACATCCACACTCAAAAACTGGGGGAAATGTTAAACTGAGGGATGGCTTAAAAATTAAAAATAAAGGTTTGATTTCTTGCTAACATGAAACAAGCTGGTGTAAGAATCAGGGCGTAAGCCCAAAAGATAGGGGTGGGGGAGGGTGGGTTGAGGGGGAGGGTTGGTTGGGAGTGGGTGTGGAAGATACTAGAAGAGGGATATCAGAAACTTGTTCCTGTAGCAGAACAGGGGGAGGTACTTGGTAAGGGGGAAGAGGGTATGAGCCATCTCAGGAATGGAAGTGAAAGTGTTCTCCAGGATCACAGCAAATATCTTGTCCTGGTAGAGTCTGCTCGCTGCTAGGTGTACTGCCAACCCGCCTCCTGAAGGGAGTGGGAGTGAACATCAATTTAGTGAGTAATTACTTACGATCTGAGTTTGTGTTTCATCTTTTGAATAATCCTTAATGGCTCAAGAATCAGGGGGGGGGGGGGTACGATATTCTAGGGTCACGAAAAGTGAAGGAAACTAAAGAATCGATGTTGTGGCAGTTCTTAACTAACCTAAACTCCTGCCGTAGACAATGATTCTCCTTCTGTCTATGTCTTCCCGGGATAACAGGAATTCCAGACCGCCTTCTGCGTCCATTTTCATTCCTGTAACAGATTACATGTTGCCATGCTGCCAGTCAAGAACCGTACTTCTACTCATTTTTCTGAGGTTTTCTCGGAGCCTTCTATTGCATAAGTCATACGATAGAAGACCTCAGTTAAACGGGGAGCAGTACGATACTTTATTGACAGCTTGCCTGATCCTATGTAAACAAGAATTTGGAAGAAATAGAGTTGGCTGCTGGCTGGCAGAAGAAAATTGCCCTCATATAAAAAGCACGTTTCACACGTTTTTAGCTGTATTATGGGGTCGCCTTATCCTCTCACTTATACAGCGAATGTGAAATACAGCCAGAAACGAGCACAATCATAAAATCACTAACCGTACTCTGACGCGAGCCCGTCGCTCTTCCCGAAGCCCCTCCACTCTAACAGGAAGATATTACACCCGCAGAAGGAATGGAGAGCCTTGGCGTTAATCAGGCGGTGTCCTACGTTACCAGCATTACCGTGCAGGAAGATTACTGTAGGGGAGGTCGCCATCTGAGAGGGAAGGGTTGGGTTAAGATTGGGGATAGATTCGTGTTTCTAAGACAAACGGTAGTGATATGATGGAACGTTTGAAAGAAAACGGGGAGAGAAATGAGAAGGTCCAGAAACAAGAGTTTCGGGGCCCGGGGCGTCGGGATTTCGAATATTTTTCGTCTGACCCTCCCTCAAGAGTCAACGTACCCGGTTTGCCGGTTGTTTGATGAAGAGTGCGTTTATCTTCACGCCGTCTTTAGTTTTTATGAAGATGTTCTCATACGGCAACCCTGGGATACAAGACAAACATAAGACGACAATTTATCAGGGATTGTACAGAGTTCACGGATTTGTGATGGAATATCGTTAAAATCCCATAACCCTGATTATCACGGGACCTAAGAACCAACCAATGGTGCTTAGAAGATCACGTGACCTTGAACCTATGATGACGTGACCTAGCAACCACGTGACTTATCACCTAGCAACCACGTGACTTTTCACCTAGCAACCTACCGATGGTGTTGGGGGTCTGCACGAAGACCCTGCTTGACTCCGGCTGGTCTGGGAAGTAGAGGAAAGTATCTTGGTACTGGTAGAGGGCAGCGAATATAGCCAGGACGAGAAGCAGCAGGATCGTCCAACTGCGGAGGGGAAGGGTTAGTTTCACATTTCTAAACTGCACGGTACCGTTTAACTTCAATAATGCACTGTGCAGTCTGCGCGCAGAGGGAATCGTATGACTGCAAAGACATGGGATAAATCTCTCATCTTTAACACAGAAATGGCAAGAAATTGAACAAAAGATCTTTTGATCACAAGCCAGACTTGATACCATTACACCAACAGACCATTACCAGGATCACATTTACCTGGAATATAGCCAGTACATGAGCAGGAGAATGAGGATGGAGGCGGAGCTGGTTCGGCAGCACGTGTGGATTACGAAGTTCCACCACGCTTCTGCGGAGCGGAGGCGTGGCATGGGCACATCCGTGAAGTCCGTGCTGGTGCTGGGAAGGGGAAAGATGAGGATGAGGACTAACCGGATATACGGAAGTAGAAATATTATAACATATCATAACAGAGATTTACCAAGGCAATCGTGATTTTGAGCTTCTAAAGTAATCAAACACACTGTCGTCAGTCCCCCGGTGTAAGAGATCCGTGCCCGAAGCAGCAGAGCTCTGTGACACTTTGGATGGAAACGAGTACCATACCTACCAAACATAAGAGAGTGCAGGCAAATACCAAATAGTTCGGATTATACGCCTCTTGAACTCACCTCATCGGCAGATGTGATAGAGGTAGCGTTCAAAGCACATTCACAAATCACAGAGGAACTACATGGCTAGTGGAGTACAATGGGGTTAGTATTGTTATTCAATAGTGTTTTTGAAAACAAATGCTTCAATACAGCCAAAATGGAGAAAAATAGTAAGAATTAACACGATAATAAAAGATTAAAAATGAAAATCTAAAATCTATGGAAGTTTGCGAAAAGATCAGTTTGAAATATCAGTTATCTCAATCATAGATTAAAACAGCTTGAATATCAATAGAAAATACAATAAAAACTATAATAAACACCCATCATTAATTATGACCTGTAATTTTGATCGTACTTCGATACACGCTAAATATCATATCGTAAAGTAAGTTCAATTTATTACAACAATAATTATTAAAAACTCAAAATTAAGTAGCTATCACTTGAAAATTTTCTTATCAATATAGAAAAGCACAATCACTCATTCAAAAGATGTCACCGTCAATTTAATTTCGTGACACTTGAAAAAGTCAAGACTATCTATAAAAAGGATTGTCGAATCATTTAAGTTGATATAATCAACCATGATTTAAATTTAGATTAATTATTCAATCCTGTAATTAACAATCAAGTAATTTATCAAATATCCCTAAACTGATGGGTGGGAATCCAAATCAGTTAGATATCTGGGATCTTATATTTACAAAATTCGAACAATCATAACAAAACTTCTGATTACACATAATAACGCAACAAACACACAACCACTTTCAGCTAATTTACAGCCTTCGCGAGTCGCACAGCGATTCCTGATGCCGCACGAAGGCTGAGAATTAACTGAAAGTACAAAAAGGAGGTGGTTTAAATTCCCTCAAAATCGTGGCAAATAACAGGGAAAGATTAGAATTATTATACCAAGAGCTCTGGGAGAAACTGGAAGCAAATTCATGGCGAAATTATGAAAGCTCCTTCCCACTCGTTAGTATCCACTCCTTTCTCTTGTTCCCAGCAGTCCCTGTTTCCTTTAAAATTCTCTGCAATAAACCTACCCTGAAATTATTGAATTTAAACGCTCTTGAGCAATGAAAAGAAATAAAACTATCTTTTTTGATCAATGTAGTGAACTAATTTCTTTAACCATCGTTAAATCAGTCCCTGTTTCCTATGAAATAAGCAATATAAACCTACCCTCTGAGTATCATGAAGGAAGGGGTTCCTCCCCCAGCACTAAACCTACCCTCTGAGTATCATGAAGGTAGGGGTTCCTCCCCCAGCACCCCCGTCTTCAGCACGATTATGTAGAGGAAGTTATCCGCGTGGGAAAGGTGTTCGGAGAGCCACTGGATGGGGTGTTTAGGGGCGTTTCTATGCCGTGTATCTTAATCTTAAAGCCCTCAGCTACCTGTGGAAAATGGAAAGTTCAGGACTGCATGGGACTTACAGCTGAAGCTGAATATAAAAAATGGGGTTGGACTGATAGAGCTATTCGGATAATTCCTGAAATTTGGAGCTCAAATCGTCGTGTCGGTAGCAAAAGAGAATCGATAGTGGAACCTATACCTCGAAAGTGCAACCTTAGTTTAAACATTCTCTTTTTCCAATGGTTTTTATGCTACCTCGTAGGAGCGGATGATGTCCGGGTCCTCAGTCTGGTCGAGCTCCACCACACTCTCAGGCATGAACTGTTTGAGGAGCTGGCCCAGGGTCGTCAGCTTCTCATCGTCTGTCATCGGCTTGAAGAACTTCTGAGGAGGGAATACTTGGGAAATCTTGCGGAGGATTAGAACACTTGAGGGGGATGAAATTGAAATGCTTGCGCAACTCAGGGTTGCAATTTCATTTAAAAAATTGCAAAATGCAAAGAGATGATACGAGAAAACAGAAGGTTCGTGTCATTAATGAATCATGATCGACAGTGGACTTCTATCGATCAAAGCCTTCGCCAGAGATTCTGTTGTCACAGCATCGCAGTCTCTTATCAGAAATGATATTCTCTCCAGATATGGAAATAACAGTTCACAAGTCAAAAAAACCATAAGCGAGTGTGTAAGACAATATTGAATTACTGCAGGCGCAAGCTCAAAATAAGATTACAAATCCCGGTTTTCATAATAATTTAGTCATATCATGACAAAAGGACGTCTTCAATCAAAACCATGACGTGAAGGTGAGTACATGGTATTGTGTTACAAGCCAGTTTAAAATGCACTGCATTTCAAACTGGCTTCATTTAGGTCCACAGTGTTTTTACTTTCAGAAGGCCCCAGAAAATATAGGGGCCAGGTAGGCCCAAGTCAATAACCAAACGACCGGTTACTATTTCTAAATAAATCCGCATCCATGATTTGGTTTCGGTTAGCTAAAAAATCCCGGTTATCCGGTATTTCTGTGTTGGTTCGGTAAATTGCGGGATCAAAATATTCGATTACGGTTTCGGTTGGCCAAAAACGCCCGGTTAACCGATATTTCCGTTCGGTTAACTGGCTGTTTCCTAAGTGGCATGATGATATATTGCAATACATCACACAATCCAATGAATACAAGCTCACATTCTGAAATATCCGAATCGTGCGGCACCATGTAAGTACCCACATTGCTTTACTGTTAAACCAACATCACACACGTATAGAATATGACAGTCGCGGTGAAGCTTCTCATTAAACCTGAATGCGTTCTAAGAACTCGCAACATCTGACGTTACATTATTTCTGTAATCTGACTGTAATGTACTAATTCTATTTCTTACCTGAATGTACCTGAATGTACTAATTCTATTTCTTACTTGAATGTATCGCTCATGAACTCCGGTGTATATGCGAAATGGTATGCAGCGGTAGGGAGCATTGTCTATGTGTTCCATCAGTCGGTGGTTTATCTTCCAAAACTGAAGAAAAGTTAAAGGTTATTTGAACAGGGGAGAACAATTCGCATTCGAAATTGGGCTTGAACTTTCATTCATTCCCGCCAACTCCCGCCCCTGAAGACCCCTCTTCCACTATAACTACACTCCTCCCACTCCCACTCACATCATCGAACTTGTCCCTGTGTACTCCCCCTCCCTCTCCCCCTCCAACTCACATCATCGAACTTGTCCCTGTGTACTCCCCTCCACAACTGAGCGTGCTGGTCAGGTAGAAGATGCTGCATCACTGCCCCCTCCCCTCACCCTCACTCCCTCCCCTGCTCCCCTCACCCTTCTCACCCTTCCTTGCTCCCCCTCCCAGGCCTCCCACCCACTCCCCTCCCACTCACATCATCGAACTTGTCCCTGTGTACTCCCCTGCAGAGTTGGGCATGCTGGTCTGGTAGGAGATGCTGCATCACCGCTCCCTCCTCTTACTCCCCCTCCCACTCTCCTGCTCCCTTCACCCTTCACACCCTCCCTTGCTCCCGCCCTCATCCACTCCCCCTCCCACCCACTCCCCCTCTCCCCTCCTACCACTCACATCATCGAACTTGTCCCTGTGCACCCCTCTCCACAGTTGAGCGTGCTGGTCTGGCAGGAGATGCTGCATCACCGCTCCCCTGTGCTTCATGTACCCCGCCTCCTTCACGTTGCTGATGAAACTACTCCGAACCTGAGAGACCTAGAGGGTATTTTCATCTACAAATTACCAGGGGGGGGGGTTCAGGCAAACTTTGGCAAACAATTTTTTGCAAACTCCAAATTAGTGAAAATATTTGCCGTTGCAGTATAAAATTGCTGCAATCTGATCAATCCATGTCTCAAAAGTGTGTATGAGGAACAAACTAACAATTTGTATTTGGGACGAACGATTAAAAAAACCACACGATATTTCAAATAAACACGAAGTAATAAACCCTCTTACAT
This sequence comes from Beroe forskalii, assembly GCA_011033025.1. Classification (NCBI taxonomy): domain Eukaryota; kingdom Metazoa; phylum Ctenophora; class Nuda; order Beroida; family Beroidae; genus Beroe; species Beroe forskalii. The sequence goes on along the minus strand of WFMF01000030.1, from coordinate 199,271 downwards.
TTTCATCACTACTACTCCCAGCCGACTAATCTTCTCCGCAGGAAAGTCCGTTATCCTCAGCTTCACCTCCCAAGGCAACACACCGTCCCCCACCAGGTCGTAGAGCACGCCAATAGGGAGGTGCCACTTGAGGGGCGTGTTCCCGTGTGAGAACCACAGCTCCGTCGGCTGTAGGATCACGGAGGGGGTAAGTCAGATCCAGGGGATGTCAGATCGTGGAGTTAAAAAACAGGCGCTCACCACAGTTTTTAAATGTGGAAAAAAAATTAAGTACTGTATTTATTATGACGAATAATGAACCTTGTTTCTTCCCTTCGAAAAAAAGCCCGGACCCTTCTCTCTCCTACCTGATTGTCGGTGTCAGTGACAGGGATGGCACTCTCGAAGTGTTTCTTAACAGGAAGGAGGGGCAGGTAAGTCATGCGAGGCACTAAGATGTAGTAAGGTTCATTCTCCATCAGCCATACTCCTGTTCCTGGAAAACATGGGGTATTTCCGATCAAGTTCGGCAGTGGCCAATCAGCGAGCGAGTTGACTACAAACTCACGCGCTGTTTGGTCAATGTTAACACGACTTCGTGATCTTGTGGGGCTGCCCTAAGTCAAAAGTCACCCCATACATCCATGTTCTCCCTGCTATCCTCACCTTTTTCCTCCTCTGCTATGTAGAACTTGATGGGTAGTCTGCCGTCCCACACCTCCCTTAACACTTCCCTGTCATTAGCCATGCCTTCAGGGGGAAATTAAGGGTTAGTGTTCAGTATTTCAGGGAGGGGGTTTAAAATTATTGGGGAATTTACTGTTAATTAGGGATTTGCTCCAGATTTCAGGTGAAATCTCAAGCGGTGCAAAAATTTCGGTTCAATTTTGAACAGAATTTCTTCTTTCAGAGCGAAGAAATTTGAGCTGAATTAAAGACGCAGATAGATCATAGCACTCAGTTTCAATAAATTAGTATCAAAAATAAAAACATCAATTATTTACTATTCCTATTTCCCCTATCCAAGACAATGAAAACATTGTAATCCCTGATGGCAGTACTACAACCCAATCGTCGCTATTTCTTATAAGGGTCAGGATACGTTGTTCAACACACTCAATCCACTTGCTACACTTCTAAAGGGTCGGTGTTTTTAAGAGGGGTTTGAAACACCCCCTTCAAAGGGACAGTCTCAACAACATCTCAAAAGGGGTCTGAAACACACAAACAGGGTTTGAAGCACCCAAAAAGGGGTATAAAATCCCCTTAAAAGGGGTTAGCTAATCTCCTCATCTCACACAAAACCCTTTGTCACCCTCGCCACATTGGCATCTATCCTCTCCTGCAGGATGTCGTTATACTCCTCGTCATTGTACTTTGGAGCTGTCTCATCCTCCTTCCTCATGTTCTCCAGCAACTCTCCAGCCTTATCCAGGTCCCTGGGTGGGAAGTGAGGTTATTGAGCTGACTTTGGAAACAAGGATGTTATGTGTGGAAGCTTAGCCTTCTCAATTAGATACTTCGGGAAGAAAAACAGTCACACTCAAAGAAGGTATAGAGATAATGAATCAGTATTACAGCAGTTATTAGCGCCCAGTAAAGTGTAATATACAATGTACCTGAAGTAGAGGTGTTCCCGTCCGATCATGTAGCCTCTCAGAGCTGGATCCAAGTACCTATGTACCAGAGGAAGGGGAGGGAGGACCACTTCGGAGGAAGGGTCGTAACCACTCCTCATTACCTCCAGCTGCTCCTTACTGTACCACCTGTAGAAGTGAGGAGTTACCAGGGGGTGGTAGCGGGGTACCAGGGGGTGGTACCGGGGTACCAGGGGGTGGTAACGGGGTACCAGGGGTAGGGAGGACCACTTCAGAGCTGGGGTCGTAACCACTCCTCATTACTTCCAGCTGCTCCTTGCTGTACCACCTAGAAAAGAGAGGAGTTATCAGGCGGTGGTACCGGGTTACCATGGGGTGGTAGCGGGGTACCAGGGGGTGGTACCTGTGTACCAGGGGTAGGGGAGGGAGGACCACTTCGGAGGAAGGGTCGTAACCACTTCTCATAACCTCCAGCTGCTCCTTACTGTACCACCTAGAAAAGTGAGGAGTGGCGTATTTTAGAGGGTTTCTTAGGAGGTGTTTCAAGTGGCAGTTTTGAGCGGAAGAATGGAGGTTGGAAGGGTAGTGGACAGTGGTGCTTTTAATTAAGCGGAGTGGGAGTTGGCATGATTATCATGGATCAAAAGACGATTTTATTCCACCTGCCAAGTTATCTTTGTTTGTATACAGAGTAAAATTGCAATAACACTCTAATTTAGCATGCATAGCAATATGAGAGGATGATTATAGCAACTACAATATCTTTCACTCCCAGGCCAGCTAGAGCATGGGTTACTTCACATAACAGCATAACGACCTTTTGGTTATTAGTGGCGTATCCTGTATATGTCACATACCCGTGCCGCAATCTGGTCAAATCTTTGTTTTGACATGGATAGAGCTTGGCTAACTGATGTGATGGTGATAGGTAGGTTTTATAAATACTATTTTCCGCCTATTATAGTTTTATCTTCCATTAATACACCGAGTTCAAATCCACGAATAACCATCAAATAATATTAAGAATGACGAAGAATGTTCACTACCGACTAACAATTTATTTTTGCAGGGTCTATCGCCTATCGATGATTTCTAACGGAAGTCTCGCAAGCAGAACTCGATCATTTGCCACTTCTCATACATTATTCATGTGGTTTCAAATAACAACAAGTAACTCAATACAAGTAACTCAATACAAAAGCATGATGATAATACTTCAAATTCAAATTACAGCAAGGCTAGCTAGAGTACGGGTTACTTCAAATCCATATTCACTGTTAATGAATTGACATTATGTCAGAAACCCGTACCGCAATCTGGCCGCTCCCTGTTTTGTCGTGTTCCAAGATGTTAAAAACTCCCCGTGACGATTTGGAGGCAGCAATACACGTTTAACAGGTACTTATTCGTAAAAATTGGGGCATTTTCTATCGTAAGGTGCCTAGTTCGAATCCAGAAAAGTTCAGTGTTTGAGGAAATTTCTAATTTATTACCATCGCCTGCCAGAGAGCACGGGTGATGAAATTCTGAGATACCCAGAGTATTTTTTTCAAATTTGTCAAAAATTTGGTCGACAACCGCAACTCCCTTTGCATGAAAACCTGATCATTGACAAAACATTCGCAAAGTAATGGAAAGTTTCAGTTAAAGAGCAATGAACTTGCTTCGATCATCATGTATAAGGTAACCTGATATTACATTGGCTAATAGGCCAGCTAGAGCATAGGTTACTTCTCAATATTTGGATTAATTGAACGACAGATTCTGTCAAACCCATGCCGCAATCTGGTCCAAATCTATTTTGTAGCGATCACGGTTGATGAAGAAATTCAACTTGTTTAAGCCAGTTTCGGGCCTTTAAAACCAAACAATCTGGGTTCCCTTGGAAAAAAAAAAAAACAAAAGGGGTTTTTTTTTTAAAAAAAGGGTTCCCCCCGGCCAAAAAAGGGGGTTTCTTTTTTTGGGGGGAAAAAATTGGGCCAATTTTCCCCAAGGGTTCAAAGAAAAAACGCACTTTGGTTGAAATCCCGGAAAAACTCTTTGCGCTGCTTGGCCAATGTCAATGCGATTTCGCGATCCTGTGGGCAAGCTAATTCACAGACCATGATAGTCCATATTCCCATATATGAGTCATATATATATATAGTCCAAAGATGACCCCATACTTATACTCGAGGATGTCGTATTCTATATCCATGTTGATGTTTCCCTTGATATCCTCACCTTTCTCCTCCTCTGCAATGTAGAACTTGATGGGTAGTCTCCCGTCCCAAACCTCCCTCAACACTTCCCTGTCATTAGCCATGCCTTCAGGAAAAAAATAAAGGTTAGTTTCCAGTATTCAGGGGAGGGGTAAAAAACAGTGGGGAGATTGCTCCAGATTTCAGGTGAAATCCGGAGCAGTGCAAAAATTAAAAATTTCGGTACAATATTAAACAGAATTTCTTTTTTCAGTGCGACGGAATTTGAGCTGAATTAAAGACGCAGATAGATAGATCATAGCACTCAGTTGCAATAAATTAGTATCAAAAATTAAGAAAAAACATAAATTATTTCCCATTCCTATTTCCTCCACCCAAGACAATGAAAACATTGTATTCCCTGATGGCAGAACTACAACCCAATCGTCGCTATTTCTTATAAGGGTCAGGATACGTTGTTCAACACACTCAATCCATATGGGCTACACTCTGTCACACTTCTTAAGGGGCGGTATTTTTAAAGGGTACGAAACACGCCAAAAAGGGTACGAAACACCCCTTTAAAAAGGAAAGATAGTCTCAAAAACATCTCAAAAGGGGTCTGAAACACACCAAGCAGCGATGAAGCATCCCAAAAGAGGTAAAAACCACCCAAGAGAGGGGTTAGATAATCTCCTCATATCACACAAAACCCTTTGTCGCCCTCGCCACATTGGCATCTATCCTCTCCTGCAGGATGTCGTTATACTCCGCGTCATTGTACTTAGGAGCTGTTTCATCCTCCTTCCTCATGTTCTCCAGCAAATCTCCAGCCTTATCGAGGTCCCTGGGTGGGGGAAGGCTGGTTATTGTTATGTGGGCGGGAAAGGGTGGTTATAGAGCTTACTTTGAAAAAAAGGTATTTAATGGTGTACTCTTGCCTTCTCGATCAGATAATTGGAGAGAGAAAAAAATCAAAGAAAGTAGTCTTAAAAGTAATAAGTTGAGTGATTTATATTGACCGACAATCAATTTCGTCGTCCTACGATACATATAGTTCTCAAATTTGATTGAATAAAGTAGTAATGAGTATTGTTATTGTACCTGAAGTAGAGGTGCTCCCTTCCTATCATGTACCCTCTGAGAGCTGGGTCAAGGTACCTGTGTACCAGGGGTAGGGGAGGGAGGACCACTTCGGAGGAAGGGTCGTAACCACTTCTCATAACCTCTAACTGTTCCTTGCTGTACCACCTGTAGAAGTGAGGAGTTACCAGGGGTGGTAACGGGGTACCAGGGGGTGGTACCGGGGTACCAGGGGGTGGTAACTTGGTACCAGGGGTAGGGTAGGGATGACCACTTCAGAGGAAGGGTCGTAAACACTCCTCATTACCTCTAACTGCTCCTTGCTGTACCACCTATAAAACTTAAGAGTGGCGTATTTGAGAGGGTTTCTTAGTTGAAGTTTGAGGTGGCAGTTTTGTAGCAGGACCGTGGAAGTTGGAAGGGGAGTGGTGCTTTTAAGCGGATTGGGAGTTGGCATGATTAAAAGACGATTCTATTCCACTTGCCAAGTTATCTTTGTTTGTATACAAAGTAAACTCGCTATAACAGGCTAATTTAGCATGCATAACAATAGGAGAGCAGAGCATGATTATAGCAACTACAATCTCTTTTACTCCCAGGCCAGCTAGAGCATGGGTTACTTCACATAACGACCTTTTGGTTATTAGTGGCGTATCCTGTATAATATGTCACAAAACTCGTGCCGCCATCTGGTCAAATCTTTGTTTTGACATGGATAGAACTTGGTGACAGGGATGGTGATGGTGATAGATAGGTTTTAAAATATTATTTTCCGCCTATTTTAGTTTCATCTTCTCTTAAAGGACCAATACACTATACTGAAGTTGCCGATTTTATTTTACTACCAGCTTCATTTCATAAAATTATGCAGATTAGTGAAAACCCGAGCTCTCTATCTGCTTTCTACACTGAGTTACAGCGATATTAAGTGTACGTAATTTGATCATGCTGCTACGTCATAAATCACTGATTCGCAGGAAGAGAGAATGTATCACGCACTGCGTAATATCATAGTTTACATTAGAACGTAGTCGGAAATCATGGTTTGCTTGTCGTGTATTGTTCCACCCTGTTTACTAATATTTTGAGGGACAATAATTACATAGTTTGGAATTGATATTAATTACTAAAGGATCAACTAACTAATAAGCTAACAGTATATTTGCATTACTGATTAATATGATATATCAAATCAAGGGAAGTGAGCAACTGAGCACATTAGCTTTATGAATAGCACCGTACAGATAGGAAATTAACTCCTACTGCTCTAGTGTTTTACTGGCTCCACTTCTAAAATCAGTTCAGAACTCAGTTTCCTAGAGTATGCTAGAGTATGAACTAGAGTATGAACACTGTAGGTACTGGTCTGGAGTCCATGGAATCCACTTAGATTCATTCATCAGAATGGTCAATGGACATGTCAAGTTCATCGTCATTGGACTATTGAACTTATGATTTCGAATGTCCCTCGTTGGATTTGATCATTAACTGTTAGTTTCAATCCTATCAGATGGTTTTATGATTACGTACTTGGACCCATCAGAAATTTTAGATTATAGGACTTATGATGTTCATCGGACCACAATTACCATAATCACATCAACATTAGCTGAATTTTCTTAGCCAAGTTAGATTTGCCCAGAACATACATTGCGTTTGTTTAAGAAGTTAAAAAGTTAGAAACATATTAATATTGCAATGAATATTGTCAATAAATCAATTAAGCATTGTCAACCCATTACTATACTTAATCGGACCAAATTTTGGGAATTTGGGGTGTCAGATGGGCACAATTGGACAATACCATCTATGATCAACGGATGTTTCGACCGACGACTCTAGAAGTGACTTAAAGATCAATATTTAATGATACCTTCAATATAAAAGACAAGATTTGCTAATTTTACCGCTTTTAATATGTATGATCCAGAAGCATTTGCTTCATCATTTTTCAAAGATTTTACCAAATTAGATAATTAGCACAATAATAGAAACCAGTTGATATCATCCATAGTCACCAATTTTAGTAAACAATGCACCAATGAACCAAAACAAAACAACACAAAACACATCATTATACAGTGTTTATACAGCGCTCAGAGGCGTAGCAGCACTAATTGTAATCGATATCAGTGATTCGTGACGTATCATAGCGGAATACAGAGTTACACTTTACACGCTTGTATCTCAGAAATTAGATCACGTAGAGAGATCGGAATTTCACTAAAGTGTGTGTAATAAATTGCTGCGTTATATTGGATGATTAATCATTTAATTTTTTAAACTCGATTCTATAGTGTATTGGTCCTTTAACACACCGAGTTCAAATCCGAGAATAAACTTCAAATAACAAAGAATCATTAAACAAAGAATGATTTGATACGTTGCACTACCGACTAACAATTTATTTTTTAGGGTCTATCGTATATCAAGCAGAACTCGATCATTTGCCACTTCTCATACATTATTCATGTGGTTTCAAATAACAACAATTAACTCAATACAATAGCATGATAATGAAACTTCAAATTCCAATTACAGCAAGGCTAGCTAGAGTACGGGTTACTTCAAATCCATATTCACTGTTAATGAATTGACATTATGTCAGAAACCCGTACCGCAATCTGGCCGTTACCATATTTTCTTGTGTTCCAAGATGTTGAAAAGTCCTCGTGAATTTGGAGGCAGCAATACAAGTTTTACAGGTACTTATTCGTAAAAATTGGGGCATTTTCTATCGTAAGATGCCTAGTTCGAATCCAGGAAAAGTTCAGTGATTGGGGAAATTTCTAATTTCTTACCGTCGCCTGCCAGAGATCATGGGTGATGCAATTCTGAGATACCCAGAGCAATATTTTCGAATTTATCAAAAATTTGGCCGACAACCGCAATTCCCTTCGCATGAAAGTCTGATCATTGACAAAGCATTCGCAAAATTATGGAAAGTTTCAGTTAAAGAGCAATGAACTTGCTTCGATCATCATGTATAAGGTAACCTGATATTACTTTGGCTAATAGGCCAGCTAGAGCATAGGTTACTTCTCAATATTTGGATTAATTGAACGACAGATTCTGTCAAAACCCATGCCGCAATCTGGTCCAAATCAACTTTTGTAGCGATCACGGTTGATGAAGAAATTCAACTTGTTTTAGGCCAGCGATCGACTCCTAATTAGCTGGTCTCTTGAAGAAATGCTGGCAGCCTTAATTCCGCCCGCCCCGAGTTCGAATTTGGTTAGAGTTCAATTTCATTGAAATTTTTCATTTGATAGTATTATCTGGCAGTGATAAAAACATTGACAAGTGCAAGTCAATTAATAGTTAAAAAGTTAACTAAGTTTTGGCCGAAAGTCTCGTGCATGAATTTTGCCATGGAACCAAATTTTCCTTTAAATTGAGAGACGGTGACTGATCCCTCGAAAGAACCAATTCTGATACCTCATAGTATCAATTAGTGACAAGTCTATCTAACCGCATGGTTCAATAACTGTTAAAAACTTAAAGAAAAGTAAACCTGGTTAAGACAGTCCCGCCATTCCGCTCTATTGCTTCGATCGTTCTTTCGCATGCCATCGTTACCTCGATGTTCACTTTTGCTTCGAAAAGGCTGATCCCCTGAAATTAACCGTGCAATGAAATGGTTTTAAAACCGAAAGCAGAAATCACTTTTCTGTTTTTTTGAACAGGCGAACAGTTGAAAAAGTTAAATTGAAATGTGTCGCGCGCGCATCACGTACGAACAAATTTGGAAATAAGCCAAACTCGTAAAATGCTACTCGCGCGTTACGTCTAACAAACTCACAATTTGTGACCGAAACGTTTGTGGCACTGGGTACAATAATTAACGGCGTGTTGTGACCGTAATTATAAATTATATTTAGTCTTAAGAAAGCCAGTGGTTTCGTAAGCTTAATGTGTGTACAGCTGGTGGATTCAAGAGTGTTAGGAGTTTCAGCAATTGTGATTTGATTGATAGCGAATTTTTCAAGTAATTTCAGGAGTTTTGCATGATATAACACTGAAATGGTTAAATACCACTGATTAAAGATAAGACACGAATTTTGTCATAGTAAGTGACGTGAACTTAAAGTTCTAACACACAAAATGAAGCAGAAGTACCTGAATATCAAGCTGGATGCCCGTATAATCGAAGGGTATCTTGATGATGTTCTGGGATACCATATCGAACATGGTTATTTTATCAGGATTCAGCACACCCCTATCTATCTTGTGTTGCAGTAGTCCCAGGGTAAGCTTTGAGAAATGGATCCCTGAACTGGGGAGAAAGGCTTTCTTACTTTCTTATTTCTACAGGTTGTTGTACATTTCAAGTTAAGGAAAAAGACGTCATGCGAAAGTTCTTGGTTCAAACGCTAAAAATATTTTATTTTGGTCTTCAAGCAATAAAACATTGTTCTCTTTTAATCATCTTTAATCTTAATTTCTTTCCCTGAATTTTTGATTTCTTTCTCCTGGATCCAGAGGTGCCAGGGAGGGTCCATTCCGTCATCTCCTAACTCCCTCGCGTAGGGATTGTGTCGGGGTCCCCACGGGGACAAACCTCTCCTGCCATACGCTTTTTCTCTCTGGAAAACAGGATATTAATAGTCTCGTTTCGTTTCCTCTCTGTAAAAGAGGGTTTTGTGGAGTCGACCAGGAGCGGTGCTGATCAACACCAATCAGTCTGTCAAGTCGGCTATTTATCTGTAACTTGTTAGTGATTTGGCAAAATTCATACTAATTTTGAGTTTTATCGCTTCAGAATAATTCTTTCAAGGGATTTTCTAAAATTATCAAAAATATTCCCCTCCCCTGAGTTTACCTTGGGTTCAGCTACAAGGGGGTGAACGTTGTGGACAGTAACACGTGGTGCCTTAGCTAGCAGCGCTATGTTCTTCTCCACAAAGTTATAGAGCCGGCGTTTAGTCATGGTTTTGGGAGGAGGAGGACTTTCTTACGTCATGTCACTATATGTTAGGCGGAGTCATTCTGTGAATATATAAATTCAGATATAGGAATTAGGACCAGATAACCCTGCATAGAAATTATTTGAAATAACATTAAGGCAAATTCACATTATGAAGAGCATTTGCAAGATCTTTGAAACAATTCCGGGATAAATTAAATAAGAAAATGGATCAGAATGCATAAAAATATCGATTGAAATAACAAGAAAGTTATTGAATATGAGACAAATACACTATTTACATCTCCCTCTGAGGCAGGAACAGAAGTCTGGAAAGTTCAAAGTTCGAACTTACAAAGTTGTATTACTTGGAATTTGGTGTCCGGAGTAAATGTTTTAAAGATCCAAGTAAATCACCCGTTTAAAGGGCAAAATTGACAAGTTATCAGTGGGATTCAATCCTCAGGTCCGTTGTTTATCCAGAGTAAATGTGCAGTGGAGCACAATATTAGGGTTTCATGATGTTTGTTTGTCTGTGACCTTGTAGTCGGGGCCCCTTCCGAACTTCTTCCTCGAATCAGCATCCTCCTGGCAGGCTCGTATCATGTCGAATATGTTGTTCACTGAGATGTTCTGCCGGATCATTTCCAGGACGATCTCCAGAATGTGGGGTGATATCGTTATTCCTGGTAATGAGATAGGGTTTGCAACAACTTAGGAATGAAGGTGGATAACGGATTGTACCAATTGCACAAGATTCAAACAAATTTTGGATAATCAGTTAACGAAAAACTTTTGTTATTCATATGAAACCCACAAATTCACGTAATCTACAATTGCTGACACTGAGGTACTCACCTGCTTTAGCAGCCAGACTGATGAACTCTCTGTTATCATACTCGTCTCGGTACACTGTCTTAGGCGTGTACGGTACGTCCATGATGTCACTACAGTAGTATAAGGTTATATGTTATAAGGCGTTTTTCATTTATGTTAAAAATTTTCATTCCACATCGAATATTCGGATAATTTACATTGGCCAACTTATACAGAAATGAATAGTTCTAGTACAGTAAAATGTTGTTGAACAATAAGGTAGTGAAACAAAGAAGTGCAATAAAATAAGAAAGATATAATATGTACAGGGAAACAGATTATCAAATAGTATGTGGGAAATTCCAGTACAACAATTATACGGAATAACGACAATGCCTAACCTATCATGTTCTATACACCTACTCACTAAGATCTTCTATACACTAGAAATTATGTGACCGTATTTTATCAATATTCACGAGTTTGTTCTGAAAATTGATAGAACTTACTCTAGAGGGCGGGAAGTTACTCGTATAGATGTGCAGTATTGACATATCCTTTCAAATTATCATTTGATTATTGATAATAATGTACTTAATTTGTATATTCCAATCAAATCGCATTTATCCTACACTATTTAGTATTTATCTTATTATCAACAACTAATTGGTTCCCTAGAAGCATAAATAAACCCCAAAAATCCCTATTATACATATTAAAATAATCAATAATCAAAAACTCAAGCTTGTTTCAGAACATCCGAACAACAAACTAAAGTAAACCTTTGATACCCCCATGTCTGAGGAACAGTACAAGGATCAACAATACACAGGTTTCCTGAAGAACTCAATCTGGGGATGTTTCCAAGACTCCGAAGTCTGCACCAATGAAAACCACCTCACTAAGTTACATAGGTCCCACTGCACTTCTGGGGTTATCATGAGCTCCCCTAAATATAGGGGATCTAAGTTAGAAATTCTTTTCTCAAAACATTGATCTTTGAAGATAGTGTTTAAACTAACTCTTCCGCACGTGGACATATTGGGGATTCTTGATTCTAAAAGAAATCAGGATGATGGGAAAACATTGATGGTGGAAAAACATTGATGATGGGAAAACATTGATGGGATTTATTTACTTACCCTAAAAACTTATGGAGAGCTATGCCGATAGCACAATCAGCAATAGTTAGAGAGTTCCCAGCAATGAAAGTCCTGTTGTTAAGATAAGAATTCACTTCTGCTGCATATTTATCAGCTGATGCTTTCTTCTCTTGTATCTTGAAACTGTACTGCACCCACTGGAGTATCTTGGAGGTATTCAGCACTGAATGTCATAAACAAAGCAGTAAAACTGATATGATAAAAGAGGGGAGTTTACTGATGCCAACAAACTCATAATGTTCAAGGATACCTGAATCAAAGCTAATAGCACATAATTTCATTTCGAAAGTTATTTCAATTGAAATGAATTGGACAACTTATCCAAGTGTATAAAACTTATCTTTGCCTTTTCCTCATGATTTAAACCAAATGAGCAATCATCCTTACTGGTCAGTATGTGAGAGAAAACTTTTTCTTGGTCAGACAAAACTTGGATGCAAGTTGCAAGATCCATCATCTCAATGGCAAAGGTAAATTTTATTTATTGATGGACAGCAAGTATCAGAAGATTTATGTAATGAGTGATCATCATTGATTATTACCATTGGAAATTGGGCAGTATCCAAGAAGCCCGACCACCATCGCGGAATTCCGCGCGGAATCAAGGGCGGAAAATTCTGCGCGGAATTTTACCACGGAATCGTGGTCGGAAGATTCTTGAAGCACTACCTCAAAGGCGGAACTAGTCAATGCTAAAATCGCAAATAGAAATAAGCTGTATATAATAGGAGTGGGTAAATTTATTAATCAATATCAATACAAAATACAATCTGAATCGAACGTCAATGTGCTATCGACTACATAGGTAAATTTATCAATCATTAAAATTTAAATACGTGAATAAAGCTGAATTAAGGCAACTTAATCAGTGTCAAGGCAAAGAGAGTCGGAGCAAACAAAGGATCGCATAGCAGCATCAAAGAAATGATGTCTACAGATAGTGTGGGTGTTGACCCCTTTTGAGACCTGGTCACGTGACCCATATGCGTAGCATGCAAGGGTGGACAGATTGATACAGTCTGGTAGGGCTGATTGGGTGTCTGGTTCGCTCTATTCAGCCAGGCGTATCTCATCACATGCTATGTGTCTAGGGTGCACCAAAAAAATTAAATTTTTGGTGCTCAATTAACATCTGAATCACGCTCAGGCGACTGCAAAGACTTGGGTTGGTCGGGAGTCGGGTTTGATGTGGAGACGCGCACGGGTGTTGCTTTGGATATTTTTGTCTTCGTAATTCTTTATGCATCGGTTAGGGGGCTAAATTCCTCAGGGGCAGATGGGGCTGGATTTTTGATTTTGACCTCCAAAAATTTTTAAGCCCATTTTACGCATATTTTGCCAAATTTTTGGCCCAAATGGGCTGGAAAAGTTTTGGGGGCCTAGACCGGACATCTGGCTCCATTTGTTTCTGGGGGGTTTCGTTTTCTGGCTGATGCAAGACAATTGATGACAGAATGTTATTTGTATCGACATTTGTGTGCGTTTTTGCATTGAACCTGATTTTCGATCAGCCTAAGTCTATGCAGTCGCCTCAACTTATCATCGCATCACCTACTCAACATCCATTAACATACTTCTGAGTGTGTATGATTTGAATAGCAATGCATTTGTTACAAATTATATTTGAAAATTACTTGAAAATTACTTGAAAAAAATTACCCCTGAGCGATAGATCTCGGTGAGACAAGACCGAGGATATCCGGTTTTTTGAAATTTGACCCCGGGAACCCCTGGAGCGTTGACGATTTGTATCGGCCATACTTGTATGGAAGGCGCCGTATGGCGTGACCATCCGCGGATTCTACGCGCGCGCTTATATCCGCGCGCGCAAGATTCTGCTGCAGTTCCGCGAGATATAGATCGAAGTAGGGTGTATTTGACCGATATTTGCTTGATCGAAGTAGGGTGTACTTGACCGTTATTTCAAGGAATTTTCAAATATAGTTTAAAACAAAGGCGGAAGGTCGTGTTTATTGAAATATCACACACTAGCTCCGAATGACCGAATGTTAATGAGGGTGAAGTGGTGATGATGCTGAGCATTTGATAAACTGATCGACATAGTATGGGCTATTGGGGTGGGATGAAGCAAATGACAGGACCAGTATGATATGCTGCTGTGCATGTAGAACGACAGGGGACAATCCTGCTCACTAGGGGACAATGTACATTGTACTCCCGTGTGTAGTGTCGGTGTGTAACTGTAGACTTGTGTAGGTCGGATGTAATATCAGAAAATTTATAGATTTATCGCAAGCACACATAACATATAAATGTTATGTGAGTAAGGTTACTGCGAGCACAGAATCGAGCACAGAATCTTGAGCACAGAATCATTTATCACCTCCAATCCTCTACATAATCTACTATGTTCCTTTGCGAGCCCTTCATATACCAATTATTTCTCTCAACTCAACAGGAAGCACTCAAGGATTCTTGCCTCATTCTCGATAACAAAAGCGCCATTGCGTTCATTTCTCTTCTCCATCAATTTAATTGAGTCCCCTATCTGCAATCTTTGCTCCATGACTCTTCAAGACAACAATCATATCCTGTATTTCTGCCCTGCTATCTCGACCCAGAGAAACGATTCCTTCCATTCAGCCTCATGCTCCCCCTTCAGAGTTACTCCATTTTTTTGCTTTCATTGCCACTCTACAACTCATTCCTGGATTTTGATGACTGATTATGTTGATTAGGTATCTGGGCTATATTCTATTGAACAATGATCGTTCTCTTTATTTGTTTAATTGAGGATTATTTCGCACAATTCTGCTGTTAGATTTTCAGCTCCAGTGTTTACGCATGCTTTTTACTTATTTTCAAGGAATGATGTTGGGTGTGTATTTTCGAGGATTAGGACAGTATTTATCTTTTTTGATATTCGCTCCACACCTTAAACTTACTTAGAACTTTAGCTCCAGAGTTCATTTCGACGGTTTTTTTTTTCGAGGTTATTAACAGTAAGTTTCTTTTCTTTAATGTTTTACTCCGAACCCTCAACTTACTGGAACTTAAGCTGTGAGTTCTGCCGGAAATTTTATCCTTGTAAGGGAAGTTGTGGATATTTCATCACACTATTTCGATTTATCTATAATTTTGCTAATTCTCCACTGTCACTCCCCTTTTTCTCTTAAGACCACTTCTTTGACTATAATAGGTCTTTCTCAATTACATTCTTTTAAGGCCACTTCTTTGATTATAATAGGTCTTTCTCAATTACATTAGGTATTGTTCATGCCACTGGTTAACTTTTTTGACTACCTATTGTTAAGTTTATTGAAAATGCCTTAATTATAGTAGCTAGTACCTTTTACACTTAGTCATTTCAATGAAATTTATAGTGCATCACTATATCGATTTGATCAGCCTTTCGCTGCAGCAATTTGATTGTCTTCATGCAGGATGCAGTTATGTATTTCAATTGCTGGTTTCATTTGCCTCGCACCACCTACACACCCAAGGATTCTCCACTACAACCCCACCAACTAACCACTTGAGGTTAGTTGGAAATGGTTCACACTCGCAGTTCATACTGCAAAACGTTTTGGGTATCGAGGAGACCTGACTTGGTTCGACATTGAGTGTGTCCCATAACCAAGGACATTGTCTAAACGTTCGGTAAAACTGGACCTATATGGCGAGTTCCTCGATATGCAAAAAAAAAAAAAAAAAAAGGTTACTGCGAATGATTCGCTCCAGGTTTGCTGTACATCACTTCTTCTTCTTCAAACAGCGGAAGAGCACTGCACTGTTCCGTTCTGGTTCTTCCTGAACTAGTGGAAGGGAGCATCATCAATGCTCAACTTCATCTTACCCGTGGAAGTTTGAAGACAGGTGAAGGCGCGGGTTGAGGCTGAGCTGTCCCGGAAGCTCAGCTCAACTGCGAGGGGGAGCAGCAGCTGCAGGGGATGATGTTCATGGTCAGTACGTCATCGGAGGTAAAGGGCAGGCAGTTACAGGAGGTGATGGGGGATGAACCTCGAGGTAACCATAGGCATAACTTCAGTCCTCGTTACTGACAGGATGAAATGTGATCTGAGAGCTTATTCAGGCTTAGAACTTCAGGTATGTCAGCGGCACTAACAGGGTTCGGATATCCTAAATGATATGGAACAGATCACATGACCCATGATTGGGTCATGCGTGTGAAACTGTGAATCGACTCGTGATACAGTATGAATCGAATAATATTGCGTATTTCGCCCATGTTGTGCTGAAATTTAATTTTCTTAACACTCTTTTAAATTTCTGTCGCTCAGTACTCAGATAATAAACCTCGCGCTGAACTAAGCGTAAGTACTACTACTAAACGGGGGATGGATCTACAAGAGGTCCAAACAGAGTCCCCGGCACGGGACCTCCTGCTAAGCGTAAGAGAACTACCGATTTGCGTTGCTTTCACTCACGCTTTATCCATCTACCCATACACTGATCACGCTACATCCATCTACCCATACACTCACGCTTATACACTCATCTACCCATACACTGATCACGCTACACTCATCTACCCATAACTCAGGCTACACTCATCTACCCATACACTCATGCTACATCCATCTACCCATACACTCACGCTACACTCATCTACCCATAAACTCATGCTACATGAACATCCATCTACCCATACACTCACGCTACACTCATCTACCCATTCACTCACGCTACACTCATCTACCCATACACTCACGCTACACTCATCTACCCATACTCTCACGCTACACTAACCTACCCATACACTCACGCTACATCCATCTACTCATACACTCACGCTAAACTCATCTACCCATACACTCACGCTACACTCATCTACCCATACACTCATGCTACACCCATCTACCCATACACTCACGTTACACTCATCTACCCATACACTCATGCTACATCCATCTTCCCATACACTCACGCTGCACTCATCTACCCATACACTGATCACGCTACACTCATCTACCCACACACTCACGCTACATCCATCTACCCATACACTCACGCTACACTCATCTACCCATACACTCACGCTACATCCATCTACCCATGATACACTCACGATACACTCATCTACCCATACATTGACGCTACACTCATCTACCCATACACTCATGCTACACTCATCTACCAGTACTCATACACGTATACACTCACGCTACACTCATCTACCCATATACCCATATTACTCCCGTACCTACCTCATAGCTCCATAGGTTCTCCCGCGTGGTACTGCCGCAGGACCCCCAGGGGACTCCTGCAATAATTCGCTCAAAGGACGGTAAAATGACGGTTTAAAACAAATATACTGGGGTTGGGGATAAAATTTGAATACCAGCCGCATCAGAAGCCGGTATTGCTAAGCCCATCTCATCTGAGTCTAAATTATATCTTGGATGGACTTGTAGCTATACCTTATCCAATGACGGGGGTGACACTCTCTGCGATGTCTAGTATCCACTAAGCTCTAACAGAGCCTGCTGAGCTTACATATATACTTCTATAGAAATAGCATTGCAATTGGGTCACACTTATAAGCAATAGTCGATTCACACTATACTTGATTAATGATTAATCTATAACTCGATTAAATCTGTATCGATGCTTGATTCATCATATATTTAAATTTGAATCATTCCGTTCACAAGAAGGGGACAATCTCCGAGGATGGGGACAATTACTGAGTGAGCCGAGAGAGCGTGAGAACTCCCACGTTCTGGGCGACCGACTGTCCCCACTTTTGTCCCCACCTTTGTCCCTCATTCTGGGGAAACAGCGGCTACAAAGTACCCTTTGGAGTGAGAATGTTGAGAGACTCATAATGAGCTATCATAGATAATATCAATAAAGCTATAGATAATATCAATAGAGCTATCAGTATTAGTCACCACTCAGTTGCACTCAAATCCGTTTAATTCAAGTAAATGTTGCGTCGTTTTGTGCTTTAGACTCTCGAAATGGTTGTTGAGAGTCTAAAGCGCAAAAGGACGCAACATTTACGTGTTATAAACGGATTTGAGTACAACTGAGTGGGGACTGAGTGTATGGGTAGATGAGTGTAGCGTGATCAGTGTATGGGTAGATAAGTGTAGCGTGAGTGTATGAGTAGATGAGTGTTGCGTGAGAGTATGGGTAGATGAGTGTAGCGTGAGTGTATGGGTAGATGAGTGTAGCGTGATCAGTGTATGGGTAGATAAGTGTAGCGTGAGTGTATGGGTAGATGAGTGTAGCGTGAGTGTATGGGTAGATGAGTGTAGCGTGAGTGTATGGGTAGATGAGTGTTGCGTGAGTGTATGGGTAGATGGATGTAGCGTGAGTGTATGGGTAGATGAGTGTAGCGTGAGTGTATGGGTAGATGAGTGTAGCGTGAGTGTATGGGTAGATGAGTGTAGCGTGATCAGTGTATGGGTAGATGAGTGTAGCGTGATCCGTGTATGGGTAGATGAGTGTAGCGTGAGTGTATGGGTAGATGAGTGTAGCGTGAGTGTATGGGTAGATAAGTGTAGCGAAAATTTGCGCTCAGTCCCCACTCAGTTGTACTCAAATCCGTTTATAGCACGTAAATGTTGCGTCCTTTTGCGCTTTAGACTCTCAACAACCATTTCGAGAGTCTAAAGCACAAAAGGACGCAACATTTACTTGAATTAAACGGATTTGAGTGCAACTGAGTGGTGACTAATACTGATAGCTCTATTGATATTATCTATAGCTTTATTGATATTATCTATGATAGCTCATTATGAGTCTCTCAACATTCTCACTCCAAAGGATACTTTGTAGCCGCTGTTTTCCCAGAATGAGGGACAAAGGTGGGGACAAAAGTGGGGACAGTCGGTCGCCCAGAACGTGGGAGTTCTCACGCTCTCTCGGCTCACTCAGTAATTGTCCCCATCCTCGGAGATTGTCCCCTTCTTGTGAACGGAATGATTCAAATTTAAATATATGATGAATCAAGCATCGATACAGATTTAGATGTATCGATGGTGTATGGGTAGATGAGTGTAGCGTGAGTGTATGGGTAGATGAGTGTAGCGTGAGTGTATGGGTAGATGAGTGTAGCGTGAGTGTATGGGTAGATGAGTGTAGCGTGAGTGTATGGGTAGATGGATGTAGCATGAGTGTATGGGTAGATGAGTGTAGCGTGAGTGTATGGGTAGATGAGTGTAGCGTGAGTGTATGGGTAGATGAGTGTAGCGTGAGTGTATGGGTAGATGAGTGAAGCGTGAGTGTATGGGTAGATGAGTGTAGCGTGATCAGTGTATGGGTAGATGAGTGTAGCGTGAGTGTATGGGTAGATGACTGTGTGAGTGTATGGGTAGATGAGTGTATGGGTAGATGAGTGTAGCGTGAGTGTATGGGTAGATGAGTGTAGCGTGAGTGTATGGGTAGATGAGTGTAGCGTGAGTGTATGGGTAGATGGATGTAGCGTGAGTGTATGGGTAGATGAGTGTAGCGTGGATGTATGGAGGTATGGGTAGGTGAGTGTAGCATGAGTGTATGGGTAGATGAGTGTACTTGTAGCGTGAGTGTATGGGTAGATGAGTGTAGCGTGAGTGTATGGGTAGATGAGTGTAGCGTGAGTGTATGGGTAGATGAGTGTAGCGTGAGTGTATGGGTAGATGAGTGTAGCGTGAGTGTATGGGTAGATGGATGTAGCATGAGTGTATGGGTAGATGAGTGTAGCGTGAGTGTATGGGTAGATGAGTGTAGCGTGAGTGTATGGGTAGATGAGTGTAGCGTGATCAGTGTATGGGTAGATGAGTGTAGCGTGAGTGTATGGGTAGATGGATGTAGCATGAGTGTATGGGTAGATGGATGTAGCGTGAGTGTATGGGTAGATGTGTGTAGCGTGATCAGTGTATGGGTAGATGGATAAAGCGTGAGTGAAAGCAACGCAAATCGGTAGTTCTCTTACGCTAAGTTCAGCGCGAGGTTTATTAAGAAAATTAAATTTCAGCACAACATGGGCGAAATACACAATATTATTCGATTCATACTGTATCACGAGTCGATTCACACGCATGACCCAATCATGGGTCATGTGATCTGTTCCATATCATTTAGGATATCCGAACCCTGTTAGTGATCATGCTGACATACCTGAAGTTCTAAGCCTGAATAAGCTCTCAGATCACATTTCATCCTGTCAGAAACGAGCACTGAAGTTACGCCTATGGTTACCTCGAGGTTCCTCCCCCATCACCTCCCGTAACTGCCTGCCCCTCCACCTCCGATGACGTACTGACCATCAACATCATCCCCTGCAGCTGCTGCTCCCCCTCGCAGTTGAGCTGAGCTTCCGGGACATCTCAGCCTCAACCCGCGCCTTCACCTGTCTTCAAACTTCTACGGGTAAGACGAAGTTGAGCATTGATGATGCTCCCTTCCACTAGTTCAGGAAGAACCAGAATGGAACAGTGCAGTGCTCTTTCGCTGTTTGAAGAAGAAGAAGTGATGTACAGCCTCCTTCACCCTGACAGCAAACCTGGAGCGAATCATTCGCAGTAACCTTACTCACAAGAATCATTAATTTTGGGTGTTATTTATATTCTATGTGTGCTTGCGATAAATCTATAAATTTTCTGATTACATCCGACCTACACAAGTCTACAGTTACACACCGACACTACACACGGGAGTACAATGTACATTGTCCCCTAGTGAGCAGGATTGTCCCCTGTCGTTTTACATGAGTAGTAGTACATACTGGTCCTGTCATTTGCTTCATCCCACCCCAATAGCCCATACAATGTCGATCAGTTTATCAAATGCTCAGCATCATCACCACTTCACCCTCATAAACATTCGGAGCTAGTGTGTGATATTTCAATAAACACGGCCTTTGTTGTAAACTATATTTGAAAATTCCTTGAAATAACGGTCAAGTACACCCTACTTCGATCTAGCAAATATCGGTCAAGTACACCCTACTTCGATCTATATCTCGCGGAACTGCAGCAGAATCTTGCGCGCGCGGATATAAGCGCGCGCGTAGAATCCGCGGATGGTCACGCCATACCGCGCCTTCCATACAAGTATGGCCGATACAAATCGTCAACGCTCCAGGGGTTCCCGGGGTCCAATTTCAAAAAACCGGATATCCTCGGTCTTGTCTCACCGAGATCTATCGCTCAGGGGTTGAGCACCAAAAATTTAATTTTTTTGGTGCACCCTAACTTGAAATGATATGGTGTAATGAAACAATGTGGCACATAGACTTGTGACCATTTTGTGGGATTGAATGCATTTGATTGGTGCCCAACACTCCCCCAACCACTAGATGGTGTGTTAGTTTAATAAGCTTCAAGTTTATTTTGGAATTTGATTCATTAGTCCAGTGTTGGGAATTCAAAGCTTCATCTGGTCAAACTAGATCAAAAGATCAAGTCAACTGTCACATAAAATACTTTGATAACAAGATGTTAACAGTGACATGTCTCAGGCCCATATCCAGGGGGAGGGCTGCAACTCTTTTTGGAAAAATGGGGACCTCCCAAAATTTTGCTCTTATTTATTACAGATATCACAATTTTTGTGCTATGATGATGCTAACATACTATGATATTTTTGTGTGTGTGAATGAGTTGATATATTTTGGCCCCAAAAAGCAGTCCAGTAATGAAACCCTATTTTTCTAAATGTCTCCAGTGGCTGGGCCCCAATCCCCTGCTAGAACTTGCTCACTGTGCAGGGCCCTACCCACAAAAAATTCCTGGCTATAGACCTGACATGTCTACTTATGTTTGCCCCTTCTTTTTTGCTTTTGTGGTTTGTCCAGTGAGTCTGGTATCATCTTAAAAACAATGTATCATGGAATAATAGTAAGGGTCGTATGTGCTCTGAACTGTAACCCCCTGTGAACTAAATAGTTAAGTAGGTCTGAGAACGTTTTTCGGTAGTTCATAGTCCCCAGATTCACCAAAAAAAAGATCACCGGATTCAGAGTTGAAACCCTTTTTGGACCCCTTTTCTCCCGGGTGGGGCAAAAGCTTCGACTGTCAATATCTCAGCTTCTGATTGAGATACAGGCCACCTCGTTATACCAAACTACGCAGGATGAGCACATCATAGGCGGCGGAGCATAGTTTCAAAGTCGTAAACCCCTTACTTTTGGAGTTATGGACGAAAAACCTCTTTTTAGCCCTACGCATAACCCCAAAAATTGCCCATTTTAATAAATAGAATCCTGACGGACCTATGGGTGAATGCAGTGTGTGATCAGTGTATGGAGTAGATGGTGTATGGGTAGAATCATGTGTAGCGTGAGCGTATGGGTGAAAAGGATAGCGTGATCAGTGTATGGATAGATGGATAAAGCGGTAGTTCTCTGGCGCTAAGTTCAGCGCGAGGTTTTATTATCTGAGTACTGAGCGAAAGAAAATTAAAAAAGTGTTAAGAAAATTAAATTTCAGCACAACATGGGCAGGGAAATACACAATATTATTCGATTCATACTGTATCACGAGTCGATTCACATGACCCAATCATGGGTCATGTGATCTGTTCATATCATTTAGGATATCCGAACCTGTTATGATCGTGACATACCTGAAGTTCTAAGCCTGAATAAGCTCTCAGATCATTTCATCCTGTCAGAAACGAGCACTGAAGTTACGCCTATGGTTGCCTCGAGGGTTCCTCCCCCATCACCTCCCGTAACTGCCTGCCCTCCACCTCCGATGACGTACTGACCATCAACATCATCCCTGCAGCTGCTCCCTCCTCGCAGTTGAGCTGAGCTTCCGGGACAGCTCAGCCTCAACCTGCCTTCACCCGTCTTCAAACTTCTACGGGTAAGACAGTTTGAGCATTGATGATGCTCCCTTCCACTAGTTCAGGAAGAACCAGAATGGAACAGTGCAGTGCTCTTTCGCTGTTTGAAGAAGAAGAAGTGATGTACCTACAGCCTCCTTCACCCTGACAGCAAACCTGGAGCGAATCATTCGCAGTAACCTTACTCCGCAAGAATCATTAATTTTGGGTGTTATTTATATTCTATGTGCTGCGTGATAAATCTATAAATTTTCTGATAAGCCCATCCCGACCTACAAGTCTAAGTCTACAGTTACACACCGACACTACACACGGGAGTACCATGTACATTGTCCCCTAGTGAGCAGGATTGTCCCTGTCGTTTTACATGAGTAGTAGTACATACTGGTCCTGTCATTTGCTTCATCCCACCCCAATAGCCCATACAATGTCGATCAGTTTATCAAATTTCAGCATCATCACCACTTCACCCCTTATAAACATTCGGATAGTGTGTGATATTTCATATTCAATAAACGGCCTTTTGTTGTAAACTATATTTGAAAATTTTGAAATAACGGTAAAGTACACCCTACTTCGATCTAGCAAATATCGGTCAAGTACACTACTGATCTATATCTCGCGGAACTGCCAGCAGAATCTTGCGCGCGCGGATATAAGCGCGCGTAGAATCCGCGGATGGTCACGCCATACGCGCCTTCCATACAAGTATGGCCGATACAAATCGTCAACGCTCAGGGGTTCCCGGGGGTCAATTTCAAAAACCGGATATCTCGGTCTTGTCTCACTGAGATCTATCGCTCAGGGGTTGAGCACCAAAAATTTAATTTTTTGGTGCACCAACTGAAAAATGATATGGTGTAATGAAACAATGTGGCACATAGACTTGTGACCATTTTGTGGGATTGAATGCATTTGATTGGTGCCCAACACAACAACACTAGATGGTGTGTTAGTTTAATAAGCTTCAAGTTTATTTTGAATTGATTCATTAGTCCAGTGTTGGAATTAAAAGTTTATCTGGTCAAACTAGATCAAAAGATCAAGTCAACTGTCACATAAAATGTTTTGATAACAAGATGTTAACAGTGACATGTCTCAGGCCCATATCCCAGGGAGGGCTGCAACTTTTTGGAAAAATGGGGACCTCCCAAAAATTTTTGCTCTTATTTATTACAGATATCACAATTTTTGTGCTATGATGATGCTAACATACTATGATATTTTTTGTGTGTGAATGAGTTGATATATTTTGGCCCCAAAAAATGATCCAGTAATGAAACCCTATTTTCTAAATGTCTCCAGTGGCTGGGCCCCAATCCCTGCTAGAACTTGCTCACTGTGCAGGGCCTACCCACAAAAAAATTCTGGCTATAGACCTGACATGTCTACTTATGTTTGCCCCTTCTTTTTTGCTTTTGTGGTCCAGTGAGTCTGCATCATCTTAAAAACAATGTATCATGGAATAATAGGGGTAAGGGTCGTATGTGCCTGAACTGTAACCCCTGTGAACTAAATAGTTAAGTAGGTCTGAGAACGTTTTTCGGTAGTTCATAGTCCCCAGATTCACCAAAAAAAAGATCACCGGATTCAGAGTTGGGGAAACCCTTTTTGGACCCCTTTTCTCCTGAATAGCAAAAAACTTCGACTGTCAATATCTCAGTTTGATTGAGATACAGGCCACCTCGTTATACCAAACTACGTAGGATGAGAACATCATAGGCGGCGGAGCATAGTTTCAAAGTCGTAAACCCCTTACTTTTGGGTTATGGACGAAAACCTCTTTTTTCACGCACGATAACCCCAAAATTGCCCATTTTAATAAATAGAATCTGACGGACCCAATAGAACTCAACGAGTACTCTAATCTATGCAGAATCATCACATTATGGGGATAGAACATGGTTTTAAAGTCCTTAACCCTTTCGTTTCAGAGTTATGGACGAAAAACCTCCTTTTTAGCCCTCAGCAGAACCCCAAAATTGCCCCTTTTTAATAAATAGAATCTGATGTACCTACAGGAACTCAACGAGGGCACTAATCTATGCAGAATCATCACATTATGGGGTAGAACATGGTTTTGAAGTCCTAACCCCTTTCGTTTCAGAGTTATGACGAAAACCTTTTTTAGCCCTCACCAGAACCCCAAAATTGCCCCTTTTAATAAATAGAATCTGGATGTACCTACAGAACTCAACGAGGACACTAATCTATGCAGAATCATCACATTATGGGGGTAGAACATGGTTTTAAAGTCCTAACCCCTTTCGTTTCAGAGTTATGGACGAAAAAACCCTTTATAGCCCTATGCATAGCCCCAAAATTGCCCCTATTTAATATATAAAATCTGGAGGTCGTAGAGAACTGAACGAGGACTCTAGCCTATGCAGAAATATCACATTATGGGGGTAGAACATGGTTTTAAAGTCCTAACCTCTTTCGTTTCAGAGTTATGGACGAAAAACCTATTTTAATATTTCATCTATTGCTAGAAACAAACAATACTAACTTAAGGATTTCCATTCTCTATAATGTAAACCTGTCTCTTTTTCTTCTTGCAGTAGATTACGACTACAGCTATTGCAACCAAGACAAGTACAAAACCTATCAAAATCCAGATTGTTAAGTGTGTCCTTCATGTATCATATTTTGATTGAAGAGCCTGAAAGACAGCTGCATCATGAAAAGATCCATTTTATAAGCGAGATATTTTGGCAGATATAATTTCAGGCATGCCAGCCATTATTTGGAATGAACCCAATCTGATGTACAGCATAGACCGGAATTGTGTTTATTTTATATGAGCCCAAGGAATTTCAATACTCAGTGTCATACTCACAGGGAACGGACTCTAGGTCAGGGACTCAAGGTCGGGAGACTCTGGGTTGAGGGACTCTGGGTCAGGGGCGGCAAACCAGGGTGGACTCTGGGCCGGGAGCATCTTTACTCTATACCTATATAAACTATCTAAAGCTCTTCACTTATAAGATGACTCTCTCGGTTAACCCTGATAATGGACCCCGGAATCCGGATAACCGGTGCAATCATGTGACCCAATGAATCATTGCTGACACAATCCCATACCGCTTGTTGGACTCATATCCCGGATGTCATCAGAGCGGATTCATTATACGAGAGGGTCATGCGGGCACGACTGCATGCATATGATTATGCAGACACTATGCCAGGGCTCTACTTTTGGAAACTTGTCGCTGCCAACGCTGTCCTCAACGCAGACCCTCCCCCCTCTCCACCAGTGATCCCCAGCCAACCGTCCCTCCTCCCAACCCTCCCCTCCTCTGCAGACACTTCCATAATCAAGATCATCCAAGGAAGAACCTTCACTTTCAAATCCCTCCTCTTGAGCTCAAGGCTACTCTAGAGATAGCAAGCCCTTAAAAGGTGGAAGACAAGCTTGGAGGTGTATCAAGTGGAGCTGCAAGTGTACTGGACGATTCTACACCATCAATTTTCACTCCTTTGCCAAAACCTCCTGCCACCCTTCTGATGCTGCTGACTCCAATGCTACTGAGGCCCGCTTCTAGATCAAGTAGATGGCTTCCACCACCATTCTTGCTTTCAACTGCCTGATCCTGGCTCCTCAAACCCAGAGTCCCCTGAACTAGAGTCCCCCGACGTAGAGTCATATACCACCGAGAATCATCGCCCAGTTTTTCAAATGCTTTCGATCTCAAATTTTCAATCTATAAAAAATTTGTAATTATATTAACTTCTTTCATCGTTCGGCTTGATGACATTCACAGAAAAAGGAGTATTTTGTATTTACCCATAGGGCTGAAAATGGTTTTTTTGTCCATCACTCAAGAACCAAAGGGTGTAGGACTTTGAAACCATGTTCTACCCCCAATAATCTGATGATTCTGCATAGGCTAGAGTCCTCGTTCAGTTCTCTGTAACGACCTTCAGATTTTATTTATTAAATAGGGGCAATTTTGGGGTTACGCATAGGGCTAAAAAGGGGTTTTTCGTCCATAAATCTGAAACGAAAGGGGTTAGGACTTTGAAACCATGTTCTACCCCCCATAATGAGATGATTCTGCATAGGCTAGAGTCCTCGTTCAGTTCTCTATGACCTTCAGATTTTATATATTAAATAGGGGCAATTTTATGTTCTGGCGTAGGGCTAAAAAGGGGGGTTTTCGTCCATAACTCTGAAACGAAAGGGGTTAGGACTTTAAAACCATGTTCTACCCCCCATAATGTGATGATTCTGCATAGATTAGTGTCCTCATTGAGTTCTGTAGGTCCGTCAGATTCTATTTATTAAAAAGGGGCAATTTTGGGGTTATGCGTGAATACAAAAGAGGTTTTTCGTCCATAACTCAAAACTGAGGGTTTGACTTTGAAACTATGCTCCGCCGCCTATGATGTGCTCATCCTGCATAGTTTGGTATAACGAAGTGGCCTGTATCTCAATCAGAAGCTGAGATATTGGCAGTCGAAGTTTTTTGCCCCAATTCGGGAGAAAAGGGGTCCAAAAAGGGTTTCCCCAACTCGGAATCCGGTGATCTTTTTTTTGGTGAATCTGGGGACTATGAACTACCGAAAAACGTTCTCAAACCTACTTAACTATTTAGTTCACAGGGGGTTTCAGTCGTACCCTTACTATAAGAGCTAAGTAATTTGTAGCTTGATTTATAGAAACTTATAGGGTGCATAACTTTGTAGATGATAATTATGTTGATATATAACTTCATTGCAATAGTATTCTATTTTATGATGTCAGAGTTAGGTCCCACAGCAGTCACCCTGAGGTACTTCTATTCCAACAGCTGTAACAGCCAATGACAGGAATCAAAGGATTCAAGTAATCAAGCCAGTGACGGTTAAGGAAGTGTAATCCATACTTTCGTGGCCCAAGACTTCGCTGCAATGGGCAGCTCCTCATTTAACCCTCCCGCACAGTTTCCTGTACACTCGGCTGAGTGAATTGTGTGGCTGCTTAGGTGAGAGTTCTCACCCTTAGCACGGTAGGCAAGGCCGGGAATCGAACCACCAAAAGCGCAATGTGCTATGCCCAAATTCGATTCAATTTGATTTTGATTTTGTTCAATCTTAAATTGCTGTAAATTCACATTTTTCTGTTAACCATCAACTCAGCATTGATTTAAATTGACCAACATCTGTCATTGATTTATGAAGAGATGCTAATGGAAATAGCCTTCACGATGCAAGCCATACCCGTTCTCTATTTCCAGATCTTGAATTTCAAATGAAAACAGTA
Organism: Beroe forskalii; assembly: GCA_011033025.1. NCBI lineage: Eukaryota > Metazoa > Ctenophora > Nuda > Beroida > Beroidae > Beroe > Beroe forskalii. Next base: position 171,540 of record WFMF01000030.1, on the reverse strand, counting down.
AACACTTCTTTCATTCAAATACTAAAATGCAGCAATCAACAATGTATCAGAAAGTACTCGCATAGAAATTTGATCATAATCTGCACATGCAGAATATCTGTATCCATAGCAACGGCGCAACTAAGCCCAGCTTAGCCTTCCTTTCTCTTGATATCATCTTGGCAAGCTCAAATTTAATTGTGTACGGCGGCACAAACATTATTCACATGTGAATTCATTTTATATTAAAGATTGTGCTGCTGAGGGACTTTTTAATTAAATTATTACTTAAAATTATTTTGAATTGACCTGGGATTGTCACTAAAATGCAGCCTGACCTTGGTAAGTCAATAAAATACAGCTGTATGTTTCTGAAAATATAAGTTAAATACTCTTTTATTTTATTCTTAACAGTATGCACTTTAATGAGAGTGTTATGAAATTAACTAACCAATTTATTTTTGGCATATTATTTGATATATTATAATTATTTCCTTAATGGTTGGCCTTGTTAACAGTCTTGATGATTGACTAAGTGCTGTCCCTCAGCACAACCGAGACGTTCCTTTATATAAATTATTGAAAAAATGTATATTGTAATTGTGCTGTAAAATTATATTCAAATTCAAAATTCAAATTCACCAGGGGAAAGCACCATATAGTGCTAAGTGCAGTGCCCACCTGATTGAATGGAAGTAAACAGAGTTTTTTTGTCTATATTCTTCTAAACATCAAAAAATTCAATGAATCCAGGCCAATTTGTGTCCAATTACTTTGTGTCCAATTGCTTTGCTAAATCAGAAATTTGAAGTAATTAATTGATTAATTTGGGTGAAAGCTCTGCTCATGAAAGAATTTATTCATGTATTTAAGTATCTATTACAAAATTGGTCTATATTTCAAGATCATTCATTTCAATTCAAATTTACATTTGGATTTATGACAAATTATGGTGATCAATCTATAAACTTACTTAAAAGAGAAATAGGACAATGATTTAAGGATCAATTTCCTTTTTCTATTATGTAGATTTGTCTACCTCCATTATTTGAGAATGATCTAGGATGTCGTCATTTCTCTCCTTGCGTATAAAGATAGTCAAGAATGGAAACATCAAAACAATCCAGGTTGGTTTAGATCTAGTTGCTTTGATAAGTTGACTTATCATAATTATATTTATCATGTAATCAGACTTGAAGTGAATTAAATGGAATAAAACTTTTACTGCAAAATGTCACTGAATATTTTTTGATTAAATGAAAGGTAGCTTCTAAGCTATGCTGAGGGAAAAACTCAAAAAACCATAAAGACTTTTCATGAGGTTACTCTCTGCAGAAATAGAAATAATAATATCTAAGGGATCGTTCACATATTACGTAATCAGCCGAGGGGGGGAGGGGGTTTCCAAATGATTACGTTTGATTACGAGGGGGGAGGGGGGTTTGGCCAATGATTACGTAATCAAAATATCTAAATTTTCATGAAAATTTCAAGGATTTTTATGAAAATTTCACGAATTTTCATGAAAATTTCAAGAATTTTCATAAAAATTTCAAGAATTTTCATGAAAATTTCAAGAAATTTTTATGAAAATTTTTAAGGATTTCCGAATTTGTATTACCAAAAATTAACCATTTGCAGAAAAAATTGTCGAAATTTCATAATTATGATTAAAACATGATCTACTCTAACAAAATATGGTTCAGAATGTATAGTTCCTTTAGTGCTGCCCATACAGGAGGGATGTACTCCATTCTTCGAACTCTTCCAAACCACTTCAGTGCCTCTTTGTATATATTAGGTTTGCTGCTCTGTGCTTGATCAGAGGTTCGGAGGCCTTTCTTGCCCTAGAGCTCTAGAGTTGATGCCAGAGCCGGTCTTGGCGTATATCCGCAGCTCCATTATCCAGGAATCAATCTTTTTGATGAAGATGTAGCGAAGCTGCAGTTGTCTGTGAAGTTGCCAGACTCTGATCTGGCACATAGGGGCTAGGGCTGATCTGGATCTTGGGTTCTGTCGGCTTTGGTCATGGCAGATGAGCAGGACACGGATACTGAACTTTGGTTCCATCGGTTTTGAAGGAGGTTGATGTGGGACCAAGACGTTGATTTCTGGCTCTTTAGTGGAACTGGGGGCCTCAGGTGTAGAGGAGGAGGAGGATGATCTGTTGGAGGTAAAGGAGGATGATGAGCAGATGAGGATGCGTTGGAGGAAGAGAAAGAGGAGGAGGTGTCCATCTCATTGTCAGAGGAGTTGTCGTAGGCGAGATTTCCGTAGGAAAAACTAAAAGAAGCTTTGAATGTCATCTTCAGGTCGATGATGTTGATGATTGAATTGAAACACACGATACTGCTCTAATTTTTTTGTCAGTTAATATAGTTTTTTGGTGACGTCAAAAAAACTGAAGGAGGGGGGGGGGTTGGGCCATGATTACGTAATATTTTCCGAAAAAGAGGGGGGGTTTGGCCATGATTACGTTTGATTACGGAGGGGGGGAGGGGGTAAAAAATGCCCAAAAATTGATTACGTAATATGTGAACGATCCCTAAAAAATAATCCTGAAATAAGTGTATTGGTTTCTTTCAAAAGTTACAATATGGGATCGTTCACATATTACGTAATCAATTTTTGGGCATTTTTTACCCCCCTCCCCCCCCCCTCCGTAATCAAACGTAATCATGGCCAAACCCCCCCTCTTTTTCGGAAAATATTACGTAATCATGGCCCAACCCCCCCCCCTCCTTCAGTTTTTTTGACGTCACCAAAAAACTATATTAACTGACAAAAAAATTAGAGCAGTATCGTGTGTTTCAATTCAATCATCAACATCATCGACCTGAAGATGACATTCAAAGCTTCTTTTAGTTTTTCCTACGGAAATCTCGCCTACGACAACTCCTCTGACAATGAGATGGACACCTCCTCCTCTTTCTCTTCCTCCAGCGCATCCTCATCTGCCCATCATTTTCCTTTACCTCCAACAGATCATCATCCCTCCTCTACACCTGAGGCCCCCAATTCCACTAAAGAGCCAGAAATCAACGTCTTGGTCCCACCTCAACCTCCTTCAAAACCGATGGAACCAAAGTTCAGTATCCGTGTCCTGCTCATCTGCCGACAGAACCCAAGATCCAGATCAGCCCTAGTGCCTAGGTGCCAGATCAGAGTCTGGCAACTTCACAGACAACTGCAGCTTCCTACAGCTTCATCAAAAAGATTGATTCCTGGATAATGGAGCTTTGGATGTACGCCAATACCTGCTCTGGCATCAACTCTAGAGCTCTAGGGAAAGAAAGGCCTCCGGACCTCTGATCAAGCACAGAGCAGCAAACCTTACATACAGAGAGGAACTGAAGTGGTTTGGAAGAGTTCAACGAATGGAGTACATCCCTCCTATATGAGCAGCACTAAAGGAACTATACATTCTGAACCATATTGAGTTAGAGTAGATCATGTTTTAATCATAATTATGAAATTTTGACAATTTTTCTGCAAATGGTTAATTTTTTGGTAATAAAATTCGGAAATCCTTTCAATTTTCATAAAAAATTCTTGAACTTTTCATAAAATTCTTGAAATTTTCATGAAAATTCTTGAAATTTTTACGAAAATTCTTGAAATTTCCATGAAAATTCGTGAAATTTTCATGAAAATTCGTGAAATTTTCATAAAAATCCTTGAAATTTTCATGAAAATTTATATATTTTGATTACGTAATCATTGGCCAAACCCCCCTCCCCCCTCGTAATCAAACGTAATCATTTGGAAACCCCCTCCCCCCCCCTCGGCTGATTACGTAATATGTGAACGATCCCTATTTCCAAATTATGATATTTATTTACTTCCTGTTCTGCTTCATTGACTTCTTTCTGCCTTGCTTCACCTATCCTAAGAGCCTAAGTAAGTACTATGCTATACCCAGGTACACTATGCTCTCAACAGCAATAAGTTCCACCTTCAGCTTAATTTCCAATCCTCCTGACTTCTAGTGGTGTCAGATACTGGTGGTTCTTGTTGTCCTCCTTAATCCTAGATATTATTCTGCTTTCCTGCTCCCGTCTCTATCTACAGATCTAGCTCCGATCAAGGCACTAACAGTCACAAGAAGCTTCTCCTTGACCTCATCGGATCCCAGAACCTAGTAGTACTTAACGGTCGCACTCTTGGTGACTGTGCTGGAAAGTACACATGCTTCAAGTGGAATGGAAACAGCGTTGTTAAACTCTTTGTCAGCTCAGGTAGCTTCACACATCGCATCAGGAATCTGGTGGTGGCTAGTCACACTCTCTTTTCAGATCATAGCCCTGTTATCCTTCATCTTTGGAATCAAAGTCCGACGGTAACTCCAACAAAAGCTCCTACCCACTTCGAGCCTGCTCCTTTCAAATACAAGATCACTCCTGAAGGTCTTGACAAGTTTCAGAACATTCTCAATACTCAATCAGTCCTAGCCCAGATAGAAACCCTCAACGAGCGGCTTACATCAGACAACATCAGCAGTAATGAAGCCGAATCCCTCAATAAGGATATCTTGTCCCTTAGGGATCGTTCACATATTACGTAATCAGCCGAGGGGGGAGAGGGGGTTTCCAAATGATTACGTTTGATTACGAGGGGGGGAGGGGGGGTTTGGCCAATGATTACGTAATCAAAATATCTAAATTTTCATGAAAATTACAAGGATTTTTATGAAAATTTCACGAATTTTCATGAAAATTTCAAGAATTTTCATAAAAATTTAAAGAATTTTCATGAAAATTTCAAGAATTTTCATGAAAATTTCAAGAATTTTTTATGAAAATTTACAGGATGTCCGAATTTTTATTACCAAAAATTAACCATTTGCAGAAAAAATTGTCAAAATTTCATAATTATGATTAAAACATGATCTACTCTAACTCAATATGGTTCAGAATGTATAGTTCCTTTAGTGCTGCCCATATAGGAGGGATGTACTCCATTCGTTGAACTCTTCCAAACCACTTCAGTTCCTCTCTGTATGTAAGGTTTGCTGCTCTGTGCTTGATCAGAGGTCCGGAGGCCTTTCTTTCCCTAGAGCTCTAGAGTTGATGCCAGAGCAGGTATTGGCGTACATCCGCAGCTCCATTATCCAGGAATCAATCTTTCTGATGAAGCTGTAGGAAGCTGCAGTTGTCTGTGAAGTTGCCAGACTCTGATCTGGCACTGAGGGGCTAGGGCTGATCTGGATCTAGGGTTCTGTCGGCAGATGAGCAGGACACGGATACTGAACTTTGGTTCCATCGGTTTTGAAGGAGGTTGAGGTGGGACCAAGATGTTGATTTTTGGCTCTTTAGTGGAACTGGGGGCCTCAGGTGTAGAGGAGGGAGGATGATCTGTTGGAGGTAAAGGAGGATGATGGGCAGATGAGGATGCGTTGGAGGAAGAGAAAGAGGAGGAGGTGTCTATCTCATTGTCAGAGGAGTTGTCATAGGCAAGATTTCCATAGGAAACGCTTAAAGAAGCTTTGAATGTCATCTTCAGGTCGATGATGTTGATGATTGAATTGAAACACACGATACTGTTCTAATTTTTTGTCAGTTAATGCAGTTTTTGGTGACACAAAAAAAACTGAAGGAGGGGGGTTGGGCCATGATTACGTAATATTTTCCGAAAAAGAGGGGGGGTTTGGCCATGATTACGTTTGATTACGGAGGGGGGGGGGAGGGGGGTAAAAAATGCCCAAAAATTGATTACGTAATATGTGAACGATCCCTTATCAATTCAGTCGCTGGTGAAAGCTTTGATATTCCCAAACAAAGTGACAAGAGTAAGCCAAAGCATGAAGCATGGTTTGACCCTGCCTGTCATACAGCCAGGAGACTTTTGAAACGATCTATTCGTGTGATGGACAACAATCCTGATAACACAAGTATCAAAGATCGACATCGTCTCAATGTCAAAGATTATCGAGCCATTGTGGAGTCCAAAAAGGATAAGTTCATTCGTAAATTGAATGAAAAAATCAAATCAGGAAAGGTATTGTCCTGGAGAGACTTCAAGAAGCTCAAAAAATACAAGCAAAATGACATCAAACTTGATGAGTCCGAACACCTTGATAACTTTCAGAAGTTCTATGCTCAGCTCTATTCTGACAAGCATCCGACTGTTGATCAACTGACTAAGCAGGCTTTGCTCAATGATACAGTAGACACTGCCAACTCCAGTCTACCTAATGAAGAGCTCAACAAACCTTTCACGATGGATGAACTGGAAAGCGCCATTAGCAGCCTCAAATCAGGAAAAGCATCCTCATTTGACCACATCAGCAATGAGATCATCAAGGCACTCAATGCTGAAATGCTCCATATTCTGCTCAATCTTTTCAACATCTGTCTCAAACTGGGTATCTACTTCTGGAGCCAAAGTGTCATTACCCCGCTTCACAAGAAGGGCTGTACCTCTGATCCTGACAACTACAGGGCTATTGCTGTGTGTAGCTGTGTTGGAAAACTCCTTTCTCTGATGCTTCTCAGTCGCTTGATAAACCATCGTGAGTCTAACTTTCCCGACCCTCCTAACCAAGCAGGCTTCAAGAAGGGTAGCCAGTGTAATGATCATATTTTTACACTGTTAACACTGATGAAAAAGTACAAAAGAGTCAAGCAAAAGGTCTATGCTGTCTTCATTGACCTGAGAAAAGCCTTCGATCTTGTCTGCCGTCAAGCATTGCTCTTCAAGCTTGCCTGCTATGGAATAAATGGCGGTTTCTTCAACATCATCAAAAACATGTACAGCTACTCTTCTGGAAACATCAAAATCAACAACAGGATCAGCAAAAGTTTTGATATATCCAAAGGGACTGAACAAGGTCACCCTCTTAGCCCTGAACTTTTGAAAGTCTATTTTCTCAAGCTGTCCAAGCTGCTCAACGAATTGGACGTCAACTGCCCCACTTTATCTGGTCTGAAAATATCCCATCTCGCATGGGCTGATGACCTTGTCATCCTGGCTCTAGATACCCACTCACTTCAAAAACAACTGAATGTTATTGAGAACTACTGCAATGCCTGGGGTCTCGAAATAAATATCTCTAAAACCAAGTTCATGGTTATGAATGGACTCTATCCTCCAAGTGCCACCTGGAGACCAATCATTAATGGAGATAAGATCGAGCTGGTTACCTCCTACTGCTACCTGGGTATCATCATCAGCAACAAGGGGAATTTCAGCCAGGCCGAAGACTCGCTTTACAAGAAAGGCCTCGGGGCACACTTCAGTCTGAGGAATACTGTTGACAGGAGATACGTGGATCCCAAGAACCTACAGCAACTCTTTGGTTCCCTTGTGACACCCATCCTAACCTATGGGTGCCAAGTCTGGCTTCCTAGTCGACCTGTCGTGAAACACCTTATCTCCTGCTTTGACTGTGACAGTAATATCAACAATTGTGTCTCGAAAATTGCCAAGATGCGCCTTGAGCAGGTTTATCTACGTCACCTCAAGTATCTGCTAGGCATAAGGCGCAATGCATCCAACTCTGCTGCCTGGGGTGAAACTGGCAGATTTCCACTTCTTATCGATAGCCTGAAGCTCTGCGTCAAATACTTCAAAAGACTGGCTGAGATGGAAGATTCAAACCTTGCCAAGGCAGCATTCAACGAACAGGCAAATCTTGGTTTATCATGGTACTCCAACATGAAATCTATCATCGAAAGTTTTGCAACAGACAGCAATAATCAGTATCAACTGGCAGCCTCTGTTTCAGCCACTCATCTAGCTGAAGCTGCATCTCCTGTGTTACTGGTCAAGAACCTTCAGAATCACTTCACTGAAGCATGGAGATTCACCTTGGAGCAATCAAGCAGGCTCTCATTCTATAGAGAGGTAAAAGACAAGATCACGTGGGAACATTACCTTGACCATGCCCGCAATTTTGAGGACAGGAAATTCACTGCAAGGATTCGCTGTAGTGCTCACAAACTCAATATTGAAACTGGAAGGCACAAAAACATTCCTAAAGCAGAAAGGATCTGTGACTTCTGCTCATCAAAAGGAATCGACACCTCAGCTATTGAAGATGAAGAACACATCCTTGCCACCTGTCCACTAACAACATCACATAGGCATAAGATGGCATCACTGATCAACAGTCTCGACATCAACCATGGTGATACTCCTCTTAATGGCATTCAGATAGCCAGGACATATCCACCAGGTCCTGCTGAATCAAATAATGACTCACTTGTGAGACATATACAAATCATGACCAGGGCAATCAAGATTATGTACAAGAGCACTCTAAAGTACAAAAAAGAACTGTCTCAGCAAGGTGAATGCTCATCTTAGATTTCCTGTGATTCCACCTTCAATGTCTCTCATCTCAGCTTTTCACTCTTTCCGCTTTCTGCTCTTTGTAAATTTCCAGCCTTGTCTGCTCTTTTCATCGTCTGAATCCTCATCACTTAGGGCCTGGATGTTGTCTAAGTGTCCCACTCAGTTTGGATCCCAGATGGCTGAGTGGAAAAGAGGGGGTGTTTCCGACTTGCGCTGGTAGTGATCCAGCCACCTGCTACATATGTGTGGGAAGCAGGTGCCTCTCCGATGCTCACCTGGCTGCGTACCGATTTGGGCTTAACTGTGTCCCATGCGTGGGGCATGCGTAGGCCGGGGGACAACATCAACCCTATCCATTTCTTCTTTTCTAATTCTCCTTCTCCAGGTCTTCGTGAGTTCTTGTTGCTTTGCTCTTCCTGCACGATTACTCCTGTTACTTCAGCTCTTCTCATCAGTTCTTTTTTCTCTTCGGCATCAGTTCTCTCTCTTCGGCATCTCTCTCTGTTGGCTCTTTGGTCTGTATGTGCCCACATTACGATCCCCAATCTCATCTAGTCACCATTATCCTTCTATAGTATTCAAAAATTGGCCCCTTTTTTTGTATAAGCTGTCTGCTCCCTCGAAACAGTACGCTGATGACTTTTCACCAAATCAATTCTAATCACCAAATACATCACCAAATCACACTATCATCCCCGATTAACATAATATTACAGACTTGTGTGCGATTTGAATGACATTGCTTTTGTCACAAATTATATTTTAAAATTCTTGTAAAAAATTCTTGTAAATTCTTGTATGGAGTTTCCTTAATTTCAGGGGACACCATGCAGAATTTTGCTGGCTGTTGATAGAATTTGGAAAATTGAATAGAATAATAAGTGGATTATAATTTAGTGGGTAAAATTTTGTGAGTGTGAAAATATGGGGAAAAATCTTCAAATTTCTCACTCCATAAATATCCCTTGTAAGGTACTCACTACAGAGTATGGAATTTACTTAAAATCATCAGAGCAAATTTATTGGTACTTAAAAGTTACATACATTGAAACATTGAGACAAGAAACGATATTAAGGATGGAAATGATGGAGTAGGCACTATTGTACCAAACTGTTTCTCTTGTATCTTTGTGTGCTTGATTCTTGAAATTACTTTCTCCCCTCCCTTCCTAGCACATAAAATAAGATATCAATTCATTCACTGAACATTGAATATCAAATAATATGAGTATGTGTCGTGTTTCAACTTGTTACACAACTTCTTACGAATGTTGAACTTGAACCTAGTTGCGGACAGTAACTTGACTCCGAATACTGAGTTACTAGTTGGTGGTGTTAATGAGGAGTCATATGCAGTATGGTTAGCATTAACCCACTCCCAGTCCCCACCAGCCTGTCCAAAGTCTGAGAGCGCAGTATGGTTAGCATTATCCCACCCCCAGTCACCTACCTGTCCAAAGTCTGAGGCGCAGTGTGGTTAGCATTAACCCACTCCCAGTCCCCACCCTACCTGTCCAAAGTCTGAGAGCGCAGTATGGTTAGCATTAACCCACCCCCAGTCCCCAAGCCTGTCCAAAGTCTGAGAGCGCAGTATGGTTTAACCCACCCCAGTCCCCACAAACCTGTCCAAAGTCTGAGGCGCAGTATGGTTAGCATTAACCACTCCCAGTCCCCACCTACCTGTCCAAGTCTGAGAGCGCAGTATGGTTAGCATTAACCCTCCCAGTCCCCTCAAGCGCTTATCCACAAGTCTGAGAGGCATGTTGTGAGGTTAGCATTAACCCACTCCCAGTCCCCAAACCTGTCCAAAGTCTGAGAGCAGTATGGTTAGCATTAACCCACTCAGTCCCTACAAACCTGTCCAAAGTCTGAGAGCGCAGTGTGGTTAGCATTAACCCCACTCAGTCCTCACAAACCTGTCCAAAGTCTGAGGCGCATGTGGTTAGCATTAACCCACTCCCAGTCCCCACAAACCTGTCCAAAGTCTGAGAGCGCAGTATGGTTAGCATTAACCCACTCCCAGTCCCCACAAACCTGTCCAAAGTCTGAGAGCGCAGTATGGTTAGCATTAACCCACTCCCAGTCCCCTCAAACCTGTCCAAAGTCTGAGAGCGCGGTGTGGTTAGCATTAACCCACTCCCAGTCCCCACAAACCTGTCCAAAGTCTGAGAGCGCAGTATGGTTAGCATTAACCCACTCAGTCCTCACAACCTGTCCAAGTCTGAGAGCGCAGTGTGGTTGCATGTGCTTACTCCCAGTCCCCACAAACCTGTCCAAAGTCTGAGAGGCGCAGTATGGTTGCATTAACCCACCCCCAGTCCCCACAAACCTGTCCAAAGTCTGAGAGCGCAGGTGTGGTTAGTAACCCTCTCACAGACTGCCCACATAACTGACCTGTCCAAAGTCTGAGAGCGCAGTATGGTTAGCATTAACCCACTCCCAGTCCCCACCTACCTGTCCAAAGTCTGAGAGCGCAGTATGGTTAGCATTAACCCACTCCCAGTCCCCACAAACCTGTCCAAAGTCTGAGAGCGCAGTGTGGTTAGCATTAACCCACTCCCAGTCCCCACACGCCTGTCCAAAGTCTGAGAGCGCAGTGTGGTTAGCATTAACCCACTCCCAGTCCCCTGCCCGCAGCTCGGACTGACAGAGCGTTGTCATGTCGTAGTGGACTGTGGTGTTGTCAGCCTTGGTGATGTCGAGACATCGCTTACTGACACAGCGCCAGGGGGCGGTAGCTTCTACAAAGGTCATGGAGAGGTTCTGAACGGAAACGTAGAGCGCACCGCCTATCCCCAGACAGATCACCAGGACAACCTGTAGAGGGAGGATTGGTTTTAGGGACCTCCAGTTACTCAGTCGGCGACATTACTGAGGAAGATAGATCAATCATCTCGAAAAACTTGGAATTGTGTTTGGGCTTCATTCTTCAATTCACAGTAATTTATGATTTTGACAGATCGATTTCCCATCAAGAAGAAGACCAATTCACCAGCAGATCTATTTTTCTAGAATTTCTAATCTCTCGGGAGTTTTTAGGGTATTAATTGTCAAATGTCAATAACCTGGTATCGAGCAAAGCCCCCAGATCTCCTGAGTATTTCGTCTATTTTCATGACTTGTCTGTCTGAGTTGATGGGTTTGGCAGGCTGGAGGTTGCTGCTGGTAGTGGAACCCAACCGTTCTCTTTCCTGTGGGTGGTTACTGGTTAGGTATGACTGATAAATTTGTGATTGTCCCAACTTTTTATATGATGCAAGATATTGAATATTCTTTTGAATGTTCAAATATCCAAATACTTCGCAAAAGTCTAACTATATCAGCACTACAGGATGTTCAGCCACAATTTGTATTAAAAAATTACAAAAACAGAAAAAAGTAAGAACGAATACTAATAAACGAAATGAAAGCTACGATCATAGCACCAAAACCTCGTTTAATTCATCTTCAATGCGTTCGAGAGTCTCCAGGTCATTTAGTTCTGTTCCGATTAGGTCCTCAGTCAGCCCCATGAGTTCTTGTTGACTGAGTTACATCTACTTTCTTACAATCGGCTAACAGTGAGTTACAACCATAAAAATATCTTATTTCTTACAATCAAAAAAAGTGAGTTGCAAGCAGAATTAAAACTAATTTCAAGCTCAATTGTGTACACTTTGATTTAGAGTATTTACAATCAGAAAACTATTCCCAGGGTTTATGCCTTCCATTAATTGTGGTGTTCATACTAAATGGGGATCGAATGATGAAAAAGTAATACTTATATTCATGGACTGAATAGACCAAAGTATAGTAAAGAAAGTATAGATTTGAATAAATGCCCATTATTTATGCTCATAGTTCCTACCCCAATAACTCAGAGAAACAACATAATATGGGGATAGCAACTTGGAAAAAAAGCATTTTCTTACTTCACTAGAAAACACGTATACCACTCATATGTGAACCGCGGTATAACCTGATCTCGATATGACCCGGTCTGGGTTTGAACTTGCCTGAGTATGACCCTACAAAGGTCATCCTGGCCTTGTGTCGGTATGACCCTAGCTTGGTATAACCTGGAACCCCACATCGCTATGACCCTGCTAAAGTGCAGCACACAAAACGCGTAGATCCCGTGTCGCAGACCACTGCGACGCAATTCTACGTGCCCAACTCAATTCACTTAGCGTTATGTAAGCTAATTGACAATAAGTCAATACAAATTGACTTTTCTTGAAAAATACCACTTTACTTTTGTTAAGTGGACTTCTGTAAAACATTTGTTTTCACTAAATCGGAGACAGCGCGTTTACCCACAGCACTTCAATATTCAACCAATCAGCGCACAGGATCTTACAAATCCTGCCTTCTCATTGGTCGAACCACCGCGTGGTATGGGTAAAAGATATCTTTCCGTCGACATAATAGTGGTCTTCCCATTGTCTTCGGCCTATGTTACCTGCAATTTGGGATATTTACATGATTAACAAAAAGTAATAGCTTACGTCAGAGTGACGTAGAGAGATCTCATGTGGTCGTCGACAAAAAGGTTAGTTAACTCAAAGAACGTTTTACTGAATGCTAGGAAGTGGGCTACTATTATTCCATATGTTATCGTGGAACTGACCCGTAAGTGCATTTATTAAACAGCAAAATACGCAACATATTACATGATGTCTCATTCTTGGGATGTCTAAAACCTTGCATGAAATAAGCATACAACTGTGAACTGTATTTTAATTAATTTTCTCTCGTAGACCGAATTTGGACACAATGGATATAATCGTCTAATTGGACACAAAATACATAATGCTCGCTGGCCATTGTCATGTGTCCGCTCTGTCTATTCAGAGATATTGTTACAAAATGTTCATTATATGGTCCAGGAATCAGGAAGCTTAAGTGATTCGTAGAGAAACGTTTTATGTACTCAGTTAAATTGAAACGAAATGAAAAATCAATGAATTTTCCAAACCCTGTTAGACCAGTATATAATATGTACCTACCATTAGCTCATTAGAGCATTTAGGAACTGTGCAGATGTAAGAGAAATAACTGAAAAAAAAAATGAACTAGGCTAAAGAATCTATGAACTTTTCATGTTTTATTGCCATCGCATGATACGTACCTACCTACCTGTGCATATATTCCATCGCAATTTTCTTTCAGATAAATTTTGTATCGTCTAAATTAATGAGAGCGCTGATGTGCTAAGTGTATCATTATCTAGAGTAATTAGAAAATTAGTGAGTGTTAAGACTTAGAGCTTTAGAACCGCATTTTGCAAAGGCTCAAAGGAGCCAGAGAAAAAACTGCAAAGATATATGGAAGACGGCAGATTATGATTTATAGGCCAAGAAACAAGACCATATTTCTAGACCCTGAGTTAATGTGGCCCTTATTCTCTTATCAATCTGTTGATTTATCAAACAAAAAGATTTATTGAGCTATTTATAAAATTCCTACAAAAATTAACTCGGAAATTTACAATCGCAAAGGTAATCCTAACAACAGATCATGGAGGGGGAACATATTATAACGGTGATACATATACTACTGAAAGACATTGAACAATTTGAAGAGAGAAGATATCGATATTATTGACAGAAATAACTGCTAGCACTGACCTTATATGTAAGAGAGCCAAATCTTATTATTATTTCATGTCAACAATACACTCATTACTGATTACAGATCATTCGAAATAATATGACAATATGCCTTATAGTTATATCGAGCTGATTGCAAATCATGGTAGAATAGTAATCGCATCGATGGCATATTCACCCACTGCGTATTAAAGTTGGACCAATCAATGGGCAGTATTTGTCTGATACTCAGCTCTGATAGGTTGAACGAGCAGTGCCGTGTGTAAACTATAACATGGCCAATATAGTGCAGGAATAATATGGAAGTTGTATCTGCAGAATGAGGGCGTGTCAGTGGTACCTACTTGCACTATGAACATACAAAATAGAGTAAGTAGGATAATATAATTCCTTTAAGTTACTTCATCTTATGAGTGGTTGTAATTTATCTAATTTATATAACTACGCTGAGATCTCTATTTCATAGAGTCAGGTGGGAAGCACAACGGAATATTTAGCGGCCTAGGCTCGCAAATACAGAGTTATTACATCCGGAGCTCCGAAAACATAGGCGGACACGTCATCAACATCCTACTCTGAGCTATTATAATGACGTCATTTTGCAACTCTCCACCTTGCATGTATATGTTAGAATGGGATTTAGTTCATGTCACATGTGAGTTTTAATCAAGCTCTTATCTTGACGCTCTTCTTGTGAACAATGTGCCGCACAAATCGCACTGGTTGTTATATCCTGCAGTGAACTTTACGTAGCACGCGGGTAATAGGCGATTAAACGTCATCAATTCCCCACTTTCAAGCATTATGGTGACGTCATTTCTAACTTGTGAAAGAGAGCCTGAACCGGGGTCCACAGGAGGATGATCCTAAGAAGAGAAAGGGCCTGGTTCTGAGCAGAAGTGTTTGCTTGGGTTAGGGTTGGTGAGGGTGAGAGAAGGAGAAAGGTGTGGGATGGTGGGGGTGAGAGAAGGAGAAAGGGTAGAATATAGGATGGAGATGGAACTCTGAGACAACCAAGATGAGGATGATTCCAACTAGCTGTACCCTCAAATGAAGTATAAACAGTATATGATAAATACAGATCTGATTAGCAGAGGTCTGATATGCTGAGCTAGACAATCCCGGATGGGAAGCATGGGATGAAAAAGAGATGAAAAACAGTCACCGCATATGTTAGCAAACCGGGCTGAATCACTTAGCCCGCAATTAATTTATAACTCCCACGGATAAGTAAATAGACGGGAGTAATTGGGGTTGTTACAGACACAGAAAACCATGTGAAATTGAGAATATGGTCCTAGTAAACTTTTCTTATCGCTGTCTGGATGTGTCCTACTCATAACTTACGAACTTAGTGTGACAGTGCCATAATTTAGTGTGAAATGTCCAAAAAATTGGTGTGTTAAGATAGTAGAAAAGTTTTCAATGTTCCCCCTCTTAATACGGTTCAACTGTCCAAACACACCATTAAAATCAGCCATACCTCTAGATATAATACAAGCTCATCTCAACTGTTTGATGAGTACAAATCACATGAAAATTACCCTAACAACACTAATGTTATGAGCCGATGAGTGAAGGGCATATTGTGTGTAAGCAGAGGCGTATGGGGCCCACACGTGTATTATCAGCCTGGAGCAGCTGCTGATTTATACCAAGCAATGTGAGAAATGTGTAGGTATACTGCCCCGCTCTCTCCCCCATTCTCACCATGCCCTCTCTCCCTCCCCACTTCCCCCTTACCCCCCTCTACTGCTTTTGGAATCCCACCAAATGCAGCCCCCTTCCTCGTCACTAATTCCACATTCTGAGTCATGATAATGACGTCACTCCTAACCGCCTCATCGTATTCCGTGCCCCCAAAGCCCGATCATAGCCCTCTCTCTCTTTACAACTCTCACTCACTTTCAGATCTAGCCCGCGAACAAAAGCCACACACAGTATGCTAATACTGAGAGCCTTCCTCTATAACACACGGGATGGTTATGTTAATAAGGCGCTCTGACACTCTGCTACTATCTTAGTGCCAAAAGGTAAGGCTTTCTACATATTCATTATTCTTCGCGTATTAGTAATCTGCCGGCAATGTGACGTCACCAAGCACTGCCGCGCGCTACAAACGATGATGTAACCGGTGGATTATTAATGCGCCGAAATTAATGCCAAAAGGTAAAGCTTTCTACATTGCTCTCTCTACCTCAATCCCTCATATCAATATTTTATTAATTTTTTGGGTGGTAGGGTCTTTCCGTGGTAATGCTCAGTTAGGCACTAAGTGTTGTAGAAATCCCTGATCAATATCATTGAGAACGGATGACCATATGGGGATGACCAAAACGTCATGACTTAATTACTTAATTAAAAATTTGCTGCTTGGTTTTCTTAATTTTCAATGACTAAATAGGACAGCGAAATCCTATACAATTCTTTTATCGCGCTTTCGAAATACGTTGAAAACATAGAAGCATTGCTCTCAGCTATTATAATGAAAGATATATAGGTAAGTACGAACAGTAGGCGGATAAGATTTACATCATTATAGCATTCTAATGTATTGAATTAGTGACGGTAAAGGTTAAACAGAACAGCTATCAATTTATTAAAGCTGCAGCAGATACTATTACGGATACAAAGCTCTGCTGGATGACCAGGAATGTGATTTCCAAACGCTATATATTTTCTACTTTGATCTATGTAAGTGATACTTTTTTGGGGTTCTGGAGGTGAGATTTATGATTCTCACCTCCGTAGAGCCAGAAAATCATATATTAACGTTGGCAAGCTAATTAGATTTGATCATAATGTATCTCTATGATTTTGGTCATCCTTGAGCTCTTGAGCGCAGAGGCATCATGATATCACATAATATACGCTCAGAATAAATAGGCAGTCGCAATGACGCCATCAACTTTTTGTGCACTGTCAAATTGTTGAAAATAACCGCTTATTTTTCGCGTGTGGGGTATAATTGAGGGATAATAAGATCTTACTTGGCTGGGACCGGATAGATACGCTGATATGGGGGAATTGGAATGTTCTCAATTGTATAGTATGGGAATAAATTTATCAAGCACATGAACCACGAAAAACTTCACAGTGTTGTTTTGATACTAGCTCTTTTGTTCTAACATGTCGAAGTTCGCCCACAGGTAATTTATTACCTATGACCTACCTTATTGTAGGAAATTAAGCACTCAGAAAATTAAGCACCAATGCCTCGAAAAGGGCTTAATTTCATGGTGCTTAATGACATACTGGCTTAATTTTTGAATGCCTTAATTTTCAAGTAATTTTGGGATTTTTACACGTCAAAAATTTTTCGATATTTCGCAGTAGTAATGTAGCAATGGAAGCACATAATCTAAATAATAATTTAATGATGAATTGAAAATAATAAATGGAATAATCAATTGATATTTTCGTCGTAAGCCTCCATCTCCTCGTCTTCAGCTTCCACAAAGTCTTGGTTCTACATTCTCAAAGTCACCGTTATTGTCTTGATTCCTGTCCACAGAACACCAAAAACTTAGCCTTTCCTTCAACTGACCGTTCAAGTTTGACCTGACTCTTGATCTAAAGCCCTCCTTGTGTGATGGGTGACCAGAACTGTTCTTCAGTCAGAACTTAAATCTGTTTTAGATAACAGATGCACATTAAACATTACGTGTCATTTGAATAAATTTTGAAAAATTTAAATTAAGCCTACATGTAATTTGGCCTCCATGTAATCAAGCTTACATCTAATTAAGCACCAGATGTCTCAAAAGGGCCTAATTTCATGGTGCTTAATGACATGTTGGCTTAGTTTTCTGAGTGCTTAATTTCCTACAATAAGGTAGGCCCATGTCAGCCAACCTTGTAGAAACTAACATAATGAATGATTGTTGATTATAACATAATCTATTTGTCTACAATCTTCGATCAAAATTTCCTGAATACCATTGAGTTTTAAAGCTTAAAAATCAATATTTTTTTTTACCGAAAAAAATTCAAAAAATGGATGACCAAATTTCACTTCGGGGATGACCAATTTGATACGATGTTGATATGGGGTAGAAATCCGAAAATCAAAGGGCCGTTGACTTTGAGAGCAACGCCCTCACACGGATAGGGTGCACTGCTCTCAACGTTAGAAGGTATTGAGTTAGAGATCGTAGGTACAGTCCCCGGCCAAATTATTCACAAATTGAGGAGGTGTTAGTTTATTAGTTTATTATAATGCTGTTGCTGGGATTTAAATATTAATGATTATTACCCTCCCGTGGCTCAAACTCCAGTGTGATAATTATCGATATATCACTCCTTTATAGGACTACTGAACAGTGGCAGGATATCGTTAAATAAATTGTTGATTTTATGAAGGAGCACTCGAAAATCTATAAAAACGTTGAATTCAGACGAGGGTCGTCAGACCCGAGTGGTAGGGGGTACTATTTTGTCGGGTAATAATACAATTAACAAACTCATGGATCGTGTGATATCGAAAATTGTCAAACTCGGCTTACGCCTCGTGTGATAATTTTCGATATAACACTCCCATTCGTTTGTTAATCGTACATTATACCTCTCTTACGGCTAGAACCCACTGGATTGCTGCTACAACTATCTAACTATTGCTGTACTATTAACTACTCCTACTGCTGAGTTATAGTCATAGTTAACCGCTACCTCTTACTCTATTATTGTAGTTGCTTCCCCTGATCTCAGCCCATAATTAGCAACCATGATCTGACATTTTACCAAGTTGCTTGTAAGGCTACTACTCTGTACCACCATAAGCAACCATGATCTGGCATCGCACCAAGTTGCCTTTGTACCACCAAAAGGCAGGGGACGGACGACTATAATTACAAGAGTTGTGCATTACATTCGTAGAGGTGCATGTTCCATTGTTACACGTATGCAAATGAGCAAATGGAGATCGATTGAATCGGGGATTGACAAAGACTGTTTTCTGTTATGCTTGACTCAAGTTTACTGTAATTTCGACATAATTGAAGAAATGTATCGCTGAGAAAAACTTAACAACGCGAACATTAATTGCAGTTACTTAATTGCGCGTCTTTGCGATCTCCTATTCAATCTTTCCATGTGCACACATAGACTATATAACCACGCGACTAGAGAGAGACTTTTGCAATTCGCCACGCGCAGCGTGGTGAATTACAATTAGGCGCGAACGCAGTGAGTGTCTAATTGCTCATATAGTACGAACGCCAGTGAGTGCTATATGTGAAGATCAAAAGTCTCTCTCTTGGCGCGTGGTTATATAGTATATACACGGCCGATTTGAAGGAAGTTTAATTTGGACAGATTTAGACCCTAGCAGGACACCTTATGAATTATTTACATTAGTCTTCACATTTGTGCATTGACTGAAGTATTTTGAAGCTTATTTGAAGAGGCAGCAATCAGCATAAGAACATAGGTTCCATCAAAACCTTCATTTCCATAAACTTTTGCAAAATCAAAGGTATAAACAAATCGAAAAGATACAATCACGAAGTGAATATTAAAGACACACACATTCTAACATTCTCAAGAATCCACTCACATTTGAATGATAATTGTACAAGTACATTTACAACATAATTGGTAATGTGTAAATCATCAGCAACATACCAATACATCGGAATGTGAACACTGAAGGACCGACCAAACAAAGTGTACAATATCAAAATTGAGAACAAAAGAACTAGGTACCACTCATGGTGTACATCGACATTTGCAATTGCAATTACTCTCAAAATGTATAGCAGCCACATTCCATTCTATACCTTTGTTACGAGCAGACGTCACGTGACCTACTTGTCTAGCATATAACGGTTTGCAAATGTACACAGTAATTACAATGTGTTGTGTTGATTGGTATTTGGTGTTCGTTTTTGTGCATGTGTACATTTGCTAAATACAGTAAACGGGTCAGGTAAAACAGGGTAAATAAAGGTAAATAAACACTAAACAGGGTAAATAAACAGGGTAAATAAACAGTGTAAGCATGTTTAATTAAGTTTTGTAGCATTCGGTAACTCAGCGTGTCAGAATCCGAATATAAATCTAGAGATGGACTTTCGAAAACTACTGATGGAGTTTTGAAATCTACTGATGGAGTTTTCAGAGAGAGACTTTCGCGCGTGTTTATATAACTCCATCTCTGGTTTCGTAACTCCATCAGTGATGGTTATACGTATGCAGCACGCGCGAAAACAACACGGCCGTGTATATAGTTTTAAAACATTAGTTAATAGTCATGAGGCTGGAATTTCGATGTTGAAATTATCCTCCTTTACTACTCTAAGCGCAGCTCTGGAAATAACGTTCTTTTTAAAATACGAGGAAATAATGGAAATAAAAGAAAGAAAATGTAATTTTATCGGTAAGAGATCTTTAGTTTAAAGGTTTTGCACGAAAACTTAAAAGATTTTACTTACCCCTCAAATTTTTAAATAAATTCTATTGAAGTGTTAAAGAACTTAATAAAAATTTACGAAAAAACTTAAGTTCCTCCTTTTTTCCGTCATTTATCACTGTCAAACTCCTCCCATATTAAACCTATAGATAAGTTGATATTCACCGCCAAATATTGCGAAATTACAAATATTTAATTAATTTTTGAAGATAAGACAGTTACCTGCTGGGTCACCGCCATGGGAAGCTTATTGAGACTCTGCACTTTTTGTGAGAAAATTTGGCTAAGCCAAATGGATTTTAATGCTGTAGTTACTGATAAATATGAATTTGTTTCTAATCGCATATCTGTAGCAAACATCTAACTTACCCTCTTTGCTCGTTCTTCAACTCTTTCCACTTCCATTTACATTCTTCTACCAGCACAGAGAACTAAACACACTCAAGAAAATAAAGATGACAAATTTAAAACAGCACCGACCAACATATACTATTATATTACGTGGAGTTTTCTGGTGATTACTAAAATTCCGTTCCTGAATTACGCTATATGAGGATGGAATATGTTATAGTTTTCCCACAGCTCTGCATACCTCGACCAATCACTGCACATTATGATAGAAATCATGCAAACTGATTGGTTAATCCACAATGCGGCGTGGGTAAAACTATAGGACGATTACTTCGCGAGAGAGATGTTCACACATCCACCCTATACCTATCATTCCTCAATTATTTTCTAATCAACGTGTTTTATGAAAATAATGCATTGTAGTGTCTTGCACACGCTGGCTTCTCCAGACCCTTGCTAAAACTTGCGACATGAGTTAGAATGATTGAGTAGCTGTCCAGGGGATGCTAAAAAAGGAAGCACTAACTGCGTTTTTCTCAAGTTATTTTCATCAAAAAATTAGAACATTTTTTTAATTTAAGAATTCGTACAAAAAACTTTATTTTTTACTTCTAATTCATTTTTGACAACAATTTAATAACCAAATGCAATGTAATACTTCCACATCCCACGGACACTTTCCAAAGAACCCTCTGAAGTTTTCCTCGGTGTCTCTACTTCTATAGTACATAGACACTTGCTTGATTGGGCACCTCTCAGGGTTGTAAAATACGTGCAAAAATCGCCACAAAATGCGGCAGATTTGCTTTTGAAGAAAATTGCACGTATTTTGCTACAAAATACGTGACTTAGTACGGCTAATTTAAAATTCAAGCAATATTTCAAAGTTGGTGAGGAAAAATTGCGACAGTTTCTCAACAGTTTCAGTCAAATTATAAAAAAACGTATTTGACAACCCTGGTGGTAGTCCCTATTGGTGTAAACCCTCCCCTTTGGGCTGTGGTTCTAAACCGGAAACATCCATCGGGTTGCACTCTCTGGAAGTTTTCGAAAATGGACCACTTCAATATATATCTGGTTTCTCTGATCCCGCTGACAACGGTAGTCATAAGATTCTCGAAAGCTCAAAATGGATAATTTAATCATTATGCACCTCACATCAGTTAAACATTTAAACTCCTACCTAAATGGGTTGATTAATTAATTCTCATAAGATCGCAGCAATAAATACCCGAGGCTCTCTAATTTTACTTCAAAAACCATAGAGCACAGTTCGGTATTATTGAAGGTCAGCCACAAATAATAAAAATGCGTGTCAGAGTGATGTCATTTAGTAGGTTTTAGCTGTGAGTTGATGACTTTTCCGTGCTGGATTTATATTTTTGTTATATGATACAGTATAAAACGCTACATTTCAAGTAATTATACCTTTGGGGGAATGAATCTCTCACATAGTACGGTGAATCAGCTAAGTTGTTACATTGCAGCCCCAGCTTTCAAGTCAATTCTTTGAGAGAGCTCCCACTTTTCCTTTCGTCAGTTACATGTCAATTAGCTGGGAGTAGCTCGGTACATTCCCTTTGGGCAGAATTTAGTCATTTCATGGTCTATAGTGGTCAGTGGATGACGGTTATGGCTCATTAATTAGTGTTTTAATAGCATTGTTGGAGTAATAGACGCATGTTTCTTCGTTTGGCGTAATTTAATTGCATTTCAATCACGGGAAGTTCAAATATCTAAACATTTAGATTGCCAGCTACTAATGCCAATTCTGGCATAGGAGTATAGGACCTTTTTTCTTTTTTTTCTCTTGTTGAATTACAACAGAGTCGCTTGTTCCCCACGTTTTTGTGAAATATTATTCGCTCCCTGGTATCGTATTAATAAGTTAATATCAGCATCTTACACAGTTGTCACGAGAAATAAGAAACATTCTGAAGTATCCAAGTTGTGCAGCACCAAGATTGTACGTGTGATGTACTGTTAAATCAGAGTCACGTACGTACAAATGGTGGTCGTGTAGAAATTACAGAATGCGTTCTCAGACCTTGCGACACCACCGTTTTAAGAACCACCTTAAGACAACCCTAAGACAACCTTTAGACAACCCTAACACCACCCTAAGACAACCCTAACACCACCCTAAGACAAACCTAACACCACCCTAAGACAACCTTAACTCCCAGGTCATGCTGGTGTTAGAACCGTTCTGGGTGTACGCCTCCGTTTCCTTCTTCGTATCCTGCGGGCGGAGACAGCTCCTCAAAGTCCAGGAAGTTTGGGGTAACGTCTACCTCTCCTACATCCTGATCACCATCACTGCTGTCTTTGCTCCTGTAGAGAACTGGGTGCTCCACCGGAACCCGGACTGGGAGACTTCTTTCCTCATGGAGAAGATATCGGACAGCAGTGTCATAGCGCTAGCTTCTCTCATCCATATCACGTGTGCGTTGTCAGGGTACGCAGTCAGTATGTACCTGCTGCGTAGTCACGGGGAGGGTGCTGTCATCAAGTCCTCTGTGTGGGCATTCACCATCTTCTTCGATGCTCAGGGCTTGTTCTACGATACGCTCATGTATTCGGGCACCTACCATGAGTTTCACTCGGGTGTCTCCAAGAGCTACTGGTCCTTCTTCCTTTCCTCCCGCTTCTTCGATGCTTACATCATCTTCTTTGCCTTCTTCGGTCCTCCCTTCTACGGTCTGTCCATTTACCTAAACAACGGGTGTACAGCAGCCGAGCACAGGAATTTCCTTTGGCAGCTGAAGATGGAAGCTGTGAAGGATGGCTGCATAACCAGCGGAATCTACCTGGCTCTCTTCTGCTCAGGAATTCTCCCTGACACGTATGGTTTGTGGAGGCTCGTGCCCATGACGATAATGCACGTCTCTTCATCATTGTTCCTGATATTGCCTCTCCACTTGTGTCAAACTAAGGAAAAGGACCATTGACAGGGACAGTTTTTATGTTTAGTTATGATCTAGCTATTCATATTATCTAGCTATTCAACAGTTCAAGGTTGGAGCTGTGCACACGAATTAACCTCTGTGGTATGGGTGCTGAGGGTAGCGTTTCACATCCCCAGCCTCTTTCCTTTAAGTTCAAGATATGATCTGATTGCGATATTTCATATTCGTGAGATTCTCTAACTGTACCGTGAGGTCTCGACCTTTTCAATCGATGCGTATTGCGCCTGGGTGGTGTGTGACAGTTTGCAAATGTGCTTTACTAAAACTATACCATACCTAAGTAGTAAGTACCGACATAGAGTTGAAAAGGTGAACCCACTGCAGTTAGTTTTTAGATGTTCTGATTCACTGCTGTTCACGTTGATTTGAAAACAATATCTTATTCAAATGATTTATAATTTTAAAAGGGGCCATCCATAAATTCCTGAAAATTGTGACTGAGTATTTTCCTAGAAAATTTCGGACGTCCACATGTGATCTAATAGCCCCCTTCCCGGCCCCTTTGTCCTCATTTACCAGACTCCCCGCTCACTGCGAATGTCCTTTATGGATGGCTCTAAAAGAAGTTGAAATTGAAATGAAAATATTATATGATTTTTTTTTGATAAAATTACACTTACAGCGTTCAACATTTTATTTTCAAATAACGTCTTAACTGTTTCCGTCTCAAACTCATTAAAAAGCGTGCGCGCACGCCTTTCAAGGGTGCGCGCACCCTTAAAAGGCGTGCGCGCACCCTTAAAAGACGTGCGCGCACACTTAAAAGGCGTGCGCGCACACTTAAAAGGTGTGCGCGCACACTTAAAAGGCGTGCGCGCACACTTAAAAGGCGTGCGCGCACCCTTAAAAGGCGAGCGCGCATCCTTAAAAGGCGTGCGCGCACCCTTGAAAGGCTTGCGCGCACCCTTAATAGTTGTGCGCGCACCCTTAAAAGGTGTGCGCGCACCCTTGAAAGGTGTGCGCGCACCCTTAAAAGGTGTGTGCGCACCCTTAAAAGGTGTGCGCGCACACTTAAAAGGTGTGCGCGCACCCTTGAAAGGTGTGCGCGCACCCTTAAAAAGCGTGCGCGCACCCTTGAAAGGCGTGCGCGCACCCTTGAAAGGCGTGCGCGCACCCTTGAAAGGCGTGCGCGCACCCTTGAAAGGCGTGCGCACCCTTGAAAGGCGTGCGCACCCTTGAAAGGCGTGCGTGCACCCTTGAAAGGCGTGCGCGCACCCTTAAAAGGCGTGCGCGCTCCCTTAAAAGGCGTGCGCGCACCCTTAAAAGGCGTGCGCGCACCCTTGAAAGGCGTGCGCGCACCCTTAAAAGGTGTGCGCGCACCCTTAAAAGGCGTGCGCGCACCCTCAAAAGGCGTGCGCGCACCCTTAAAAGGCGTGCGCGCACCCTTAAAATGCGTGCGCGCACCCTCAAAAGGCGTGCGCGCACCCTCAAAAGGCGTGCGCGCACCCTTAAGAGGCGTGCGCGCACCCTTAAAAGCGTGCGCACACCCTAAAAAGGCATGCGCGCACCCTAAAAAGGTGTGCGCACACCCTAAAAAGGCATGCGCGCACCCTACAAAGGTGTGCGCGCTCCCTCGAAAGGCATGCGCGCACCCTTGAAAGGCGTGCGCGCTCCCTCGAAAAGCATGCGCGCACCCTTGAAAAGCATGCGCGCACCCTAGAAAAGCATGCGCGCACCCTTGAAAAGCATGCGCGCACCCTAGAAAAGCATGCGCTTACCTTCTAAAAGCGTGCAGGCACCTTTTAAAGGCGTGCGCGCATTTTTACAGGGCGTGCGCGCACCCTTGAAAAGCATGCCGCGCGCACCCTTTAAAGGCGTGGGCACGCGGCGCTCCCCTGTTCTGACGATTGAGGATTTGAGGAAGCGCGCCTTGAAACGCAAACAGGGACATACGTGTTTAACTGTTAATGGTTAAGCAAGACACCCAGATCGACACCCTTAAAAAGCGGGCCGCGGTCATCTTTAAAAAGCGTGCGAGTATCCTTAAAAGTAGTGTGCGCACCTTTAGGTAGTAGCTTCAAAGGCATGAACACTGCGTGCAATTAGTTGTCTGACCATTTTGACGTGGCGCTAGATGACTAAATAACCACTAGATTGTGTGTCACTGTGTCACGGTGTTGATTTCATAAGCTTCAAGTTCATTCAGAATGGTTTCGTGCACGGAGTGCGCCGCGCGCGTCTGACAAGGCCGGCAAGCAACGCCCCTGGTTAGGGGATTGTCCAGTGTAAGGAATCCAAAGCTCCATGTGCGGTCGAACTAGATCAAAGGATCAAATCAGCCGCACATGGAACGTGTGCGGCGTGACGCCCCTGGTTAGAGAGTTTAAACTCGACGGACGTTGCCTGTCTATTTCTTCTGACAAGGGTGGCTATCAAAGTGACATTGCATCCAAATGTGGAACGTTGCGCCGCGCGCGAGGGTAGGGTAACATCATACGAGATTAAACATGTTATGAACACATTTGAAGGCGATTCTGTAGAGACGAAACAACCATTGAAACCACTGTTTTCTTGCAAGCAACGTAAACCAATCATCTTTGGGATACAAATACAGTCATCTTTGTACAGTCAAATTGTGAAATTATTAGGGTGCACCAAAAAAATTAAATTTTTGGTGCTCAACCCCTGAGCGATAGATCTCGGTGAGACAAGACCGAGGATATCCGGTTTTTTGAAATTGGACCCCGGGAACCCCTGGAGCGTTGACGATTTGTATCGGCCATACTTGTATGGAAGGCGCGGTATGGTGTGACCATCCGCGGATTCTACGCGCGCGCTTATATCCGCGCGCGCAAGATTCTGCTGCAGTTCCGCGAGATATAGATCGAAGTAGGGTGTACTTGACCGATATTTGCTAGATCGAAGTAGGGTGTACTTTACCGTTATTTCAAGGAATTTTCAAATATAGTTTACAACAAAGGCCGTGTTTATTGAAATATCACACACTAGCTCCGAATGTTAATGAGGGTGAAGTCTAGTGGTGATGATGCTGAGCATTTGATAAACTGATCGACATAGTATGTGCTATTGGGGTGGGATGAAGCAAATGACAGGACCAGTATGATACATGATATGCTGCTGTGCATGTAGAACGACAGGGGACAATCCTGCTCACTTGGGGACAATGTACATTGTACTCCCGTGTGTAGTGTCGGTGTTTAACTGTAGACTTGTGTAGGTCGGATGTAATCAGAAAATTTATAGATTTATCGCAAGCACGGTTTGCTGTAAGGGTGAAGGAGGCTGTACATCACTTCTTCTTCAAACAGCGGAAGAGCACAGCACTGTTCCGTTCTGGTTCTTCCTGAACTAGTGGAAGGAAGCATCATCAATGCTCAACTTCGTCTTACCCGTATAAGACGGGTGAAGGCGCGGGTTGAGCTGAGCTGTCCCGAGAGCTCAGCTCAACTGCGAGGGGGAGCCGCATGGGATGATGTTGATGGTCAGTACATCATCGGAGGTGAAGGGCAGGCAGTTACGGCAGGTGATGGGGGAGGAACCTCGAGGTAACCATAGGTATGACTTCAGTGCTCGTTACTGACAGGATGAAATGTGATCTGAGAGCTTATTCAGGCTTATGTCAGCGGCACTAACAGGGTTCGGATATCCTACATGATATGGAACAGATCACATGACCCATGATTCATGGGTCATGCATGTGAATCGACTCGTGATACAGTATAAATCGAATAATATTGCGTATTTCGCCCATGTTGTGCTGAAATTTAATTTTCTTAACACTCTTTTAATTTTCTTTCGCTCAGTACTCAGATAATAAACCTCGCGCTGAAATAAGCGTGAGAGAACTACCGATTTGCGTTGCTTTCACTCCATCTACCCATACACTCACGCTACATGCATTTACCCGTACACTCACGCTACACTCATCTACGGCCCATACACTCACGCTACTCACATCTAGTTATACACTCACGCTACATCCATCTACCCATACACTCATCTACCCATACACTCAGGCTACACTCATCAACCCATACACTCACGCTACACTCACCTACCCATACACTCACGCTACATGCATTTACCCGTAAACTCACGCTACACTCATCTACCCATACACTCACGCTACATCCATCTACCCATACACTCACGCTACACTCATCTACCCATACACTCACGCTACACTCATCTACCCATACACTCACGCTACATGAACATCCATCTACCCATACACTCACGCAACACTAATCTACCCATACACTCACGCTACACACATCTAGCCATACACTCACGCTACACTCATCTACCCATATACTCACGCTACACTCATCTACCCATACACTCACGCTACACTCAGCTACCCATACACTCACGCTACACTCATCTACCCATACACTCACGCTACACTCATCTACCCATACACTCACGCTACACCCATGAACCCATATACTCACGCTACACTCACCTACCCATACACTCACGCTACACTCATCTACCAGTACCCATACAAGTATACACTTAGCTATAGCCGGTTCTACTGTTCTAGGTCATTTGGCCTAACTGGACATTTGGCCTAACGCCTTAAACTCAAGAAATACTCAAGAAAATTTGAATTTATCTCTCTCCCCTGACCTTAACCAGTGTTAGGCCAGATGTCCAGTTAGGCCAAATGACCGAATACCTACTCATCTACCCATACACCCTTATTACTCCCGTACCTACCTCATAGCTCCATAGGTTATCCCGCGTGGTACTGCCGCAGGACCCCCAGGGGACTCCTGCAATAATTCGCTCAAAGAACGGTAAAATGACGGTTTAAAACAAATGTACTGGGGTTGGGGATAAAATTTGAATACCAGCCGCATCAGAAGCCGGTATTGCTAAGCCCATCTCATCTGAGTCAGAATTATATCTTGGATGGATTTGTAGCTATACCTTATCCAATGACGGGGGTGACACTGTGTGCGATGTCTAGTATCCACTAAGCTCTTACAGAGCCTGCTGAGCTTACATATTATATAGAAATAGCATTGCAATTGGGTCACACTTTAGCAATAGTCGATTCACACTACTTGATTAATCTATAACTCGATTAAATCTGTATCGATGCTTGATTCATCATATTTTTAAATTTGAATCATCCCGTTCACAAGAAGGGGACAATCTCCGAGGATGGGGACAATTACTGAGTGAGCCGAGAGAGCGTGAGAATTCCCACGTTCTGGGCGACCGATTGTCCCCACTTTTGTCCCCACCTTTGTCCCTCATTCTGGGAAAACAGCGGCTACAAAATATCCCTTGGAGTGAGAATGTTGAGAGACTCATAATGAGCTATCATAGATAATATCAATAGAGCTATAGATAATATCAATAGAGCTATCAGTATCAGTCATCACTCAGTTGCACTCAAAATCAGTTAATTCAAGTAAAGTTGCGTCCTTTTGTGCTTTAGACTCTGGAAATGCTTTTCGAGAGTCTAAAGCGCAAAAGGACGCAACATTTGCATGTTATAAACGGATTTGAGTACAACTTAGTGGGGACTGAGCGTAAATTTTCGCTCAGTTACTCAGATAATGAACCTCGCGCTGAACTAAGCGTGGGGGAACTGCCGATTTGCGTTGTTTTCACTCGCGCCTTATCCATCTACCCATACACCCACGCTGCAACCACGCGCAAAAGGACGCAAAATTTACGTGTTATAAATGGATTTGAGTACAACTGAGTGGGGACTGAGTGTATGGGTAGATGAGTGTAGCGTGAGTGTATGGGTAGATGAGTGTAGCGTGAGTGTATGGGTAGATGAGTGTAGCGTGAGTGTATGGGTAGATGAGTGTAGCGTGAGTGTATGGGTAGATGAGAGTGTATGGGTAGAGTGTATGGGTAGATGAGTGTAGCGTGAGTGTATGGGTAGATGAGTGTAGCGTGAGTGTATGGGTAGATGAGTGTAGCGTGAGTGTATGGGTAGATGAGTGTAGCGTGAGTGTATGGGTAGATGAGTGTAGCGTGAGTGTATGGGTAGATGAGTGTAGCGTGAGTGTATGGGTAGATGAGTGTAGCGTGAGTGTATGGGTAGATGAGTGTAGCGTGAGTGTATGGGTAGATGGATGTAGCGTAATGGGTAGGAGTGTATGGGTAGATGGATGTAGCGTGAGTGTAGTGTATGGGTAGATGAGTGTAGCGTGAGTGTATGGGTAGATGAGTGTAGCGTGATCAGTGTATGTGTAGATGAGTGTAGCGTGAGTGTATGGGTAGATGAGTGTAATGTAGCGTGAGTGTATGGGTATATGAGTGTAGCGTGAGTGTATGGGTAGATGAGTGTAGCGTGAGTGTATGGGTAGATGAGTGTAGCGTGATCAGTGTATGGGTAGATGAGTGTAGCGTGATCACTGATCAGTGTATGGGTAGATGAGTGTAGCGTGAGTGTATGGGTAGATGGATGTAGCATGAGTTTATGGGTAGATGAGTGTAGCGTGAGTGTATGGGTAGATGAGTGTAGCGTGAGTGTATGGGTAGATGAGTGTAGCGTGAGTGTATGGGTAGATGAGTGTAGCGTGAGTGTATGGGTAGATGAGTGTAGCGTGAGTGTATGGGTAGATGAGTGTAGCGTGATCAGTGTATGGGTAGATGAGTGTAGCGTGATCAGTGTATGGGTAGATGGGTGTAGCGTGATCAGTGTATGGGTAGATGTGTGTAGCGTGAGTGTATGGGTAGATGGATGTAGCGTGATCAGTGTATGGGTAGATGAGTGTAGCGTGAGTGTATGGGTAGATGAGTGTAGCGTGAGTGTATGGGTAGATGAGTGTAGCGTGATCAGTGTATGTGTAGATGAGTGTAGCGTGAGTGTATGGGTAGATGAGTGTAGCGTGAGTGTATGGGTAGATGGATGTAGCGTGAGTGTATGGGTAGATGAGTGTAGCGTGATCAGTGTATGGGTAGATGAGTGTAGCGTGATCAGTGTATGGGTAGATGAGTGTAGCGTGAGTGTATGGGTAGATGAGTGTAGCGTGAGTGTATGGGTAGATGAGTGTAGCGTGAGTGTATGGGTAGATGAGTGTAGCGTGAGTGTATGGGTAGATGAGTGTAGCGTGAGTGTATGGGTAGATGAGTGTAGCGTGATCAGTGTATGGGTAGATGAGGTGAGTCAGAGTGTATGGGTAGATGGATGTAGCGTGATCAGTGTATGGGTAGATGTGTGTAGCGTGAGTCAGAGTGTATGGGTAGATGAGTGTAGCGTGAGTGTATGGGTAGATGAGTGTAGCGTGAGTGTATGGGTAGATGGATGTAGCGTGATCATGTATGGGTAGATGAGTGTAGCGTGATCAGTGTATGGGTAGATGAGTGTAGCGTGAGTGTATGGGTAGATGGATGTAGCGTGAGTGTATGGGTAGATGAGTGTAGCGTGAGTGTATGGGTAGATGAGTGTAGCGTGAGTGTATGGGTAGATGAGTGTATGGGTAGATGAGTGTAGCGTGAGTGTATGGGTAGATGAGTGTAGCGTGATCAGTGTATGGGTAGATGAGTGTAGCGTGAGTGTATGGGTAGATGAGTGTAGCGTGATCAGTGTATGGGTAGATGAGTGTATGGGTAGAATGTGTGTAGCGTGAGCGTATGGGTAGAAGGATGTAGCGTGATCAGTGTATGGGTAGATGGATAAAGCGTGAGTGAAAGCAACGCAAATCGGTAGTTCTCTTACGCTTAGTTCAGCGCGAGGTTTATTATCTGAGTACTGAGCGAAAGAAAATTAAAAGAGTGTTAAGAAAATTAAATTTCAGCACAACATGGGCGAAATACGCAATATTATTCGATTCATACTGTATCACGAGTCGATTCACACGCATGACCCAATCATGGGTCATGTGATCTGTTCCATATCATGTAGGATATCCGAACCCTGTTAGTGCCGCTGACATACCTGAAGTTCTAAGCCTGAATAAGCTCTCAGATCACATTTCATCCTGTCAGTAACGAGCACTGAAGTTATGCCTATGGTTACCTCGAGGTTCCTCCCCCATCACCTCCCGTAACTGCCTGCCCTTCACCTCCGATGACGTACTGACCATCAATATCATCCCCTGCAGCTGCTGCTACCCTCGCAGTTGAGCTCAGCCTCAACCCACGCCTTCACCTGTCTTCAAACTTCTACGGGTAAGACGAAGTTGAGCATTGATGATGCTTCCTTCCACTAGTTCAGGAAGAACCAGAACGGAACAGTGCAGTGCTCTTCCGCTGTTTGAAGAAGAAGTGATGTACAGCCTCCTTCACCCTGACAGCAAACCTGGAGCGAATCATTCGCAGTAACCTTACTCACAAGAATCATTAATTTTGGGTGTTATTTATATGTTATGTGTGCTTGCGATAAATCTATAAATTTTCTGATTACATCCGACCTACACAAGTCTACAGTTACACACCGACACTACACACGGGAGTACAATGTACATTGTCCCCTAGTGAGCAGGATTGTCCCCTGTCGTTCTACATGCACAGCAGCATATCATGTATCATACTGGTCCTGTCATTTGCTTCATCCCACCCCAATAGCCCATACTATGTCGATCAGTTTATCAAATGCTCAGCATCATCACCACTTCACCCTCATTAACATTCGGAGCTAGTGTGTGATATTTCAATAAACACGGCCTTTGTTGTAAACTATATTTGAAAATTCCTTGAAATAACGGTCAAGTACACCCTACTTCGATCTAGCAAATATCGGTCAAGTACACCCTACTTCGATCTATATCTCGCGGAACTGCAGCAGAATCTTGCGCGCGGATATAAGCGCGCGCGTAGAATCCGCGGATGGTCACGCCATACCGCGCCTTCCATACAAGTATAGCCTGATTAACGTGTTAACTGTGAAAATTTGCATACCCAGGAAATATTTTGCATACCCTGATCTCTATGGCTACATTACTGATTGAGGACCTTTCCATAGGCAATCAAACACTTGTTATAGTTTTGAACAACTCAATGTTATATTCACTTATAGCTCATGGATGAAAAGGAATTGGCAGTGACTTATATCCAAGAAAATAAAATTGATCTTATTCTACAAGAGAAACTAAATTGCTTGTATAAGACTAAACCAAACAATGTTTTTGGTTTTCTTTCCCATGAGCTTCAAAAGTTTGCTGTTGAACCAACCATAAAAATGGTCTCAGGATACCTGACAAAATCCCTTCATCACAATACTTCTCAAGTGATGATTGAATTATCATGTGAAAACAACAATCAGACAGAAGTTACTGAAAATGCTTTGATTGGGTGTTGTAATACTGAAAATGTTGTGAATTTAGATGATTTGAAACCAATCAATCAGTCTTTGTGTGGCGTCAAAGTTTTTAATCAAGATGAAGTTGATGATAAATTGAAATCCTTAGAAAAAAGCTCTGACATCACTCTTGCAGTTTCACTCTCTGTCTTCAAATCAAAAGCACAGTTCCAAAAGAAGTCTGTTCTCCACCTACTTCAAGAATGTTTCAATGGGTCCAACACTGAAGTAAAGAGACCTATTCCAATTATCCCAATTGTCAATGGAGGGAAACATGGACCAGGAAAAAATAATGTGCTTACCCTTGCCATTTGTCCCAATGAACTCAACTTTGAATATTGTACTGGATTATCTCTTCTTGAAAAAATATATTGCAAAGTTGAGGATATTTTGAAGAAAAAGTATCCCAACAACCTCCCACATGTGTCTCCTAATGGTGGTTTAAGTTTCAGTTGTGATAAACCAGAACTTATGATTGAAATTATAAAGGAAGCAGCTACTGAGTTAGAACTTACTCCAGGGACTGATTTCCATTTGATTGTTGACTTTTCAGCATCTGATTTTCATACTGAAGTTATTCCTGGGCAGGGTTCTGCTAAAAAGGGTCAGGTATGTTAATCCGAAAGTGGTGGGTTATGAGTCGAAAGGGGTGGGTTATGAGTGGAAAGGGGTGGGTTATGAGTAGAAACGGGTGGGTTATGAGTGGAAAGGGGTGGGTTATGAGTGCAAAGGGGTATGGGTTATGAGTGGAATGAAAGGGGTGGGTTATGGAAAGTGTGGAAAAGGGTGGGTTATGGAGTGGAAAGGGGTGGGTTATGAGTGGAAAGGGGTGGGTTATGAGTGGAAAGGGTGGGTTATGAGTGGAAAGGGGTGGATTATGAGTGGGAAGGTGTGGGTTTTGAATGGATTGGGATGTGTTATGAGTGGAAAGGGGTGGGTTGCGAGTGAAAAGGGGTGGGTTATGAGAAGAAAGGGGTGGGCTATGAGTGGAAAGGGGTGGGTTATGAGTGGAAAGGGGTGGGTTATGAGTGGAAAGGGGTGGGTAATGAGTGGAAAAGGGTGGGTTATGAGTGGAAAGGGGTGGGTTATGAGTGGAAAGGGATGGGTTATGAGTGGAAAGGGGTGGGTAACGAGTGAAAAGGGGTGGGTTATGAGTGGAAAGGGGTGGGTTATGAGTGGAAAGGGGTGGGTTATGAGTGGAAAGGGGTGGGTTATGAGTGGAAAGGGGTGGGTTATGAGTGGAAAGGGATGGGTTATGAGTGGAAAGGGTGGGTAATGAGTGAAAAGGGGTGGGTTATGAGTGGAAAGGGGTGGGTTTGAGTGGAAAGGATGGGTAATGAGTGGAAAGGGGTGGGTAATGAGTGGAAAGGGTGGGTAATGAGTGGAAAGGGGTGGGTAATGAGTGGAAAGGGGTGTGTTATGAGTGGAAAGGGGTAGGTTATGAGTGGAAAGGGGTGGGTTTTGAGTGGAGAGGGGTGGGTTATGAGTGGAAAGGGGTTGGTTATGAGTGGAAACTGGAAAGGGTGGGTTATGAGTGGAAAGGGGTGAGTTATGAGTGGAAAGGGGGTGGTTACGAGTGGAAAGGGGGTGGGTTATGAGTGGAAAGGGGTGGGTTATGAGTGGAAAGGGTGGGTTATGAGTAGAAAGGGGTGGGTTATGAGTGGAAAGGGGTGGGTTATGAGTGGAAAGGGGTGGGTTATGAGTGGAAAGGGATGGGTTATGAGTGGAAAGGGGTGGGTTGCGAGTGAAAAGGGGTGGGTTATGAGTGGAAAGGGGTGGGTTATGAGTGGAAAGGGATGGGTTATGAGTGGAAAGGGGTCCGTTACGAGTGAAAAGGGGTGGGTTATGAGTGGAAAGGGGTGGGTTATGAGTGGAAAGGGGTGGGTTATGAGTGGAAAGGGGTGAGTTATGAGTGGAAAGGGGTGGGTTATGATTGGAATGGCGTGGGTTATGAGTGGAAAGGGGTGGGTTATGAGTGAAAAGGAGTGGGTTATGAGTGGATGCTTTACTTTGGTACTGCATGCATATTGCATATTTCCGAACTCGAGATGGCTTGTTCACACAAAAGGTCATTTTTTGAGGAAAAAGGTCAATTTTGAGGGAAAAGGTCATTTTTTGAGGGAATCCGTTGCTTAAATCTAATGCTTTTCCTGAAAGATAAGGGAAATCATTAACTTCTGCATCTGCGTACGGGCCAATATTTGTGTATCACTATTTTGATTTATGAATAATAGGTATCTATACCTGTGGAACCTGTAGGTATGCCATTTCTCTTCATTACCTAACAAATCACTTTAAGGACTCTAAGAAAACCAACAAGAAGTCCAGACAGGTCAAAAGTGGGGTAAGGCTGAAACAATCTATATGTAAACTGAGTATGAATATCTCATTGCTACATTGGTATATGGCTATATCAGGATAAAAGTAATTAAGTGTCTTGTTAAGACTTGAGAAGTGATTATTGGCACTAATTTGATTGATGTCAAAATGTCACTTTAAGCATATAGGAATCATGTAAAATGAATGAGCAGCTTAGCATACCTACTACCGAGATCTAAGCCAAATTATTCCTGTAAGCAGCCATAAAGATCTTGACCTAATAATTTGCTCATTATAACCTTAGGACAACTGATTAACTTTGCATTATGAAATACCTGAAAAGTTAATTGATGATGCTCATGAGTTTAGAATCTGCTAATTCTTTGACTGTTTATGTCATTTAATGAGATCTTGTGAACAGAATGATATGTTTAAGTGGCTGAATTGTCGTTGTGGCTGTTTGTTGTTTCAGATCAGATTGGTTCACTTCAGATCCTAAGAAATTAGCATTAAATTTCTAATGTTGATGATTATGATCAGCTTTTCAATTTGTCAATACTGCTTGTTACTAAATCTTTGTTCAATATATATCATAAATAAAGTAGGTCCTTTCCTACCTACCAATTTTGTCTTGAAAACTTGTTGAAGACAACTTCAATCTGAAATGTCCAATGATGGTTTCTTGCATTGTATTGATTCATATTGAATCAAATTCTCATCAGATAGATACCACTATTGGTTGTCGAATCATATCCATGATCATCAATTATGCCATCTCATCGAAACAATCATTTCACCATTTAGGGCTCAAGATTCATTTAATTGGTTATTCATGGTGTATGCTTGAATGTCATTAGGTTGTTAATTTGTAATCTAGAATTATAGGCTTCATAAGTGGGCATGTTATCCTTTGAAGTAGGAAATGATTCATCATGTCAGCATGAATAAGAGAATTA
Organism: Beroe forskalii; assembly: GCA_011033025.1. Lineage (NCBI taxonomy): Eukaryota > Metazoa > Ctenophora > Nuda > Beroida > Beroidae > Beroe > Beroe forskalii. Next base: position 135,436 of record WFMF01000030.1, on the reverse strand, counting down.
GAGAAGACAAATTATAGCAAATCTATCCACCATACCTACCTACTATTTTTGTGAGGCTGTCATTTTTTTGAATGGGAAAAAGGCATGGAAATATCTTATATTACTAAATACTATTTACTTCAGACCCAAAGTACATCACGACATCGATATGACTGGATCGAAGGACAAGTAAAGCCAACAGAGGATTTGTGTGATTTCATTGAAGGTCTTGTTGAAAATGATAGCATTATCGCTGTGATTGATCCACTGCATCATGAGGTAGGCAAAATTCTCAATTTATCACTGTGGCATCTGATTTTTTGATTGTCTAAAAGTCAAACAGAGCTACATTATTTGTCCATAGCATGATAAATTAAGAAATCAATAACCTACTTTCAGGATACAGAAGGCTATCAGGCACTTACCCAGAAAGTGGGTCACAAGTGCCTGCTCTTTTCCCGTACACCCACTGCTAATGCAGGAAGCATCCTAAAGCTCAGCAACACAGTGACAGACACCATCAGCCAGCTGAAAAACGCTGACATGTCTTCCACCATCCTTGAGGCAGCTACCTTCGAGGAAGGTGAAACAATTCTAGCTGACCTGGCCATGGCTAGTGGTTGTGGCTTTGTGATGTTTGGGGGTCTGAGGGGTGTCAGGGTGAAGCTTTATAATGAGATTATGAAAGTGGAACAGATGAGTTCAACCAGTCCTGCACTTTCCTCCTGGGGGTTCAAAGAGGTGGCTGAGGAGGAGGGGGCCGAGGGAGAAAATCAATGAAAAAAGACATAGTCCTGCTTAAATAAAGTTCTAATGACCTTCACGGAGATGAGATACTAGGATATGATTGGGTGTAGGATAACTTGTACATACCATATATATTTAAAATATTGTATTGTGATTGATCAATCTTCAGGTATTGATTAGTTGATTATAATATTATCTTATAACTTTATAGTAGGTGGTTCAGATTTTGTATTAGAGTTTGTAATGAAATACTTTTGTAATATAACAACTAACTATGTAGCAATAAGCAATGAATTTGAATATAAAATTAATATTTTCAGATAGTTAGATGAAGAGAACTCATGATATTAAATTGTAGTAGAATTCAGAATTGAAGATATGTTCAGAAAATTACTAAATACCAAGTGCTTTGTTTAAATAATTTTAGAATTCCATTGCCTGTAGAATTGTAAATATTCGTGGTTTTTCTTGTGTTCATTTTCTGCATTTTCTCGTGTAGGTACTTTCTATCAAGAAAAATACAATTGATAAGCATTGCATTTATTTTCTTGTTGTTGGTATCAGTACCTATAATTCACCTTACTAACACTTGTTTCATAAATAACAAATGAATGCTTGAGGAAGCAACATGTTTATCTATCTCAGTAAAAAGGTGAATGAAATTTGACAATTCAATAATGAGTTGTCTGACAGTTTTGACAATTTAATTCATCCTTCCTTACATCTTCACAATTTTTGCATCTCTTTAAAATTCCTTTACCTCTTCCCAGCTCTATTATTTATCATACTGGAATCATCGATAAAGAAGTAACATTCAAACCTTCCCATCACATTTTTTGACTGTTCCAATTCAGATTGCTATCCCCAACTACACACGGCTGCAGTGTATTTCATGGAACAAGGAGCATGGATGGATTGCATGCGGAGGAGAAGATGGACTTCTCAAAGTCCTCAAACTCGAGGTGCAGGCTGGTGAGTGAACAATATGAATACGATTCGATGGAAGAGGGGTTTGGAGGGGAGATATAACAGATAGGGATTCAATGGTAGAAGGGTTTGGAGGGGAGAGATAACAGATAGGGATTCTTAAAGTTCAAGAAATTGCTATAAATTTTCATTATCTACTGTATTCAATATGGAACTGTGTGCAGTGAATCTCGATATGCTTAGATAGTCCATTTAAGAATAATGTCAGTTGATTGATGAACGGATACCAGACTGGTAGCGGATCTGACCCTAACCCAACCCATCGAAAGTAAATATCCAAATTGTATACTAAATTACTCTAAAGAGCTTTCAGTCAAGAACAGTAAGGTCCGGGGATTAGCAGCACCCAGTAACCTCAGTATGAACCAGACACTGGAGGGTCACAATGGAACCGTGCAGGTAAGTGCTTTTATTAGTTGTAATTAAAGAACCTTTTTATTGAAGAATTGATGAACAGTGAAGAATTTGAATTAACTATGTAATGGCTTATTTGTAAGAACAACTTTTTACTTTAGATGTTTCAACGGATATAACCGTTGATGTATCATCCAAGTGCACTAAAATATGATGGCTTTACTCCCATCATATCAGGTAATATCATGGAATGAACAGCACAAGAAACTCACTACATCAGATCAGAAGGGACTCATCATTGTTTGGATGCTCTACAAAGGTAATGTATTGTTTTTATGGATCGTTTACTTTCATTATCACGTTATCTAGTCGGATGGGATTGTCAAATGATTACACTGAAATGCTCGGATACTTGAGACTTAAAGCAAGAACTGCAAATGTTATTGACCTTAGTAAACATACCATCTTGAATACATATTTTCAAGAATTTAAGAGCTGCATAGCTAAATCGTATCCCTTTTCATCTCTTCTGTTCCATAGGTTCTTGGTATGAGGAGATGATCAACAACAGGAATAAGAGTCTTGTGAGGGACATGCAATGGAACACTGATGGACAACAGATCTGTATCATTTACGAGGACGGTTAGTTTGGAGACAATTATATGATGATGCCATAAAATCACCCGAGAGTTCGAAGATAGATATTGCTGTCCTTTGTCAGAATTTCTAATTTTTCCTTTGTGCAATAATTTCTTGTAATACTTAGAACATATCTGAGCTCCCACAAACGAATAAGATTCGATATTATACAAACAATTGGATTGCAGCGCAAATATTATCTCTCAGGCGCTGTAATAGTGGGATCAGTGGATGGCAACAGGATTTGGGGTGGGGAGCTGAAGACTCAGTTGTGTAAGGTGCAATGGGCTCCGGATAGCAAGATAATCCTGTTCGGTACACTCACAGGAGAGATCCAGATATACGACTCACAAGGAACATTCTGTCTTTCGTAACTTCTCAAGAGAACTCGGATTATACTTACCACTTCACAGTTTACTACCTTACTCCCTAAAGCAAAATATGTGACCAATTTGAATTAGTAAACAAGCAGTGTGGTCTGGGTCACCGGCACTTGATTATTTGCTAATTTGTTACTATTACTCGCGAAGCCGTAAAATTGTTAAAGTTAATGAAATGTTCGTCGACTTGCAACAATACTAACTCTCTTAAAATTCAGAACGAGTTTATAGTCAACTTCTTCTCCATTTATTGACAGAGAAAAGTAGAAATTTTGACCACTAAATTTCACGTCATAATATCTTACATTTAAAAATTTAACCAAGGTAAGCAAGTAATCTCGCCTAATTTCCGCAAATCCCCGTCAGGAACGTACGTGAGTAAGTTGGCACTGAAGGATGTGCCGGGTGGGGGCTACAACATCGTGGCACTGCAGTGGTATAACGGGTGTAATGGATATGAGGAAGGGGACACCTACTGTCTCTGTATTGCTCTTGATGTGGGCAGGTCGGTTTTGTGAATCGGATGTTTTGAAATTAACTGGTGCAAGAGGCAGTTGATCGTGCTGGCTTGTTTTCATATTATGAAGTAAGTTTAAGAATATTTTGGGGGCATTGCCGTTTTAAAACATTTTACCAAGCCTTATTGTTATATTTTTTACCACAGAATCCAGCTGATGAGGAATGAACTGGACACAGACCCCATCTGTTTCAACACGGAAATGAACATAGTGGAAGTCCGATGGAACCACAACGGCAGTTTATTAGCGGTAGCAGGCTCCCAAACTACTCCGGATAAGGAGATAAACCTGGTCAAGTTCTACAACAACACAGGAAACATGGTCAGACAGCTCAAAGTTCCTGGCAAGAAACTCTCTTCAGTGTCCTGGGAAGGAGGTGAGTGGGGAAGGGGTGAGTGGGGATGGGGGGGGAGGGACGGGAGGGAAGGGGGGGGTGGTGAGGGAGAGTGGGGAGGGGGTGAGGTGGGGGGAGGGGTGGGAAGGTGGGTTGAGTGGGAAGGGGAGTGAGTGGGGAGGGGGGGTGGGTGGGATGGGGTGAGTGGGAAGGGGCGTGAGTGGGAAGGGGAGTGAGTGGGAAGGGGAATGAGCCGAGGGATGGGTGAGTGGGGAGCCAGGGGAGGGGATGAGTGGGAAGGGGATGATCGGGAAGGAGTGAGTGGGGAGTGAATGAGGATGGAGAAAGTTGGTGACGCTGAAAAATTCATTATTCAAAGTAAACCCAATCATTGCGTTACCTTTTGCCCTCTATATATAATATCTCTGGCTACAGAGTGGTCTAAGCAATGGTTTGTAGACCAAAGCGCAACTGAAATAATGTCGTGATACATGATATACTTGTATTGTGGGTTTGATTAATTAGAAAATTGACCATGGTGATCTTACTGAAGTAATTAATAGATTGCAAGTTGAACTTTTTAATTTCTTAGTAGCCCACGACTAAAGAAACCAAGCAACAGTTTTGTTGATATCCAATCAAGTTTTCAGAGATCTAACCACCTGCGTTTAACAGTAAAATAACCTTTAGCTCTCATACGATATTAAAGATGGACGTTGGTGCGTCACGAAAAATTTACGAATAGGCGGTTCAATGTCATCAAATCATCATTTTAGACCATGATAAATGATAAAATGTCTTGGTCAGAAATCACTCTCAGCCTATTACTCTATTACCCTATTACTCGAGTACAAGTAAAAGAATAATAATACCCACTTACTTAAACAATTCAACGCCACGGCCCCCACGTTGTGATTGCGTAAATCATAAAAGCATTTTATTTTCGATTCCTTACAAACTTGAATATGCACCACCCTTTATAATTATATTTTGCTATCGGAATCACATTTATTTGTACTGGTTTGGTATCGCGTGGATTCCTTCGCACGACGCCCTACCGGGACGCGGCAGGGCGATATCGTTATATCTTGTAATGCTGTTTTATAAATGTGGTAATATTGCAATATTAAAGTGTTGTACCAACCCAAAACATGGTAGCTAGACGTTAGCTTTTACTGGATGATCATTAAAAGATCGAAGAAGGTTGATAGTATGGTTCTTGAACCCCTTAATCCACGCTATTTCACATATTAAAAAACATATAGCATGATTTTAAATAAAAACTCGTTGCAATAATCACGCGACTATCAAACTACTTAAATATGGCTAGACTCCGAAAACCCATGCAATATAGCAATATGAATTTGTCAAATCCGTTGGCGGCGCATAATTCACTGATAGTAATATTGGTTGCATTCAACCCGGATAAGTTTATAATCGTATTCTTACAGAATTTCACTTCACGGCAATTATATTATGAAGACGAGCTTAACAGCTAAGTGGTTATTGTTAATCAGCAGATGTGATCACTGTCTATGCTAACTAATTAATCAAATCTGCTATCAGCGTGCTCTTGTTTATAATTATCGTAACAAAGAAGAAATTGCAATATTCAATAACCGGAGAAGTCGTAGTCTGTATAGTCTATATAGTTATAAATCATTGGATTTTACTCTACACGTTGGATGATTCCAGAAATCCAGCACTATTGTTCGTGTGCCTGTTTGGTTGCGTTTCTGTATATATAGAGATATAGAGAATGGTTTGTCCATTAGCTCGCGTAAATAAAACTTGTGAGTTAGTCGATACCAATTTAAGTTTCACCGAATACAACGTCTTGTTGCTATCTTTAGGTTTTGTGTGTTAGCCGATAGTTGCCGATTTCATGGCACTTTGATCTATTTCAATTTCTACTCCCCCGACTTTCATTAACTTTAACAAAACCATATCATGGCTTCTTTTGTCGTATTTTCATTCGAAATCAGTGTAATAGGGATGTCGTGTTAGGATTAGATATTCAACATATTATTCAGCATATCTACCTAGTCCGTCTCTACTGACCGCTTATAGCATAATCGCTATTCCCTCTGATTCGGTTTGATATTACCTCTGATACGCCTCTGATTCGCCTCTTATGTCAATCCTTGAATTAGAAAATCGATATGCAGTATTTTGTTATGTTTGTAGTATACCCATACACCTCTATAGATAAGACTTTGGACTTGATTCCCCTCACTCAGCCCCCTCATGGCCCTCACTGTGGAAGCCCCATCACTCCAGAACTACTACCCAGCCCACTCCTACATAATAGGAAGTGTGACTCTGATCTTCCTGGTCCTTTACGGTGTCATCTCCAACACCACCGCCCTCCACTTCTTCCTCTTCAAGATGAACAACCAGGTTTTCTCCAAGATATTCTCCATCATCGCTTTCACTGACACCCTTACTGGTGTCCTGACTCTGTTCGTCGGGTTGTGTTACCTGTCAAACCGACAACCCTTCCTGTTCCAAGACCCCTTCTTTGTAGAGGTCTGGGGCAGTCTCTGGAACTTCACGACCCGTTACTCAGTGTACTTGGTAGCAGTGATCAGCATAGCTCGTACCTACTGTATCATTAACAGACTGGCTGCTATCAAAGACAGTGTGGTTACTGCTGCACTAGCTGGGTACGCTATCTACCTGATAGCTACCACTCCAGCTCTTTACAACATCAAGCACTACTTCAGACCTCAGTGGTGCGCACTGGCTCTCGATAAGTCAAAGTTTGTAGACCACCAAGATGCTAAATACTTCATGATCGTCTTATCAATCCCTACCCTTCTTATCCTCACCCTTCCTCTAACCCTGGTTAGCTCTGGAGTGAGTTTGTTTGCCATTAAACGGTATGCCAGGAAGATAGGACCGTCCAACAGGGCTAAACTCCCTGTCAGATGCATCAGAAGAGCGCAATACACTGCCGTTACTGTCGTTCTCTTTGTAGCAGTGTACGTAACCCTCAACGTCCCTTATGCTGTGGTGTACATCTACGTTCAAACCATCTCCTACCTCAGGTCAGTGAGCCCAGCTGTCGCTATAGACAACCTCGACCTGGAGGTATTCTTCCTCAGTTTCACTCATGTGCTCAGTATCTCTACCAACGCGGCTATTAACCCACTGCTGTACTATTGGAGGATTGAGGACTTTAGGGGCATGTCCATGCCACCATCTTCAGCAGGGTGGGGAACCTGGCTACATGGGTAACAGGGAGGCTGAGGTGGGTCAGGTTCTCATACGGTCCGCAGAGAGTGGGGGATGTTACAGATCAGAATGTGCAGGGAGGTGCGACGGAGGCTGTAGAGAATATCTTCTAGAGGAAATTGAAAATATTTGAAATGGTTTAACCGCTGGTTAAACCGTAGTCTTACTGGATGGTTAGCTTTCAGAGCTGGTTATTAACCAGTTATCAAACGTTAAATATTAACCATTAAGAGAGGAACATCAGAGTGGTAGAATGGACTTGAGAGCTCATTGAAGGTTTTATGTTATGCTCACTGAGGGGCTCTATGCTCAATGCTCATAGAAGAGGTTATGACCATTGAGGCTTTATGCCATTATCAGGACTGTGTGAAGGCCAAATCTAGGTTATTGGTGGTAATATCAATATATCAATGAACTTTTTGTGAAATCATTATACCTTTGATTATACGCTACGCGTACGATGATCCTCGATTATAATTTTCTCTTCTGGATTTTATTATTTGCTGTATAGCCTGAATTACCCCGACTGGATTATAAAATCAAAAGTCATATCATAATGATAAAATATTCGATAATACTTAAAATATAAATATAAAAGATATTATAAATTACAAGACGATTAAATTAATAAGAAATTAAAATAAAATATAATACCTACTCCTCTTTGTGTTTTGAGTCACCCAGATTCGTAGAAAGTATAATTTAAAATAGTTATTTCCCAGGGTTTGAGGTAACAAACTCTGATCATATAATAAACGGAAAATCAAATAGAAATTTCCTTATCATCGTCACAAGCACCAACTCTCATACTTGAAAAATACCTTCCGGTTATAACATTTAAACATCCATATAATATCACAAGTTACAAAAGTCCCCGTCTACTCATTACGTCACTTTCTTCCTAGTAATTATCTCCTGACACAACCTTTCCTTCTCTATTTCATACCTCGCCTTCTCGATCTCCAACTTCTCCTTCTCCAGCCCCATCCTCTGTCTCGCTACTTCCAGTCTCTCTAAAGCAATCCTGTTCCCTTCCTTCTGATGCTCCACTAGGTCCCCCAACATGACTGCTACCTGCTCATACATGACCCCGGGGCTAGACCCCGGGTTAGACCCAGCGCTGCCGTTCTGTCTCATGCTACTCCGATCTGAACTCTGTCTCTGAGAGGATGTCGTGAGACGCTCTGATGTCATCATCCCACGCTGCTCTGTGGTGTCTAACCGTGATCTCTTGGAGGCGTTCTGGACACTGTTAACTGGCTGTACTGGCGCTACATTCCTTACTGGAGTAACACTGGGGATACTGGTAGCTACTACAGGTGCCACAAGGAGAGGTGTAACGTTAGAGGTGGGGAGGAAGGGCTTGGTGTTGTCAGTGTTGTCATCCTGGGTTGACAACACTCCGCGAGGAGTGACAACAGATGGGATAATCTCGCTGATGCTGGTAGGAGTAGGGGAGGAGATAATGTCCTTGATGGAGTTGACTTGGTAGCTTAGGTCGGTGGGGTTCATGCCCCCCATCACTTGGGAGCAGATGTTCATGAGCAGTTCAGCGCTGCTGCTGTTGTCAGTGCTAGCTGCTTCCACCTTCACATCAATCTCCTTCAGCGAGTCCTCTTCCGGGCTAGGAAACGTGGCGTTGGAAATGTTACCCGTAAGGTTGCTTGCGATGTTGCTGGTAAGGTTGCTTGCGATGTTGCTGGTAAGGTTGTTAGTGAAGTTACTGGTAATGTTGCTGGCGATGTTGCTGACAATGTCACTCATGCCCCCTCCCGGTGATGTTGTCTGGGGTGAGAGGGTGGGTGTGGTCCCACTAGCGAGGGGCAGCATGGTGAGACGTTCCTCCCCCAGACCCACGTCATGGTTGTGTGTCATGATCAGGTCGTAGACCCGTTTCTCGTGATGGGTCAGCACGTTAGCTCCGTCCCGGGCTTTGCTCTTCACTTCGCTCTGGAATGTCACCCACTTCCTTCTTACTTCCTGGAAGATGGAGGTTTTAATATCAGTGGCATGGGGGTTATAATGATACCCTAAAAAATGGGGGTTTACTGTTTAGTATCAGTGACATGATGGAGGTTTTATAATTATGATATCGGAGCAATATTAGCAGATTAGCTCACCCACTAATTATAAGATCCCGGAATTTTCATGAGATTGACCAATCAGCGCGGAGCTTAAGATCAACTCAGGAGCTTATTGGTTCAATTGGACAATGTCAAATGGACCTACGCTGCCTCTTATAGGAGCATAAAATTTGGGAGAAATATTACTCCCATGTAAAATCCATTTTCTTACTTATGATGATTGCGTTAATTTCTTCATTCTTAAATCTTATAGTCTGTTTCTGCGGAATTGCAAGACTAGATTGAGGGCTGACTTAATGGATCTGATAGAGTTCTATGAGCTTAAAATCGTTATTTATGACATTTATTTTATGCTGATTTAATTGCCGATCTTTGTCACAAAAACAGTCTGGTCAAGGTGCTGGATTCAAGGGCTATTAAGGAATTTTATGATGCATAAAACCATTGAAAGATTTTGAACAGGATCGCTTATTCTACTGTGTCATCATTGTAAATTTAGCCCAATATGTCTGGAATTAAAATAGTCTATCCGGCTTGCCCGTAGGTAACCAAATTCGTTATGCCAAATCAGCACACGAATTTACGATCAAGTCGGTGCTGATTGGTATATGTAAAATGGACCAGTGGACAAGCTAATGCGTTAGTCGTTTCCCAACGCAAGTGACAAAATTTGAATAAATAAGCCTGGGACATAACCCATCTTACCATTTGAAAGTCAAAAGCAACCATCTTGGCTGTGAGCTCTGTCTTTTGTTTGTAAATGATCAATAGTAGAACACAACACACGATTTCAAATACTGACACAATGAGACAATGCGAGGAAAATAAGCCCTGAAAAATGAAGTTCAACAAAATTAAAACTTAAAACATGACTAATTTGGTGATAGAAAGCTAACCTTGATATCTCGTTTGGCAGCGAAGTTGCAGTTCTCGTTGATCATGTTGGTGACAGTCTGCCAGAAATCCTGCTTGCTGATAAACTTCTGATTCTTGTTCACTCGGTTGTAAATCAGATCGGCGTTTTCTTCAACCATGCCTGAAAAGGTACTTTGATAACATTCTTTTGAGTTTTACATGAGAAAATGTTTCACTGTTATACAGAAATGCAATGGTTTTGTCTTTGAGGACCTGAGGGCTGCCTAAACCATGTACATCCAATCCATTATGGCAATGTGAGATGCTCTAATTTCATTTCATCATTATATTCTCATCCCTCATTCCCTCAAGCTATGAAGTCTTTAAAACTGCCATCTCATTATCATCCTAATCACTAATGACAGGTAACATGTTAAATAAAACTTACTGATGATAGAAAAGTAGTACTTACTGATGATAATGTTGAGTTCTTTCGGAGCGAAGTTCTTGCGTCGGCGATGTGAGTTGAGTATTTGTTCTGCGTTCATGGGCTGACCAAGAGGGAAGGGAAGATCCTTGGGTTCCAGCGTCTGAAAGCAGGAAAGGACTTAACTATGCAAAATTATAACGATCCAAAGCATGCAAAATATTTCTAGAATCATTCTTAGGGATAATATTGGTGAAATAGTAAAATATTGTCTGGATTTGATTTTCATTTATCCGTGATTCACGGAACAAGCTGCTTCAATATCTGACTCAACGTTTAAAGATCATTGTTTCAAGGCCACCATAAACTTAGCAAGGCCTCAACAGTAAGGCCTCAACAGTCATAAAATAACACAATTTAGGCAAGGAATTTGAAATTTGCTATATATTCTATCCTTGATAGATGGAGGGACTCTAATTAAATTATTGAGTCGTTGATTGATTGGTAGCAAGATTAAATAGATACATCATTGTTAATTTCTTGCCTAAAGTTAGGAAAGAAACAAAATGCAGTATTTTTTATCGAACAAATAATCGATTCGTAATTCGCCTTTCTGTAGTCACATAATTCGGTGATCTGAAAATGAACGGGCAATCGGGTCTCCGCTCGCCCCGTTCATTTCAGATCACTGAGTTTGTGTGTGACTACAGAAACGTGAATTACAGATAGAAAACAAGCATTGGCATGTACCTAATTTGCATATCGCGTAGATAAAAGTGTTGTACACTCAACATGCAGCGCAGGTATAACTTGTTTTACGAAAAAGGAATGTACAAAAATGCCATATATAGAATTAACTGATTGGAAATAGTCGAGTAACTAAAAATTTTGCTAAATTCCAAGGAACGAAAATAACTTTGATTACGTTCAAACTATCGAAAGTGTAAAGCTTAAAGATAACGAAACTCGAGTTAACGAAAGTTTAAGAGTCAAAAGAGAAAGAGTAGGTAGGTATCTAATGAGATAAGGAATGACCGATGGTGATTCTTAAATCATCTAAATTATTCTTCTAAGTTAAATCCGCTAAGTTAAATCCTCTAAGTTAATCTTCTAAGTTAATCATTGACCAGTAACCAATAACCACTCACCATGATATATCGCAAGCCGTGAAAAGGTCCCCGATACAAAACAGACAAAGACAAAGAAACTAAGAGAGAGAGAGAGTTCAAGCTCTACTACGCTCCGGTGTTGTACTAGGAGAGTGTGTGTGAGTGTACGGTGAAGGGCCCACTACACACACAGGACCACCAAAGTGTACCAAAGAGAAACAAAGCAAGATTGTAATATATATCCAAATTTATATATCACAAAGTAGTAGTAGTATATAATAATCTCTTTTTATATATATTTACTACTCTGAAACTCGAGTTCCTGAAACAAAAAGAGGCTGCTCGTTCAAAGTGCGAGTACAGAACACTGCGGGCTCGTCCGTCTGTGCCCAGAACGTAGGTATAACACCAAATACTGTAAACTATATGCGTCTTAAAAATTTCATGTCATATATATATTATGTATTAGGAATAATAAGAACGCCGCATTATTCCATTTAAGGAGATTGTTACTACCACATTATTGAATAATACCCCTCACGCATCGTCACGTGATACGCGACCCTCGCTCCCATTGGTTCAAGGAGTCACGTGACCCAATTACCGGCTCCCTATTGGTTACTACTCTCCCCGCTGGAAGGAGGAATCGTTAATTACCCACAAAGACTTCTACACCGTATTACAGATATCATAATATTATATACAGCGAGAGGGAGAGAGAGAGGCTAGCTGGGTGGTTACCAGTGTACTTTTAAACACTTTGATTGGGTCACAACTCGGTGTCGTCACGTGGTACCATGGCGACACCACGTGACCTGTCACGTGACAGGTCACGTGGGTGCATTAGTTGCGATGAGTGGTGAGTGGTGGGGAGGTTCAGGGCGAGTAGCAGTCAAAACATCCAGAAGACAGTCAGTATTTCAGCAACCAACATCTAGGAGAGCTGCGCAATATAGAGCACATTTCATCAGTGTATGTTATTACAAGTACTACAGTAGTGGGGGATGAGAATGTTATGGAGACTAGGCAGGGTTTATTATCATATTTTGCTGATATTTGAAATGTCAAACCAGGGTGCGGTTTATTTCAGCGAGGTTTGGAGGAGCTTATTTGCTCATCCGACGTTTCGTGCTGCGTTCTTGCTCCCATCATACCCTATAAGAGTAAGGCTACGTCTCTGCTCATCAAGAACCAAGTTCCCTTCTCCACTTTCCAGATTCCTCTTCTCTCTTCATTTCATTGCCCACCCCCGATCGTTTTACTCCTCATCCCCGATTGTTTCATTTCCCATCCCTGATCCCTGATGGCTTCATGTGAAGACTCTGTCCAGGCAGGGGCTGACACTCTAGTCTGAATATTCATAGCCTATTAGGTGTTAATTCTATAGTGGGGGGGGGGTAGAAGTTCAGCCCTCAAAAGCTCAAAATCAATCATTTCATGGTAGCATACCTACAGGTTTATGCTTGTCGCGCATGATGTACCTATGTGACAGTTGTAGACTCTTTTGAAGTCTTTAAAAAGTCTTAAAGACTTAAGTACTTAGTAGCTTAGTAAGGTGCTGTCTGTTAGTGTACTGAGTTAACCAAAAAGGGATAATTATCTGACAACAATCATCTTTCCTGACTCGAGTACCTTCTTTTGAAGTGTTTTTTTTGACAAACCTGCTTACAAAAAGAAGAAATGGGTCTCTTCTGTGATAAATATTTTTCTTCGTAAGTTTGCGCAGTAATTCAACTTATATCCTCTTAATCCCACTATCCGTAGACGCGATAGATCGAAAAATAGTAAAATCCGGAACATGTGAGTCAGAGAAACGGTTAATCGTAACGAGTCAAAGAGGAAGAAGCAGCTTAATTGGGGAATTGGGGAGAGGAACCAAAAATCCGGGAAACGGTTATTCGTAAAGAGCTAAAGAGAAAGACGCACTTAAACAATTACGGGGAAAATAAATCGGGGAACAGTTGTAATCGAACGACTATAATCGAACGACCTTATTAATCGAACAACTATAGAGAACCAACCAGCCCCTTTTTGCGTTGTGGGAAGGACCATGTCACAGTACCAACTTACCAACAGACCCCTTCTTGACAGATCACTCCCCAGGTTCACTACGGGTCGCTCTAGCAGTAGACTCCTTCATCTACTTCGCCAACATCAGACCTGACTACAAGTGGGGTTACTACTCGGATACTCTGGTTTACGCTTTCCTAAAACCGGACATCCTCGATACCTGCATCGTCTTCTGGGACATCAAGAACAATGTGGTGGGTGGTTTTTGAGGATTTGGGTTGGTTTTAGTATACTGATGAATTAATAGAACTTTAGAGAGAATGACACAGGCTCGATGAGTTAGATATTTTTGTCTATTTAATTATTTATCACTGATGAATTAATCGAGTACCTATAATGAAAATACTAAAATAAGAATTCACGATAGAGCCTCTAATTATTTACCGTGATTAATAAGAACTTATTCCTTCATTAGTTTTGAATTACTTAACTCTCAACGAACTGGAATGCTAAATCATTATTTTAACTGGCCTTCATCAAGGTATGAGCAGCAATTTTACGGTTCAGTTTGACATTGATTAATTTGGCACCTCATCAAACTTTGACATTTTTTTTGACAAGTCGTAAAGTTTGAATACCACAAATAGCCCCATTACATCGTTAATAAGCTGTAAGCATCACATTGTGAAGTGATGAGATTGATGGAGCAAAGTTCATTAGAAGGCAATCAGAGCATCAGAGAATGATTTCCCCTCAATTTAAGTTCTCTGATCGATTAGTCTGCAGGGACTTGGGATGATGAGGTATTGTCTCCCAAGGGCCTTTAAACGCGATACCCTCCCTGAACTTTATTTATCTGTTACTCTGGACTCTTGACAATTTATCTCATGTACTCGAAAACCGAATAATTCTTAGTTTATGTTCAAACTTCAAACTGTGGCAATTTTCTGATTTATTTATTTATTTCCTTATTCTCCCCCTCAGAGAACCGTGAAGTACATCCTCAATGTCATTTCCATCACTGCCTTTGGAGAACACTGTGTCGTGGCTAGCAAGAGTTTCGAGAACAACAAAACCTTGTGGACACTCACTATCTTCAATGCTATTGGTAAGAGACTGTTTTATTTTCGGGTTAAATCAGTTTTGCTTAAAATACTTAAGACAATCTGGTTTACCAACCCTGATCTAGCAACTCTGATCTAGCAACCTCAACCTAGCAACCCTAATTCAGGCTGTCAATTGGAACATTCAAATCAACGTTAGTCCATTACTTATGCAATTTATGGGCCCTATACGGCTATACGCACGAAACGTACGTTTTTCCTCAAATAATCAGATTTTTCCGGTTTTTGATGTTTAATCGCCAGAAATGGTCTGAATCGTCACTGTCACTCATAATTCAAGTAATCTTGATCCTTCTGTCCGAAAACTGACGATAAACCGATATGTCAAAAATTCGCCAAATTTCGCCAAAAACACTGATGTATACCCTTCAAAAATCGTCAAAATCGACCAAAAGATCGACTTTTTCGATATGAACAAATAATGATCTAGCATGGGTCAGGCTATCAATTGAAACATTCGAACCAACTTTAGGCCATTACTTATGCAATTCATGGGTCCTATACGCACGAAACGTACGCTTTTCCTCATAATAATCAAATAATCAGATTTTTTCGTTATTTTGATGTTAAATCGCCAGAAATGGTCTGAATCGTCATTGTCACTCATAATTCAAGCAATCTTGATCATTTGGTCCGAAAACTGACGATAAACCTATATGTCAAAAATTCGCCAAATTTCGCCAAAAACACTGATGTATACCCTTCAAAAATCGTCAAAATCGACCAAAAATCTATTTTACCGATATGACCAAATAATGATCTAGCATGCACCAGGCTATCAATTGAAACATTCGAACCAACTTTTGGCCATTTCTTATGCAATTTATGGGCCCTATAAGCACGAAACGTACGTTTTTCCTCATAATAATCAAATAATCAGATTTTTTTCGTTATTTTGATGTTAAATCGCCAGAAATGGTCTGAATCGTCACTGTCACTCATAATTCAAGTAATATTGATCCTTTGGTCCGAAAACTGACGATAAACCGATATGTAAAAAATTCGCCAAATTTCGCCAAAAACACTGATGTATACCCTTCAAAAATCGTCAAAATCGACCAAAAAATCGACTTTTTCGATATGAACAAATAATGATCTAGCATGGACCAGGCTATCAATTGAAACATTCGAACCAACTTTTGGCCATTTCTTATGCAATTTATGGGCCCTATAAGCACGAAACGTACGTTTTTCCTCATAATAATCAAATAATCAGATTTTTTCGTTATTTTGATGTTAAATCGCCAGAAATGGTCTGAATCGTCACTGTCACTCATAATTCAAGTAATCTTGATCCTTTGGTCCGAAAACTGACGATAAACCGATATGTCAAAAATTCGCCAAATTTCGCCAAAAACACTGATGTATACCCTTCAAAAATGGTCAAAATCGACCAAAAAATCGACTTTTTTGGTTTGAATAAATAATGATCTAGCATGGACCAGGCTATCAATTAAACATTCGAACCAACTTTTGGCCATTACTCATGCAATTTATGGGCCCTATAAGCACGAAACGTACGTTTTTCCTCATAATAATCAAATAATCAGATTTTTTCGTTATTTTGATGTTAAATCGCCAGAAATGGTCTGAATCGTCACTGTCACTCATAATTCAAGTAATCTTGATCCTTTTGTCGGAAAACTGACGATAACCCGATATGTAAAAAATTCGCCAAATTTCGCCAAAAACACTGATGTATACCCTTCAAAAATCGTCAAAATCGACCAAAAAATCGACTTTTTCGATATGAACAAATAATGATCTAGCATGCACCAGGCTATCAATTGAAACGTTCGAACCAACTTTTGGCCATTTCTTATGCAATTTATGGGCCCTATAAGCACGAAACGTACGTTGTTCCTCATAATAATCAAATAATCAGATTTTTCCGTTATTTTGATCTTAAATCGCCAGAAATGGTCTGAATCATCACTGTCACTCATAATGCAAGTAATCTTGATCCTTTGGTCCGAAAACTGACGATAAACCGATATGTCAAAAATTCGCCAAATTTCGCCAAAAACACTGATGTATACCCTTCAAAAATCGTCAAAATCGACCAAAAAATTGACTTTTTCGATATGAACAAATAATGATCTAGCATGGATCAGGCTATCAATTGAAACATTCGAACCAACTTTAGCCCGTTTCTGATGCAATTTATGGGCCCTTTACGCACGAAACGTACGTTTTTCCTCATAATAATCAAATAATCAGATTTTTTCGTTATTTTGATGTTAAATCGCCAGAAATGGTCTGAATCGTCATTGTCACTCATAATGCAAGTAATCTTGATCCTTTGGTCCGAAAACTGACGATAAACCGATATGTCAAAAATTTGCCAAATTTCGCCAAAAACACTGATGTATACCCTTCAAAAATCGTCAAAATCGACCAAAAAATCGACTTTTTCGATATGAACAAATAATGATGTAACATGGATCAGGCTATCAATTGAAACATTCGAACCAACTTTTGGCGGTTTTTGATGCAATTTGTGGGCACTACAAGCTTACAAGCACAAAACGTAACGTTTTTTCTCCAAAAAATCAGGTCGCTTCGCTATTTTGATGTTAGCAACCCTAACCTAGCAACCCTAACCTAGCAACCCCTAGCAACCCTAACCTAGCAACCTTCAGGCACTCCACTGGACAGCAGGACTATAGAGCTAGAACCCACCTCTGTGACACTGACCAGTACCTGTGTGATAGCTGCTAACAACAATGTACTCTACATGTGGCAATACAAAGCTAACAAGAGACTAGCAGCCTTAGATCAGGCAGTGTTAACTAAGAGGAGGGATAAGTCCGAGAGGTTGGTATGGGAATGCGCCTGTCTGTTTAGCCGCGATAAAATATTGCATTCCATGAATGTGGGTTTGTGATTATTACATCTTTAGAATTTCAAAGAATTGATTCTGGAGATAAATGCCCATTTCCCACCATTGAAATATCTAATATCCTCATCCTCACAATCCATCCTCCTGTAGGTTGGTACATGTGGACGACACCCCCAGTGGGGCTGGAGAGGGCAGTATGGACTACAGAGTCCTGACCAGAGAGACACAGGATCATATCACCTGTATCAGGGCCAGTGAGAGACTCCTCATAGTGGTATGTGTACAGATGGATCCTAAGTTCTTAAGTTATCAAATACGAAGAGCCACATCAATGTGCTAATGGGGGCGCTTTTTACAAGTAGGTAAATAACTTGTATCCTTCCCTCTCCGGCTCATCCCTTTCTCTACTCCCTCATAAATTCATAAGAAAGCAAGAATCTATTCCTCCTTAGGCACGGCAGAGTGGAGTTATTCAGATGTACACCCTACCCCGGTTCTCTCTGGACCACAGACACCAAACTAACGTAACTGCATCTAAGATAGCTATCAACTGCAACGCAACCCGGATATCTATTATTAATCCTGATGGAATGCTCTCATTCTTTGATCTGGTAATTTCAGCGAACTTCTGCAATTCATTTGTGTTAAATTTAAAACTCTGACCTACTAAATATTGGCAAATTATGTCATCGGGCAAAATTCAAATCTTTGAAATGTCAATGGTATGTCATAATATCATCAGCATATCATTACGCTCACGTAGTATCCCAAGGAAGGTGAAACGCAGCCCAAGTTTGAGAGAAAGGACGTCTGGGACATGAAATGGGCGGATGATAACCCTGAACTGTTGGCGATGATGGAGAAAACAAGGATGTATGTCTTCAAGGGTCTAGATCCAGAGGTAATATCATGGGGATAAATCAAAGTGTTGATTGTCTATTTTAAACGTATCATTAATGGGAAATGTTTTGGGTTTCAGGGCTTATCATGATGCTTTTGTCTTCGGGTCCTTCTCATGGTACATCAGGTGGAAAGAGGCGAGTATTATAGAAATCACTTCTGATCCAAATCATGATTGATTTAACCCCATCCTTTCCTCAGGAACCTATCCTAAGTTCTGGTTACATCTGCGAGTTTAGCGGTCTACAGATCAGGTCTGCGCTACTGGATGAAATCATCAGAGATCCTGAACAACCTTCAAAGGAAAACATCATGGGTTAATAGATTCATTGTTCCATCCTATTCTCTTTTCTCTGCTAAATTCTTCCATCCTTGAATCAAGTTCATGAGTTCTATGACTTTTTATTTCTTTAATATTCAATACTGTAGTGCAAGCACTGACGTGTCGTTATGACCTCAGATTTGGAAATAAAGTCGTTACGTGATACGAGGGAGTTGCTTGACAAAGTTGGAATTCACGACGCTTATCAGTTCGTTGAGGATAACTCCCACCCTCGGTTGTGGTAAGAATTATTTCTACCTGGGATCGTCGACTCTTTCACTAGCTAAAGTTCTGTCCCACATACCAATCAAAATCCAGAGCATTTCGAAGTGTCCTCTTACGAAGTTTCACCAACTCTGAAATCCTGTGACACATCTGTCCCAACTTTTTGAAAGAACGTATCAGAATACCTGCCACGGATAATCTTTTCCGTCCATGTCACTTATCAGAAGTTATTCTGCTGTTCTAGTGGCCAATTGGTCATATTCACGACAATTTTGAGCTGGAACATACTTTGTGACAGTGGCAATTTCGTGCATTTACGTACGGCGCAACGTTTGAGTTACAATCAAAGCTAAAACTGTTTGTTGGCAGTATAACAAGAAATTGCGCCGCGCATGGACTTGTTTGGAATTGTCATGCGTGCAGAGCTATGATGACCGGTATTGGTTTACTTTCAAATAAAGTATGTAATATGTATCAAATGCCTGCCATGTAACATAAATCGTTTTTCATGAGCTGCATCATTGAAAATACGTTCTTAATCGGATTTGGATCTTCAGCTCAGTCCTGATGTGAATATTGTTCCAGAACGTTCACAATCGGCTCCAAATTTACCTTAAGAAACTTTATATGGGATTATTGATATTGACTGCAATGCAGCGAACTACGAAATTTTGGTTTTTGGAGTTTGGATTCCTCTTCCAGATTAAGGGTGACAGAAAAAGGCTATTTATTTTGAAAATATGATCTAAACAAACTAAAATCGATGCATCCGGTTCTATGGTGTAATGGTTAGCACCTTGGACTTTGAATCCAAAGATCCGAGTTCGAGTCTCGGTAGAACCTTTTAGTGAACGTCCTTGAAAAGATGGGAACCTTTATCTATGTTATGCTATTTACCATGATATTTTACATCTTCACCTGCGTTCTTATTCTTGCATTCCCGCAGGCGTCTGTTAGCAGAGTGCGCCTTGGAACAACTCCAACTTGAAATGTCAGAGCGAGCCTTTGTCCGGTGTCAGGATTACCAGGGTATCCAACTGGTGAAGAGACTACACAAGTTGGATAGCGAGAGCAAACAGTCCGCTGAGATAGCAGCTTATCAGGTATACTAGAGAAATGTCTCGAATTTGGGAATATTTGAAATCTTTCCATGAGTTACCGGCTTCTTATTTTACAGAATAGCTGAATGATCGGCATTCGTATTTTAACAGAACATGTATATTTCCGGTGTTCCCGATTTGAGAACTTGGGCAGCATTCCAGATGAACGGAATCCCGACACCCCTA
Source organism: Beroe forskalii (assembly GCA_011033025.1). Lineage (NCBI taxonomy): Eukaryota > Metazoa > Ctenophora > Nuda > Beroida > Beroidae > Beroe > Beroe forskalii. Next base: position 115,077 of record WFMF01000030.1, on the reverse strand, counting down.
CCTCCCCCAGGGTAAATACGAGGCAGCGGAAAGGCTCTACCTAGACATGGACAGACGGGATCTGGCAGTACAGCTCAGGGTGAAGCTGGGGGACTGGTTCAGAGTGGTACAGCTGCTCAAGAGTGGGGAGCAGGAGGTTAGTTACTGGATAGGAGGGGTGACGTCATTATCATTGCTTAGAATGGGGAATTGATGAAGTCCTAATCATTACTTAGAATGGGGCATTGATGACGTCATTATCCGTGCTTAGAATGGGGAATTGATGGTAAAAACCTTATGAGTTTATGCTCTCTCAACATCAAATATAATAGTAAAACTCGGTTGTAAATGAATATGGCTTGATGAAAATTTTATAGTGAATCGATTCATCTCAAGTACATCATATAAAAACATTTTCAAATGTTTCACAGAATGGAATTTAACTAGAATATTATAACATTTCACATTTTGAAACAATGGTTATTGAATATTGGTTGGTAAACGAATAAATCCCTGTGTATTATACAAAAAATAGAAAGGGTATATATCCATCAGAGCAGATGTTTAAACATGTTCACTATCAGAGCAGATGTTTGAACATGTCGACTGCGCTATCCAGCTCATCATACTCATCCCTCTTTCTCCACCTCTCCTTCCCACCCAGCCCATTCTCCACCTTAACCCTGAACTGACTCTCACTCCCTAAACTTGACTGGAGGTCAGTGGATGTGTCCCTTCTGACTCTACTAATGGGTGGGAGGTGGGTTTTAGTGGTGTTTCCGTGGTGCTCATCTTCGTAGGATGACTTGGCGTAGTTTGGAAGGATTTGACCGAGTTCTGCAGGTTTTATGGGGTGTTGTCCGGTTATGTTTTGGGAGAGTTTGATGGGGTGCAGTCCATTGATTTGAGAGGTTTGTGCTTGTTCTTTGTCGTTATCTCGAAGAATAAGTGTGACTGACTGCTGTCCTTGCGGTTGCTTGACTGGTTGTTGTCCGAGAGGTACGGGTTTTTGAGATGGTCCTGCAATCTGAGCCCCCATAGTTCTGTCAAGATCCACTGTCTCGTGCCTGTGGGTTGGATTATCTCATTGTCACGAATACTCAGTTAATGCTTTCATGATTTTAAACGAATTTATGAATTTAATGCCATCGCAAAAAAGGATCGAAGCAATGTATCAGCTTATTACTGGATTAAAACATCAAATCGAATTGGAAAATTAACTCGAATCAGAAAACACTAATTTGTCTCTTTCAAGTTCAACAACAGACCACTTACCGTCGCATTATATTGGTGGAAGTGGACCTCAGGAAGGGGTTTGTCTTGAATCTCTTGGAGTAGTTCAACTCATCCTCATCTTCATCTGCCCACTCGGCATCAGTTGGGATCTGAGGAGGGTAAAAGGGTTATGCTGAGGCATCGTAACACTCGGCACTGGGATCTGAGGGTAAAGGGTATTAAATCGTAACACTCGGCATCAGTTAAATGAAAATTGGAGGCAATAAATTCGAAGTTGAAAATCTGATTTGTCTAAAGGGTATTAGTGCTGAGGCATCGTAACACTCATCAGTTGGGACTACAAAGGGCATTATGAGGCATTGGTGGCAAGTTGGGCGCTGAGGAGGGTAAAGGGTATTAGTGCTTGAATCTCTTGGGATCTGAGGAGTTCAACTGAGGCATCCTCATCGGCTCATCTGAGGAGGGTAAGGGTATTAGTGCTGAGGCATCGTAACACTCAGCATCAGTTGGAATCTGAGGAGGGTAAAGGGTATTAGTGCTGAGGCATCGTAACACTCGGCATCAGTTGGGATCTGAGGAGGGTAAAGGGTATTAGTGCTGAGGCATCGTAACACTCGGCATCAGTTGGGATCTGAGGAGGGTAAAAGGTATTAGTGCTGAGGCATCGTAACACTCGGCATCAGTTGGGATCTGAGGAGGTAAAGGGTATTATGAGGCATCGTAACACTCGGCATCAGTTGGGATCTGAGGAGGGTAAAGGGTATTAGTGCTGAGGCATCGTAACACTCAGCATCGGTTGGGATCTGAGGGAGGTGATGAATTGGTTCTTCAGAGATGTGAACTGTGAAGGAATATCAAACATGAATGCACATGAAGATTGATATGGGCAGATTTTGAAAAGATCAGAAGCAAAGACATTGATTTCGTATGACGTATCACTAGACAAAATGAAAACTAACCAGGTTTGGTTTTGAAGAAGAAGTTCTGAAGGTCGCCCCATTGAGCCACCCACCGGATTTCTTTACCCCTGACTTCCTTCTTCCAGCACTGACCAGCTTCCCACTCTTCACTGTATCTGCCCTGGTTTTAGTGCGACCAGATATGCCTCTGGTTGGTGCACGCTTTTCTGGGGAATCAAACATGATAAACAACAAAACATAAGGCAAATCATCAAACGATAATGGAGTAATGACACCCCCGGCCATTCAACTTTATTTCAAAAGTTCAAACTTTGACAGAGAGCTGCAAACCTAACCCTATCCACTGGCACTTTGGACTGCCAATTGACTCCTAAAATCACCTCGTGTGTTGTTAATATGGTGTCTGATTGAGTACTGTGGTAAGTCCTCGTCAGAAGAACTGTTGAATCTGATGGCAGAGTTGAGGGTGCTTTTACGGGATATGATTTTACACCCTGAAATTGATGGTATCTGGTCAGCGAGCCACGTCTCCAGTCTATTTTTATTGGGCTAAGAACTCTGACTCTTATCATGAAAAAAGGTGAGCCCTGAGTCATTCTCTAAATTATAGAAGAGCTGAAGAGAAGGATTAAGTCACAATTGAAGAAGTGACTTCCATAAGTGACTTCAATACCTAACCTGCTACACCTCGTTTGGAGGGTTTATCGTTGATAAGGACCCCCTTCACATCGGACTGTGTGTCATCTCCAGAGGGGGAGATAGTGTCCTCATCTCGGATGAAGGAGTTGGAGAGAGAACTTTCTGATAGGCAGCTGAGGGAGAAAAACATTTCAATGTGATCAAAAAATCTGTCTAGTTAAATCTCCCTCGGGCGTTAAAGGGCACATGATAATCGATAAAATATCACCGAAGACCGCTGAAAATTGACTTTGAGGATATCTTAATATCTTATTCCAATCTTCCTCTTACCTGTTTCTCTTGGATCGTTTCCGTGACTTGAGGTATATCTTCCTGTAGCTGTCTCTGGAGGATATGAACTTCCTGCTCTCCCTTGAAGACATGGCAGCTACGTTGGTATGCTTCTGCAACTCCCTCAACTCATCTAGCCTCTTACCTGGGTTATAGTAAGGAGTAGGTGTTAGGAGGAAGGGTGTTCAGCAAAACTTATTACTTCAATTTTAGTTCTTTACTTAGGTCTTTTCACAAGATAGAAAAAAGGTGGTTCCTACTCCTTTAATCATTTAGCTGCAATTTACCTAGTATTTCTTTGATGAGAGCGGTCTTTTCCCGCTGCATATGACTCGCAAGGTCCTCCACACAACTGGAGTAGTCTTCAGAGTTTGTAGAGGACAGTTCTGCAACAACCTGTTGGAGTGTGGTGTCATTCCACTCTGACATCAGCCTACTCTGACACCACTCCAATCTGACACCAGCCTGCTCTGACACCACTCCAATCTGACATCAGCCCACTCTGACACCACTCAACTCTGACTTTCTCTAACCAGGGGTGTCGATTTAGCGCTTGTCGCGCCGAGCACTCTGTGCGCGTGACCAGGGCCCTGGTTAGGGCAACTCTGACATCACCCTTTCTGACACCACTTCCCTCTTACACCACTCCACTTCGACAACACTCCAATCTGACATCAACCCACTCTGACACCACTCCCTCTGTTCTGACACACTGGCTGACAGTGTTCTCTGACACCACTACAACTTGACACAACTCCACCTTGACAACACGCCACACTGACAGTGACACCACTCCCCTCTGACACCGTCCCACTAACCTTGGGACTGACACCATGTTTCCTGTGTACCCCTTGACTGGTTGGGAGTGTTCTCTGAGATACAGGTGGGAGGGTGAAGGGAGGTGGAGGAGGTAATGGACTCCTTGTATCCTCATCTTCTGAAGAAAATAGGAGAAGTTCAGTGGAGACATATTCACTCATTAATTGGAAATGTCGGAATTATCAGTTATGTCATTGTTTTAAATTCTCACTCCATTTGTTTTGTTCCAGCAGACTCAAGCTCCACTTCTATTTACCAGATGAGATAAGTTTGGGTAAAGGTAAATCAGGTAAATTTACCTGATGAGATAAGGTTAGGCATCCCTGGCAACACTGTCTGATAGGAGGTAGAACGGCCCTGTTCATTGCCCAGTTTACTGCTCTTCCCAAACTTCCTGTTCATCCGGACTACTGGCATGCTCTGTGTTTCCTGAGGTAAATGTTGGGTGAATAGTAAGTACAGTTCCGTAGATGTCATGGGTGTGGAAATTTCAGAGGGCGTTCTCTGGACTCGCGTCATCAGTGTTAGGAAGGGTGTTCCACGCACATTTGTTTATCACATCTGCTTATAATGGACAAAAATTCCTGAATGATAAAGTTTTTGCTCACTCTCATAGAAAGGACTTTGACATTATTCTCCCTTGATTTGCCAAACACGATCCCCATCTCTTTCAATGTTCTCTTTTTTAATTATTTGTCAAGTACAATGAACGAAATACTAAAAACGATTCGAAAACAGAGCTCTCAACTTAGCAAACAGAAGTATTTCAATAACAATCGAATTAAATTGCAATACAAGAACCACCAACATACAATAAAACAAGATACGTAACGAGTCATGCATGTTTGCTGTTGCTCGTGTGCACTCCGTGAATTGAATGGTAAACTGGCTGTCACGTTCGAAAAATAGACGATCTAAGCGTCATCAACATTCACCATTCTAAGCTATGATAATGACGTCATTCTCGACTGTCTATAATTGCGCGGGTGGCTGATGGATTCTCTGATATCTGCGTTTTAACACCAGTTTTCTGGGCATTGTTTATGTCTGTTATCAGTTGTTTTGTATACCATGTTGTCATCACTACTCTATCTCTCACTTTATTTAGTGACAATATCTCTATCGAAACAGCGGTCAATAACGAAAACGATGGGTAGTGGACTGAGGAGGTTGAAAAATATGTGGGCTTGGTTTCGAGGACAATTTTAATGTCGCATGTCAACGTTTTAATGACCGATCCATCCTATCAAGCTTTTCCAGGACTATCGAATGGAAACATGTAGCAGTTGAGCTATTACAGCATGCATCATATTATCATACGCGAAGTTTACTGACGTGCAGTGACGTACCTTACGGACTTTACCGTGACGTACTGAACGCGTAGCCTACTCCCAAATTGTGATGATACACATTTTCCACTATCATTATCAACAGCGTATAAGCTTACACACAGCCATCCATAACTAAACCAATAAGCGTGCAGTATTTTTAAATTTATTACGTTGAATAAGCTGATAGGTCACAAATTCACGCGTTTCGAGTCAACTTTGTTTTTACGCTATATCCCCACTGTAATTCTGCGTTTCTAACTAACGCTATTTGGTAAGTGTCTACAGGTAACGATGCCTTGTACCAGAAAGCCTGGAATGCTATCGGGGACTACTACGCCGACAGACTCAAGTGGGGAAGTGCTGTCTCCTACTACCAACAAAGTCAGAATATCGAAAACTGGTACGAGCTTTTCAGTTAAATGAATTAGCTAGAACTGGATTTCAATATTGTATGATCAAGATATCTGAGTGGATCATTGTTGACACTAAAAATGATAAACTTAAAGCCATTGTATTTTCTAACCTGAAAATGCATCACATTTCATTTGCAGATCGTAAATTTAATTTTCAAATGCTTATCACTTCGCTACTCATGATGATGAACCAAGCTACTTTTAAAAAGCCTGTTTTTATGAATGGATTTTAATAAAAATATCAGTATTAATCAAGCACATGTTTTCACTCGATTCATGCCACCTTGAACAATTCTGTTTTAAACTGTAAAACTCAGATTAATTAGCATTATCTTCAACATAATGGATTCATGATAATCAATATTCCGGTTGGAAAGTAAAACGTAAAGCTACCACTGACTTCTACTTTCTAGTAAAAATCTGATCAGACAAGTTGATTGATTATACTGACGAGTTGATTCATGAAGGTTGACAGACCTGAGACCATTCTGTCCATTAAACCCGAATGGAAAGTAGAATTTAAACTTCCCTCTTCCCCTGACCAGCTGATATCTACTACCAACCCTCAGGTGGATTGTTACTACTTGCTGGAAGACTATGATAAGTTGGCAGGACTTATTGACCAAGTCCCTGATAACAATCTCCTATTGGAGGTTCGTAGGGGGTATTTATCAGTCCAATCGCATTAATGATCTTCTGATGATTAGTAATTTTTATTTTGTCTTGACTTCTCTACATCCAGTGATAGAAATTTCATTTCTAATATTGGAATATTCCAGCAATAGCGACATTTGCAAAAATCGCCCCGATCAGCGCTTACCAATCGCCGATCAATTGCTTTCAACAATTTCAGTTGTAATAAGCCATACCCTTACAGAACATTGCTAGTAAATGTGCGAGTGTGGGGATGTGTAACGAGGCCTCGGCTGCCCTCGTCAAGTGTAACATGATAAAAGAGGCTGTGGATTGCTGTGTGGCCCTCAACCAGTGGGATCAGGCTGTGAAGATTGCACACGAGCACAACATGAACTCTGTGGATGATTTGTTGGCAAAGTACGCGGCACATCTACTGGATAAGGGTATGTGGTTGATTTCAAGGGCGCTGATAACCCTTTGGTTCTTAGAATACATCTGTTCTAAACCCAAGGTTTTATGATTTATCTATAATTGGATGTATCTCTAGATTGAGTATATGCTTTATAGTGGGTAGGGCATTTATTTCAATGCCTAATTGCAAGGGAAATTTAGGGATATTTGTTGAAGTAAACTATCAATATCCATCATTTCAGGTAAAGTGCTGGATGCGATAGAGTTGTACAGGAAAGCGAACCACTACATCCACGCTGCAAAACTGGTCTTCAAGTTAGCAAAGGAAAGCAGCGAGATTCAGAGTCACGCTCTACGAACCAAGAAACTATACGTTCTAGGTAAGAAAATACTCCCGAGTCTTGGCAGGAATATGAAATGTTATTTGCTAAAGAGTCCTTTTCACGGTGGAACATCAATGAACGATCATATTGATGAACCGCATCACCAGGTGCCATGCTGATTGAACAGTACAACGCCCATATGCAGAACGACAAGTCCTCCTGGACTCCCTCATGCATTCCAACACTGCCAGCATAGAGGTAACTCCTTCGGAGTTCAATTCTGTTGATGATTCGAAATTCTTTTGTTGATAATTCGAGATTCCCGTTGATAACAATGAATTATTTTCGAGAGATTTGGATATAATAAAACTGAATCTTGATTAATAAACAAAATATCAATGATAAAATCTAACACAAATACACAAATAGCTAACACAAATATCTATCCCACGATCATGCTTCGCTTAACCCTTCTCCTCTGATTCTGGAACCAGTACATCACGCTCTTCTCAGATAGCCCTATCTCCTCACTCAACACCCTCCGTGTTTCACTCGTCAGATACGGATCAGATGAGAACCAAGTCTGTAGTACTCTCGTCTGGGCCTCGGAGATGCCGCGTCTCTCGTGTTTTCTGGTTGTTTTCCTGCTGGCTGCAGTCTTGTCTGGAGTGGAGTTGGGGGTGGGGGTTGAGGTGGGGTTCGAAGGAGAGGTGGAGGGAGAAGTTGAGTTCAAGGATGAGGTGGAGTTTGAGGGAGGGCTTGAGGTTGGAGAAACTGGATCAAAGTTAGCGTGGTGAGTTGTCTGACCAATGTAGGAGTTGGGGGTTCCTGAAGAAATGATGGAGGGTGGTGAGGGTTCACTGCTTCTCGAAGAAGGAGGTGGTCTGGAAGGGTAGGCAGGACTTGGTGTTGTATTAGTGGGGTAGGAAGATCTGAGTGTAGCAGATGATCCGGGGCTGGGAGGAGAAAGTGAGGTGAAACAGCAAGAGGAAGGGTTGCTGGAGGTTGGTGAAGTCCTTGGATTCTGGTAAGAAGAGGAAGGTATGTTGGAGGTTGGTGAAGTCCTAGGATTCTGGTAGGGAGAGGATCTAGGGGATCTTTTCAGGGATCGTGTGGGAGACATCTTCCTTGATGAAGGAGTAGTAGCACCAGGAAGTGTCGTAGAAGTAGGAGGTAGAATGTTGGTCTGATAGCTGTCTGGAGGTTAGGGGTTGAAGAGTCTGGTCTAAGAGGAAGGGGTCTCACAACAACCATCTTCATCAGTTCCACAGGGAGGGAGATCTTCAGCTGTTCTCTGAAGTGGATGGTGGGTCTTGGAGGATCAGCCAGGAGTGAGACTTGGGTCAGGTAGAGGGGTCCATCAAGGGTGGGTTGCAAGGCTCAAAGTTCATCATAGTGTAACTTGCTGAGAGTAAAGTAGAGCTGATGCAGAGAAATGATACTGCTGACTTCATACAAGCAGAATATATACACGAATTAACAATGATAAGTCAGGTGAAATGACTGAAATCTAATTACAGCATGTAGTGTCAACTGTCAGCAGCCTAATCAGGACCCAATCATCTGATCCAATCAGCTGTTTGATTACGGTTCTGATGTCGGAGGCCATGTCACGTGATCAGGTGATGCAGTTAACCAGTGTCTTGTCATGTGACACCCCTAATCAGTGGCCAATCAAACCTTGACACTACTTCCCCACTGGGAATATTCGTCATATCTGGAAGGGTGGAAGTCTCAACACACAGTAATTATTTCCTGCAAGGTCCAGCCTTGTTAAGGATTCAAGCTTGAGATCACTCTTTGATTAGCGTGAAATTGTCATCTCTTCTACGTCTCGGTCAGAATTAATGATACTCATCAATTAATCGATAAGTTATCATTTGCCTCTCCTAACCCTAACTCCCTCAGGATTCGCGTCTCATTGACACTGCTTGGCGTGGAGCGGAGGCTTATCACTTCCTGTTGCTGGCACAACGCCAACTTTACGAGGGTTTCACTGATCAGGCACTCAGAACTGGTGAGTACTTACTTACAAGCAGATATTGAAGATATGAAGGACAAACATGGCTTCAGGATATTCAGATTTGTCAAAACGTCCGGAGTTTGATGCTCCCTGCTGCATCCGCCGTTCTTTTTGTCTCTATATATTCTGCCTCATTGAAAGGGATATCTTGATATCTTGTCCTTTTATCTACATCAATATTACCTCCTTATTGAATGACTTCATCTAACCCTCTAATCCCGTCAACCCCACTCAGCTCACGCGCTGATCGACTACGAGGACATCGTTTCCATGGAGACCATCTACTCCATCATCGCGCTGACTGCGACCATCGCGCGCTCCTTCGGCACGTGCAGTAACGCGTTCATCAAGCTGGAGAATGTGGATAAGGCTGAGTCTAGGCTGGAGTACGAGGAACTGGCAGTGGAGATATTCACTAGATACCCGCCCAGGGACTCCAGGACTCAGAAGGTACATAAACTTATACTTCGTTTTAGTTATTACCACTCCGTCTCCATAAGTTTATTAGACGCCCGTAACGTTCGTCGGTCGATCGAATGGAATTGGTCGATCGCTCAACTCCATTGGAACGAATGATGTGTTTTACTGGTCCCTAATAATTAATATGACTGGTCATGCTATCAAACTAAAACTTTTATTTTCCCCAGATTTTATCCTGAAACCCCTTCCCTTCCCTCAGATCGAGTGCACTAACTGCGAGGGGAGTATCACCGACTACGGCAACACGTGCAGTATCTGTGACACTAAGTACCCGCGCTGCATCGTCACAGGATCACCCCTCACTTCAGTGCACTTCTGGCAATGTGACACGTGCAAACACCGCGCGCAGGAAACAGACATCGTGTCCTTTAGCACCTGTCCGCTATGCCACGCCCTTATTGCTTGAGGAGATACTCTGAGGGGTCAGGAGTCAGAGTGGGTGGGGTTTCAGTGCTGGAAGAACTGATTTTCAAGGGATTCGGAACGTGTTCAGTGGGGGATTTAATCCTCATTTCCTTCGTAAACTAAATCTTCAGACTGAGACATGATCGAATTTTCCCGTTGACCGGGTATAGAGCATGCGTTACGGTTATTCATATTGTGTTAATCAATATCAGTCAATCAATTTAAAACTCATGTAAGACGGCGACGCACAGCTGAGCCTGATCGAGCTGAGAAAGTCACTGTCAGTGTTCTTTTAAGACTTAAGTTCCAGTTTCCTTATACTTATAGAAATTTGTCAGGCGTTGCCAGTTGCCTTCGATGCAATTGCCTTCGATACGATTGATGATCAAATTGTAAAATATTTGTAAATAAGTATATTAAAACGATATTTGTAAAACAACGCAATTCTTCGTCTTATTTTCAAATCATTATTTCATTATTTGCCCTTCTGGCTATTTAATTCCAAGTCTCAGTCTCACATTCATGGGTTCGCGTTCGGGCTTGTCGGCCGTTGACAAACCCTTCGCGGCTGGCATCAACGGGTCATTCATCTGCATTGCATCATGCATTCTCATTCTGCATTCAGCATTGCAGTTGCTAAACACGAATACCGGTAGGTCTCCCATATAAACAGGAGCCTTCATTATCTTAATCTATGACAATGACGCGCCACTCAGAAAAATATAATTAAGCGCACCTAGCGCTTTAAAGACTAGGGTTAGGGTCAGGATGATGGTCAAGATTTGTTAGGGTTAGGGTTAGGATTAAGGTTAGGGTTTTGGTAAGGGTTATGGTTAGGTTTAGGATACAGAAAAATTGACGTTTAGATCTGTGACGTCACTCAGAGCCGTTTATATGGAAGAGATACCCGAATACCCCTGTTTGGCGTTTGCGTTGCGCGGCGCATATTACACACACCTATTCCTAATCCTATGCGGGCTTAGGAACGTAAGCGCGACGCGAACAGGGGTATTTAACTTGTCGTACGATGTATGACCCGCTGACGCCAGCCGCGAAGCTGAGAATCAGCGCCACGGCGCGGCGCAGCTGATTCTCGAGAGGGTCTGTCAACGTCAGACAAGTATTTTAATTAACGTGTTCCTAGCAGTTTCCTAGGAGTTAGGAAGAATAACGACAGACGACCGCGACATGACAGTGCAGTACGGTGGCCGAGCAGGCTCACTTTTTTTTACATAAAAAATTTTTACGTAAAAATTTTTTATGTCAAAATTTTTGAGCCTTTTCGTCCAACCCCGTGGCCGAGGAGGATCAAAAAATTTAATGTAAATATTTTTGAGCCTTTTCGTCCACTGCAGTGGCCGAGAAGGATCACTTTATTTCACATAAAATTTTTTGATCCTCCTCGCTTCCAAAGATCTAATTTCAGCATGATGGCCATTGGCCACGTCGTTTGCACCTGCTGTGGCCGCGCGCGCGTTAGGCGGCCGATCTAGCGCGCGGCGCGCAAGCGCAGATGGAATTCTGAAAAATTATTTGAGTCGATTTTTTTGTATTTTTTGCCTTGAGCAGTAATTATTCAAATTAATTCGATGAAAAGGCCGTAGAATTATTTTTCTAATGAACCATGGGCACCTGTTTTGAAAAAAAAATGTTTCTGTTGAATCAATGATCTTAAATGTCAGTATTAAATCAAAATATCCTATAAATCATTTTAATTGTTTATTTCCATGAATTTATTTGAAATAAAAAGAAATCTTTCTTCAAGACATCATTCATCAATTTCTATGAATGGAAGTATTCTGCAATGGATAGAGCTTCATGGATACTTTGGTTAATTGGGCTATCCATCTGAATGCTTTTGATGCTATAAATCAAATTATTTTATGTTGTTAATTGATTCATGAATTATGAATTATCTTATGAATTATCTTATGAATTATCTTTAATGTGATCCTTCATGATATCAAGTGAATGAGATACAAGTGAAACTCAATGATGATAATGAATGGAATGAATTATGTTTTATAAAAGGATTGGAGCTATATTTGTGACAAATGTTAACTGTTTCTATGCTTGTACATTGATGTTTTAAAGAAATTCTTTATTTTATGGATTTTTTTCTCTACTAAATTGGTAAATGCCGCTTCTCCAACATAGCTGCAAAAGTCATGCCACAATAATGCAATGTCCCAGAAAATATATAGACCATTCAAGACTCTTTCATTTTAGAGATTGAGGCAATTATTGCATCTACTTCATCCACATGACATAGTGAAACCAGGTTTGTGGCATAAAAAATTGACCCTTTCATAAATGCAAGCTAGCTTCCTTATTTGGACATGAACAAATTTAAATTAACAACAATTCATGCTCTGCACCAAAGGCAGCATTACTCAAAAATTCCCTGAGAAGCTCTTATAGTTACAATTGAAAGTTGTTATTTCATTTTACAAGTTTAATGGTTGTTCAGTTGTTATAACTCGTGTAGGTAATACATGTCCAGATTTGCCTACTCCTGTCTACTGGTGCCTCCTTGAAATGCAGAAGAAGGTTCCCTGATATGAAGTGAGCTACAAATTACCTACCACTTCATGCTGCAGACTTCTTGCAGTTGAATACAATACAATGCAACAGGTTAACTATGATAATCATGAAGGAACATTTCGAGATAAGAAACTGGAAAGATTTAAGATTTCAATATTGCCAGATATTGAATAATCCATTGTAACTATAAGGTTGATGGTCAATTTGTTAAAACTCATGTAATTGTAATACCTGTCCAGGTTTGTCTACTCCTGTCTCCTGCCTTCAGTGAACTGCTGAAGTATATTTCGATCTGAAGCAAGTTACTAAGTATACTGGACCTTTTTTCAACACAATGCAATCTAACAGGTAAACAGTGCTGGATTTCATAAATATGTTTGAATGTTGAAATAAGGGACTTGATGGGGTTGGCAAATAGGAGCCCCAAATAAACGCAATTTTGACCTCAAATGCCCATGATCCTTCATATATCGGGTTATTCGAAGGTGTGGACTCCATCATAATGATGGAGTCCACACTACCATACTGTGAGGGGTATGATTTAAACCCATGTCAAGGAGGGCAAAAAAGCCCATGTATCTCAAAATTGACATGGGCTACCCCTACCAGCACCATAGAATGGACAGATATTAAATAATTCAGTAATCACATTGCCATTTCAGTGTATGAGTAGAAGGTTGACGGTTGTCAATAACTTGTTCAAACTCATTCAATTGAAAAACGTGTCCAGGTTTGCCTACTCCTGTCTACTCATAGACTTGAACTGCTGAAGAAGGTTCCCTGATCCGATACATGCTACTGAGCACTGCCCCACACCTGCTGACCTGCAGACCTTTTCGATGCAATATAATCCAACAGGTAAACTATGATAATCACTAGCAGGTGGGGATCAGAAACTGGAAAAAATTAATTGAATTCTGAATGGTCTGATATTGATTAATAATCATTGATGGTTAATTAGTTGTGAAAACTCATGTATCATACGTTTTCAGGATTGACTGCTCCTGCTGATGCTTCCTTGGTCGGTGCTTATCCTGGTACTTCCTTGAACTTTTGATGAAGATTCTCTGATCCGATAGGAGCTTCTGCCTCGCACCTGCTGACTTTCCAATACTGCAAGCAGCACAAAATAGCACCTTGGAATCGAAAAATTGGGAGAATTCCATTGATGGACCTCAGAATGGACAGATATCAATTAATCATAATGATAATAATATTCTATCCCATCGTATAAGCATATGATTAGGTAGATGGTGTACGTTTTGATACATGTGTCTTCGTGCATTTGATTTTGAGCACTTGCATCACCGACTTTCGCTCGAACGACCGTAAATAATTGAGGGAAGCAATTAATTTAAAAAAACAGGCTATAGGGACCGTTCACATATTACGTAATCATTTTTTGGGCATTTTCCCCTTCTCCCCTTTCCATGATCAAACGTTGTCTCGGCCATCCCCCCCCCCTCTTTTGGCAAATATTACGTAATCACGGCACGACCCCCTCCAGAAAGCTGAAACAAAGTTCTTTACTTTAGCATGTTATAATTGCAATGAAAACATACTTCTTCAGATGTGCTTTTTCAGACAATATTGATGATGTGCAAAACTTGATTGACTTAGAATTTCAATTTTTTCTGGAGGGCAAAAGGCAAGATTTTTTGTTGATATAACTGCTAGATTTAATGTTTTATGTTACCATAATGCTCATTTGTGATTAAATGTTCTTGAAAAGGATCTCAAAGGATGTGAAACGTCACTCAACAGTAACCGCTTAGATGCCTAGAGAATTGAGTTTCTTAATTATGGTTAAGCGGGTTAAAAATGTGTGCTTTATTATCATAATTGATAATCATTTTAATGATTTATGTTCAGCTAAACTGAATACCTAACGAACACAGTTTGGCTAGTATTGATGTCAGAGGCCGAAACACAGACTAAGAGAAAAGCCTCTGACCTTACATTTTGGAATAATTTGAAGAGATAATATTCACAAACTTTATTTCAGATATTATAAAGTAGAGTAAAGAGTACGAGTGAGAGTCTAAGAGTAAATTTTCCATCTAAAACGATACTTAAATATTCGCTAGATCGCGTGATTCTACTCTTCCCAATTTACGTCAAAACTTTAAACCTTTAAAACCTTATCTCACCACGAGCAAATCTCCTACTTTACTTTTAACTTATTTCTCACGGTCTAAAATTATTCTGATAAAATTAAGAAGAAAAAGAACCGTTTACGATTTTATCTTGCCCTCAGAAAATTTGCCCTCAGAAAATCACGTACTAAGACTAGGGCTTACATTGAAATATAATTAGAACTATAGAAATATTGGAAATTGCCTTTTTTACACTTTTAGCCCAGTTTACGAAGAAAAATCGTATATTCGTCCACGCAAAAATCTTGAAAATATGTTTTATTCTACAGTCTACAGAAACTACTTTTTGGCCCAAATTTATGAAAATAGGAGGGTGAAAATTTCGTATTCAGTCTAACAGTTTTTTTTTTTCAAGATTTGAGATCTCCATTGAAATGCAATTTTTATCGAATGATGGTCAAATCTTTTGGATGAGGAGCAGTTTTTGTCATGAAACTTAGAGGTCATGAAACTAAGAGGTATACCTTATCGGACATAATTAACACGGACATTAAAATCACGCAGCTAAGCACATCAGCGTGAATATTTATGTCCGTGAAAATTTTGTCCGTGATACTATTGTCCGTGATTTTCAGGTCCGTGAAAATTAAGTCCGGTATTTCCTCTTAAAATTTCTAGGGTAGAGAAGCAAAATTTCTGACTTTATCTCTTTAAACGCAATAAAGGTAAATTATGTCTTTTTATGCTTAGAACCTGCTATATGGAAATTTATCATATTAATTAACGAAATATATTGAAAAAATCTTGAAATCAAGTATTCAAATCGTTGTAAAAATGGAAAAAATCGAACCGAAAATTTCGAGATTTTCTTGAAATTTGAAGTGGCAGGATCGAGCGTGAATATTTAAATGTCCGTAAAATTTTGATAATTATGTCCCCTCGGCTGATTACGTAATATGTGAATGATCCCATATTTATATTCATGCCATTCCACAAACCTGAGATGAAACTCACATGTAGCCCATATAATAATCCTTATGAGCAATAATTATACTTGGAGCCATATGAAGCATATTCCATATCTAAATTATACTTATGATTACATAATGAACATTTGAATAATCTTTTTACCAGGAAGCAACTCGGCAGATTTTTGGTTAATTTTGCCGTTTTATATCGGGCGATTAACAAACGAATGGGATATCGAAAATTATCACATGAGGCGTCAGCCGAGTTTGACAATTTTCGATATCACACGATCCATGAGTTTGTTAATTGTATTATTACTCGACAAAACAGTTCTCCCTCCCACTCGGGTCTGACGACCCTCTTCTGAATTCAACTTTTTTATAGATTTTCGAGTGCTCCTTCATAAAATCAACAATTTATTTAACGATATTCTGCTCTATTATTCCGCTACTTTACAGTAGTTCTACAAAGGAGTGATATATCGATAATTATTACACTGGAGTTTGAGCCACGGGAGGGAATAATCGATTTTAAAACTTTCTGTTCTTTTTCAAAGGTTAAAGTGTAATTTTTTGAATCTGAAATGATTTAACCTTGGAAACTGACCAAATTTACTGAAAGAACTAAGTTAGGAATTTTAATTTGGAGCCCGGTTAATCATACATCAGAGGGGTGATATTTATGATTGGCATGGTTTTCGATAATCTTTTGATAGAATTTTGATTTTACTTTGCGACAAAATAGTAATTTAAATATGCTAACTGAGGGTAACTGAGGAGTGTGACGGGCTTTCTTAGGAGTGCGACTGGCATTGACTTTCTTAGGAGTTTGATAGGCTTACATACGGGTAACCCACCCCTCTCCACTCATATTATACCTCTATCCACTCATATAACACCCTTCTCAACTCATAAGGGATCGTTCACATATTACGTAATCAATTTTTGGGCATTTTTTATCCCCCCCCCTCCGTGATCAAACGTAATCATGGCCAAACCCCCCCCCCTTTTTGGAAAATATTACGTAATCATGGCCCCACCCCCCCCTCCTTCAGGTTTTTTAGCGTCGCCAAAAAACTATATTAACTGACAAAAAATTAGAAATTTAGAACAGTATCGTGTGTTTCAATTCAATCATCAACATCATCGACCTAAAGATGACATTCAAAGCTCCTTTTAGTTTTTCCTACGGAAAAACACCTCCTCTTTCTCTTCCTCCAACGCATCTTCATCTGCTCATCATCCTCCTTTACCTCCAACAGATCATCCTCCTCCTCCTCTACACCTGAGGCCCCTAGATCCACTAAAGAGCCAGAAATCAATGTCTTGGTCCCACCTCAACCTCCTTCAAAACCGATGGAACCAAAGTTCAGTATCCGTGTCCTGCTCATCTGCCACCAAAGCCGACAGAACCCAAGATCCAGATCAGCCCTAGCCCCTAAGTGCCAGATCAGAGTCTGGCAACTTCACAGACAACTGCAGCTTCGCTACACCTTCATCAAAAAGATTGATCCCTGGATAATGGAGCTGCGGATGTACGCCAAGACCGGCTCTGGCATCAACTCTAGAGCTCTAGGGCAAGAAAGGCCTCCGAACCTCTGATCAAGCACAGAGCAGCAAATCTAATATATACAAAGAGGCACTGAATTGGTTTGGAAGAGTTCAAAGAATGGGGTACATCCCTCCTATATGGGCAGCACTAAAGGAACTATACATTCTGAACCAGATTTTGAGCTTATAGATCATGTTTTTAATCATAATTATGAAATTTCGACAATTTTTTCTGCAAATGGTTAATTTTTGGTAATACAAATTCGAAATCCTTTAAATTTTCATAACCTTTTAAATTTTCATGAAAATTCTTGAAATTTTCATGAAAATTCTTCAAATTTGATGAAAATTCTTGAAATTTTCATGAAAATTCAAAATTTTCATAAAAATCCTTAAATTTTCATGAAAATTTAGATATTTTGATTATAAATCTGGCCAAACCCCTCCCCCCTCGTAATCAAACGTAATCATTTGGAAACCCTCCCCCTCGGCTGATTACGTAATATGTGAATTCGCACCCCTCTCAACTCATAACAGCAGTGAACTCTTCAACTCATAACACACCCCTCTCCACTCGTAACACACCTCCGCCACTCATATTATACCTCTCTCCACTCATAACACACCTCTCTCAACTCATAGCAGACCCCTGTCAACTCAATGCACACCCCTCTCCAGTCATAACACACACCTGAACAAACCTCCCGTACCTCAGAAATCAGAGAAACCCCCTGCAGGCTCTTCAAGCGACCTTTTCTTTAACGTTTCAAGCATTTCCCTTTAAATTTTTAAGCAATAGCACAACTTTTTCGACCTTTTCCCAATTTTAAGGGAATCCCTCATTTCTGCACTAACAGTTTATTTGTTATTATTAACGCAAGATAAAAATTTCTAAAATATATATAATATCACCTCTATATCTGGTTGAAGCACGGATGGAGCACAATGTAATCTATATCCCCAGTCTGGGGATCAAAATAAAGATAACACAGACTTGTGGTCCATTTTATGATTTTGTTTTGTTATGTTTCATATCTTTTGCTGCCGTGTTTGATGTGTCAGAGTTTATTTCTTGAGTTTTAAGTTAAGGTTTTAAGATTGGTATAGATATTAAATATACATGCATATTGGCGCAATTCCCATTGCTCGATGTACTTTACACTATACTCCCGCTTAAGCATGTTGTGATCATTGGCCTCTGTATTTATTTGTTACATAATACCATGGCGCTATGATTAGGCATTTATGCTACATTGACTTTTATGAATTAACGAATGGCGAAGGGAGTGTCAACTTTTTCAACCTCTTCGATCATGATATAAAGAAATAATGTATGATGTGCATATAATTCTTGAAACGATGATTCATATGAAACACTGATTTGTATGAATAGTTTAATAGCGTTTGCTTTCATTGTTTCGTATATGGCAGGGTATTGATACAGTAAATGCTCACATGGGTATTAGAATAACCATCGTAATTGCACTCGCAAGCTCGTGCAATGACTTCAATTAATGCACTCGCAAGCTGGTGCATTTATTGCATGAATCCCAGTAGCAAGGTCGTGCATTTATTGCATGGATCCCACTCGCAAGTGTGCATTTACCGTATATTACATGATTTCTAAATTTGCACGCCCAGGAAAATGCCAGTTATATTCTCCTTTTAACTGCATAGTAGGAGTTATTTGAACGGGAGTGGTGATAAGAATTTTGAAAGATATACTCATTGTATCTATAATGATTGTGAAATATAATTGGACAATTAATGAACTAAATATATGAAGTGTATTATTTCGTCTCTTCAAATTTGTTACTGAACTTCTTTCATTTCAAATTAGCTATACCAGAACTGAACCAAAGCTGTATCAGGGACCCTAAAGGCACAACAAGATTAAAACTCCTTGATAAAGCTTCGTTTTGTCAAGGAAAAATTACAGAATGTTATTGTAATACGTTCTTTCAAAATGCCTCAGTGAGACCATTAATACTTACGAGTCACAACTCACGCATCTTAAAAATTAAATGAAGAACTCCAACGGTCGCCGTATATTTAACTGAAGTACTGATGTATCGGTCGCCATATACCTCGAATATTGATTTAATTTTGTCATGCCTTTCGGGACACCTGGATAGCTAGGTATGAAATGGGGCTATCAGTACCGGTCAGCTCTCCTGGTTGAGTTTCTGATAAAGACGAATAAATGTGAAAACTTTGAATTATACGAATATGGTGACCTTTGTCCGTAGTCGAATTCGTACGTAAGTGTGGCAGCTTGTCGATTCTGCTATGCACCATATTAAAATAAGCTGTGAGGCGTCATTAACTTACTATATAAAAGTCTGATAATGACGACATCTCGACCGCTTATTTATCAAATGTGCATGAATTTCGTATATTATGGAACACGCTACCATTCTCTTACGAGCACTTCAGCGCGGGATTTCAGCGCGCACGCGAGTTTTTATTGAAAAAAGTGATGCCCTGGAGTGAGCCTCCTCGGCCACGGGCATGGACGAAGAGGCTCACTTTTTTTTACATGAAAAAAGTGAGCCTAAAAAATTTTTCATGTTTTTTTTTTCTTGAAAAATTTTTTATAGTAAAAAAAGTGATCCTCCTCGGCCACGGGGTTGGACAAAGAGGATCAAAAAAATTTATATAAAAAAATTTTCAAGTAAAATTTTTTATAAAAAAAAATTTTATGAAAAATTTTTTATGTAAAAAAGTGGAGTGACGTCATTGTCATAGATAATGAAGGCTCCCGTTTATATGGGAGACCGACCCATGTCAGGCAACCAGGCGTTGCTTGTCAGACGTTGTCTGACCCCAAAACCCCTGCCCTTAAACCTTCCTAAGCCCGCATAGGTGTTTGCTCTAACCAGATCCCTAGTTTTACGCGCGCGCAACGATTACAGGGGTATACGTGTTTAGCAACCTTAAGCCCTTTGCCTTCGCGTTCGGCGGGCGCGCGCCGCGCGCGCTTGTCTAGTCTGACAAGGCCGCAAGGCGTTGCGCCGTTGCCTTGTTGCTTGTTCATTGTGCCTGACCCACTCCAAACTCGCACGCGCGGGCTTAGGCATTAGGAAGGAAGCGTACTGCACAAGTGCCCAACACAGACAGGTATATACGGAAAATTTATTTCTTCTTCGCAAGTTCGCACTTCGGCATGGGTTCATCTCAGCAGTCAGCAGATGCTTACGTGCTTTCAAGGAGTAATGGGACATCTGGCCCATTAAGTAATGTCTGTCTGTTGTCTGATATCTGTGGATTATTGAATGATGTTTTAATATACCTAATTATGTAGCCCACATGGCAAAATATTTTATTCTATCCTATGTCAAGTGTTTACTGGCACCAAATTAGGCTGTAGTCCAAAGTTTCATATAGGTGTGTGGGTAGCTAACAAATTCCAAGTAAGCTTTAAAACATTTGAATTAAATTTGAAATTACAGGATGCCCATTGACAAAAATGATGATGAAATTGTGCAGGGTATAAAAGATAAGTGGGAAAATAGGGCTTCAAAATCAGGCGATTTCACTGAATTGTTTGAGGGTACTGGATATATAACCATTGGGTATTACAAAGACGAAAATGATGGAATTGGGCAAAGTGTACTTAACATGACTGAAAGGCTGGTTGAAATATCTGCAATGAATGCTCACTCACATGTTCTTGATTTAGGCTGTGGTAGAGGAAGACCTGTTCTTGATATTGCTTCAAGATTAAGATGCTCAGTTGTTGGGGTTGATTTGGCAGAAGGGCACATGAAAATGGCTTATGAATCAAAAGAGGAATATGAAAAGGAAAAAGGTTGTGAAATTAGAGCAGAATTCTATGCTGCATCCTATTTTAACCTCCCTGAAGAAGTTAAAAAACAAAAGTTTTCTCATGTGATGATGCAAACATCACTTTTCTATGCACATCACAGATCTGAAGAGGTGTTTCAGACCATTTCACAGTTGTTAAAACCTGGAGGCACTTTTGTAGCAACAGATTTTTTAAGAGTGGGTGAACTTAGTGATAGCCGTATTATCAAATTCATGGAATTGAACTCAATGAAAGGCTTTCTTTCTCTTGATGAAATGAAGGTCCAACTTTCCAAGTATGGTTTAGTATATACTGAAGGTGAAAACCTTGATCGACATTGCATTAAATGTAATGCCATGAAAGCTCGAAAAGTTGTTGAAAATAAACTTGAAAGTCTTTCCACAGCAATCTTCGATAACAGGGAAAAGACAGTCAAATGTAACCTTGTTTCTTTTCAAATAATTGTAGCCAAGATGAATTGAAATTATGTTAATCATGTCTCTTATTTGAATTCAATTATAATTAGTGTATTCAGTTAGAATGATTAAACAGTATTTATATCTAAAGCTGCACCAATTATTACAGCCAGTTTTTGGTTTAAGATAATCATCCTACTATTTATTATTTATTGAAGAAACAAATTTTTAAACCATTACTGTCATTTGTAAATAATTACTTAACTGTAACATATTTTAAGGGCATCATTGAACTTTTTATGTTTGAACTTTTTTGCTTAAGGGGTTTTAAAACTTTAAACTTTATTTTTAAATTTTCATCACCATAATAGAAATACACAAATACATAATATTACAGTTTATTTTCACATTTCTGAAGTAGTTTTACCAGCATTTCCAAAATCCATTAATTGTTTTCAACCCTCACCTTTTTTCTACTTGGCCACTACATTAACTAACCTTTTTTCCACATTTTACTCAGGATGATTAACATTCACACGGAGATCCTGAAGATGGAATTTTAAATTCCGAAACTGTCAGTCGATTTGCGTGGTTGTGTGAAATTGTTTGATTCATTCCTTTCATTATCATCATTGAGTTTCATTCATCTCATTCACTTGATATCATGAAGGATCACATTAAAGAACTGTAACATATAGATATCATTGTTTATACATGAAAATTTTATAGTTTTATTTCTTTAAGTTTTGGTTACTTTCAATGAATATTACTCGCTATGAAAGCTAGCAGTTTTACTGGACATAGAATTGTTTTAAACTCAATACACTTTAAATGCTTTAGATCAAAAGTGTTAGATTGCCTGTTTTTTTGTCTATTTCATTTTTCCATGAATAAACTTCATAAAATTTCACTTACAATTAGTTGTAGGATGCCTGAAAGCTACCCAACTGTACAGTTCTTGGAGGACAAGGCCAATGAGATCAGAGTTTTGTCTATTGAATGTACCAATGCCAGCAAGTCTGGGTGAGTTTATTCCTACAAAGATTAATTTGATGCAGTGAAATAGATAATTAACCATTCAGTTTATGCATGGGTAATTGTGACTGTGTTGATCATGTACTTTTGAAGGGGTAGTATTGCTATCAAGTTTATGAGAGATGTTTGACAGAGACCATTTATTGTACCATGTACCCAGGTGTCCTTAAATGTATATTTGCCTAACAGATACTTCACTTCAGGCATCCTACATCTTGCATGTCTGCTGCTGAGGTCCTGTCTGTACTCTTCTTCCATGAAATGAGATACAGCAATGACTTCCCTCGTGATCCTTCCAGTGACAGATTCATCCTTTCTAAGGTAAGTTATCATGCAGAAGTCCAAAGTGATATATTTTTAGCAATTGTGTTAATTGGCATCCTGTAAATTTGCCTATGATAGATTACTCAATTAAATTCAATTCAAGTCAATTCATGGAAGATATTTGCATTGTGAATTCATCAAAACATCAATTTGAATGATAAAAACATTCCCTCACCAGGGTCATGCTGCCCCTGGACTCTACTCAGCCTGGTGTGCTGCTGATCTCTTTCCCAAAGAGGAGCTCTTGAAACTGAGACAGTTTGGCCATGACTTGGAAGGACACCCAACTCCAAGACTGAACTTCATTGATGCAGCAACAGGGTCACTGGGTCAGGGACTAAGTGTTGCAGCAGGAATGGCTTATATTGGCAAATACATTGACCATGCCAGTTATGATTGGGAAAATTGAGATGCTAAAACTTAAACATCAATTCTGTTGACCTTATAGTCCATTTGATGACTTCCAAGGCATATGTATTTTTTCAACAATAAGAAATAATTTTTAAAAGACATCTGACATCAAAATTGCTTAGTTTGACTCATTCTTGATCTTCCTGAGTAGTTTTGTACCCCAACCTCTCAGTTACCGGACTTACTGCATGATGGGAGATGGTGAGAGTGCCGAAGGAAGCATCTGGGAGGCCCTCTCCTTTGCCTCCTACTACAAACTAGACAACCTGGTGGCTATCTTTGACATCAACAGACTGGGCCAGAGTGAGGCGGCAGCTCTCCAACATGACATTGATACTTACAGGAGACGGGTGGAGGCATTCGGGTAAGGAATGTTAACACTGCTGTGGTGCCTAATCTTGTTACTCCAGAAAAATTATATTTAGATACTGTAATGCTGCAGATGTGGCTAGATTTAATGTAAATTCTGGTCGCTGGAGCCATTTCATGACCCTCTCTAAACACCCCCCTTCCTCGGATTCCACACCATAGTGGTTGATGGGCACAGTGTTCCTGATGTGTTGGAAGCTTTCAAAACAGCTAAGAACGTGAAGGGAAAACCCACTGCTCTCATCTGCAAGACTTACAAGGGCCATGGAGGATCTGCTGTAGCAGATAAACTTGATTTTCATGGTGAGCAGCTACTGACTGATTGGAAACATTTACTGTTTCCCTTGTTCCATTCATAAGTTCAATGTTCAATTAGATTACTTACTATCAGCGAATCTGTCGAGGTTAAGACATTTCTAACATGGTCCATATTCGATATAAGCAAAATATTCGATTTTCTGCTCATTTTCATGTCTATATTCATGTCATACTAATTTCTATCGATTGAAAGAAGTTACATCGATTTATAATAAATCGATGTAACTTCTTTCAGTCGATGGAAGGATTATATCTTCTCCCAGGTAAAGCTCTGATCGCGTGTGGCGCTGACATTGCTAACGGAGTTCTGGCTGAAGTAAAGGATAGGATGCACGGAGCTAAGCCTCTTCCCAGACCTGCTATTGTACACGATGCTCCCAACATTAGTGAGAAACCCGTCCACTTCACATCCCCTCTGGAGTACAAGAAAGGTGAGTTCAGTGGAGTCTGATTGTTAGAAAATATGACCGAAATCTTCAGTAAACTGTTTGTATATTGATAGCTTAGGCGTAAAATTATTACTAAAATTATCGATTGGAACTGACCTAGAAAATATGAATACCCCTTTACTTCTCCAGGGTCGATGGTTGCTACGCGTCTAGCTTACGGTGAAGCACTGGTGAAGCTCGGTGAAGCCTCTGATAGGGTGGTTGTTCTTGATGCTGACACTAAGAACTCTACCTTCTCACTCAAATTCAAGAACAAGTGAGTCCCCATCCTGGCATAATTGAATTGTACTAGTAAAGAATAAAAGTCCATAAATTTGAATTATTTCCTCCCACCATCTCTTCATTCACACATTTTACAATCTCACAGAACTCGCCACCACGAACTTACCCCCTTTCCCAAGTTCCCTGAGCGTTTCATCGAGTGTTTCATCGCCGAACAGAACATGGTTGGAGTGGGTGTGGGATGTGGGGCGCGAGCCCGAACCATTCCCTTCTGCTCCACCTTCGCCACCTTCTTCACCCGGGCCATGGACCAGATCCGTATGGCAGCCGTCTCCCAATCCAACCTGAACATGGCTGGATCGCATTGCGGTGTTAGTATTGGGGAGGATGGACCGAGCCAGATGGCTCTTGAGGATATCGCAGCGTTTAGAGCTATTCCCCACCTGGTTTACTTCTACCCGTCGGACGCTGTGTCTGCCTGTAGGGCTGTAGAGCTGGCAGCTAACTACAAGGATATGTGCTTCATCAGGTTAGTGATTCCAGTGCCCCACATTCAGAAAATTTTGAATTTCCTCTGAGACCCATTTTTCATGATTTTTGTGGCCTGCTTGCTTCGCTCGCAAAAAGACCGCAAATAAATGCAAGGAACGACAATATTCTTAATTTGTAATTTTAGCTCCAATGCAGCAATGTGGTGATAAGGAATAAAGGTAGCTAAATCATCCAATTCATGCTGAAAATTCCAATCTATTGTGTCGAACTTGAGTCAGCGACATCGGCTCCTACAATCACGATCCATTAGTGTGCTTCATCAGGACGTCCCGACCCAACACAGAGGTTATCTACGACAATGATGAGCAGTTTGAGATCGGAAAGGCAAAGGTTAGTGCTTAACCGATAAAATTCTGTGAAGTTTTTACCTGTGACATTCCAATTAATGTTTTCAAATCTGATTGCTGCACGTTCTTTTATTATTTCATAATTAAAGCTTTTGAATGCGCACATAATGTGATGTTATAATAATAACTTAATAATTAGAGTTTTTGTCGCTTGAAAACTGCTAGTGATTGGACCTTGTCGATTACCACAAAGTAGTGACACGTAGATCTTTCATGTTTCTATATTTAACGAATCAATTTAGCTATTCATGCAAATTTTACGGTGCTTTTGCAACTTCGGATTTCCTCGAAAGCAAAATTCTGACAAGGTCCCTTTGATTGGAGCTGAATCGTTTGTTTGATTCTCACGAATCACAAGTTTGAGATAAAGGTGAGAAAAACATGGAGTAAACATTTTACACCATGTCCTTTTCATTCAAGCTGAGATAAAATTGGTCGGGTCCCTTTGAACTGACTGGATCGTTTGTTTGATTGGGTACGAATCACACTTTCGAGGCCCCACGAAAATTTGGAGTAAACTCCATAGTCCATTCATTAAGACTATCATTTCTATCGAGATATCTTTACATTACTGCCGGCTATATCTAGTTGTAATCGAGTACCTAAGTTCGTAAATTATCATTGATTGGTCACAATCAACGAACGAATACATTACCTACTTTAATATTACAACTACATTGTACAGTTAATTCATAGACAGTGTTGCAAGTTGCACAAATACAGCTCCATCAATCTTTACTTGAACAAGACTATAATTATGTAAATTGATTTTACCGGCCTTGCAGCCTGTATTAATCAAATCACAAAATGAAAAATGAGCATATTATAATTTTTCATTGCCCACTCACAATATGAATTTATTATTATAAACACTTTTTTATTATTATTATTTTTTATTATTATTATTATAAACACTATTTCCTGTCGGACTCATCTGGAAAGCTGTTTATTTGATTTCTCGTCGGAGTTAGTTGACGACACTGATTGGATTACTGATTGGATTACTGATTGGATTACTGATTGGATTACTGATTGGATTACTGATTGCTTTTCATACAATCAAGTTTACCTCTACCTAGTAGGCTCACAGATTGATTTTACTTTCCTAGAAATCCTTATTAATAGATTCAAGAAAAATCATAAAATTATCCCGTGTTTGCCTGTCAACAATCCTCCAAGTATGTGGAATCTGATGAGTTTACCCCTTTGGTAAACACAGGTCATTCCTTGAAGACATACCAATACTCTGAAGTTTACCACTGAAATATCCCCTGCCCCCACCCCTGCCCCTGACTCTTGTCCTGTTTGCTTGTTTGCAGGGACTGTAAAATTAGACTTAGATTCATCCCTACTAAATAGATTATATTCAATGTCTTAAACTTGACAAATATTCAAGTTTTAAACTTTACTACACTACTATATACAATCAAATTTGTGCAACTTATTAACGTCTTTAAATGACGAATAGTAGAGGGACGTAAGGCACCTATCTTCCTTATGGGTAGTGACCGGTCAAGAAAAGTCTTATGACTCATTGATATTGAAAAATTTAATCCATTCAGTTAAATTATTGATGATCAGATTGTCTCACTAACAACTCACATCATTTTATTCAGAAAGGTACAAATAGTTGATATTAGGATATTGATTATTGATATGATTTATAATTAAGACTGAAAGAATCAAACATCTTCGAACTGAATTCGCCTTTGCCGTCTCTAAAATGTCTCCAATTGATTAATAAGAACTGACTTTTTAGTGCAAAGTATTTTTATCAGTGCAAAAGTCATTGAGTTACCTCAAATTTGATTGTATAAAGTAAAATGTCTCCAATTGATTAATAAGAACTACTGTGCTGTATCTTGCTTTATTTCTAATCTCATTTTACAGCGGGCGTACGCTTTTAAAAATAATAGAACACATTCCAATATCGCGCAATAAACCTACACGCATCTGCTGAGTTCCATCTTAAATGAGGCACTTAATACATCCAAAAGATTAAAGTTCGTACTCTGAACCTCTGAAATTCTAGTAAGGTATCATCTGATACCTTTTTCCATTCATAAGATCTGATTCAATTCACACCGAGAATCACACATCCCTGAAATTATTTTGACGCGCATTTACGCTGAGAGAGTCGTATAACGACAGGTTACAGGATAATTGTTATTTACTTATTTCATTAACACGTATATGAATGTATGAATGTTGCATTATTTGCCATTTTATTTACATTCGCTGTGGATATATAATAGGAAATCAGTCTCATACTTATTGGTCATTATCTACATTTAGACCTACGCATGAATAGTGGTAACATCTCTTAGTTAATCATTCAAATACGTCATAGTGTTGCCGACATATAATTGTGCTAAACATGCCTAATTGATAATTAGCTCTTAACTTGCCCTAATTTTAACTTGCCCTAATTTAACTTGCCCTAATTTCAACTTGTCCTAATTTCAATATTACGATCTTTCAGATAGTTAAATGTCAATAAGTTGTATTGAAATTCCTGTTGCAATTAGATGGCGACGTTTCATTAACCATTGAACCTTCACATTATTGTCATTTTGAAAACAGTTCATAAGTCTTGAGAAATATGGAGGGTTTTATTTCTAGGAATACATACTGTACAGTTATCAGTGGATCAATGATGAGACCAAAGGAAATATTAATGCATTTATCGGAGCAATGACACATTAGGTAGCATAATTCCTCCATAAGCCAGACGCTTAGACCTGGTGATTATCCTGGGAGTGAAGGAATCCGCCCCTGCTGCTTCATGTATAATGATGATCAATTGTCATTTAATAAGTTATAGGATAAATATGTTGCGGGTGTTTAGATCTAATTAAGAAAGGAGCATAATTAGAAAACAATTAAGATATCTAGACAATAGAGACACTAGCATATTTTGAAGTAAGTCTGTCAGAACTTTAGGAGCATGACCTGGTATTAACTCAAAGGGTAAATATTCTTCGTTATTTCTTACAGTGCAGAAAATTAGGCAGGTTCGGTACGTTTCTAGGTTCGGTATGATCGCGCGGCTCTTCGGACAAAAATCTTTAAGTGGTTTTTGTCCTTAAGCCTTAAGGGTCGGTTAAATAAAGGCCAATAAGGCATTTCTTACAGTGCAGGTTTGGTGCAGGTTTCACTTATCTGCTAAGTTATCGCTTAGTTGCTAAGTTATCACTTATCTGCTAAGTGATAACTTAGCTGCTAAGTTATCACTTAGCTGCTAAGTTATCACTTAGCTGCTAAGTTCCACATAAGTATCAACAAAGTTAAACTGGTACAAAACCCCTACGCTCAGTTGTCGAATCTGCATCAGCTTAGCAAGACATATTCAAATCTAGCTGTTCGGCGTAATGGTTCCTATTATTAGAGTATTAGCATAATCAATGTGACATGATGAGTCCTAATTAAGAGAATGAGGCAAGGATTCGGCTTGATGTCCGTTATGATAAGTAGATTAGGGTGTCAGCACAATGGGCTAATGGGAATGAAGCCTTACTACAAGAAGCAGGGACCAGGCAACTAGGTATTCACCATGAGGTGATTACCACACTGCTGAGTTTGTGATTTTAAAGTAGGTTTACCGTTTTGCTAGTTTTGTATCAGAATTTTGTGAGGTCATTCGTGTTATTTATACCTTGAATTGTTATTCATACCTTGAATTGGTTTGAAAATCTTCAAGATCAGACCACCACATTTTGAGTTACGTTCGTTCCAGAATATGGAAAAATTATTTTGTTAACAGTGACACAAAGCGTTGATGTAATCAGACACTTCAAAAGATACTTCAATCAGCAGTTGATACTATGATAAAATTATGATGATTGACTGTTTCTTACGTAACATTTTCTGAAAATTGTCGCTCAGTTATTCTTTTTAGTTTACTGTTACAGGTTTTGATCTATGCTCCAAGTGCAAATCATTATGAAACAACCTAATTAATAAGGATGTTGTGACAAAATGGCTTCCTTGTATCTTTTTCCAAGTATTGACTTTCCTCCTTATTAATGCTACTCAGGGACTAAATTGCCGTGATTAAAATTTCTCAAACAAAGAATGGAAAGTATCCGGTAGCTCTTCAAAAATTGTTGTTTGAGATTTCACGTCATCCAGCGTCATAAGATTCGTTGGACAGATTTCAATCGAATCAAAAGTCCAGAATTATCTCTATTTCGCCTTACTATTTGTAGCTCCTTTTATTTGCTTGATTTCCATTCTTTGAGTCTGGTTCCTCATTTTAGTTCTTCATTAAGCACTACCCCTGGATAACTCTGAAAACCTCATTAACAGACCTAATTATGAACGTCTCTTTCACCAACTACACTGAGTTTGGAATCCACAACCAGGTTGTCCGCTACTGCTGGATCTCCTACTATATCTTTACTATCCTTTCCTCCTTCATAGGGGATTCACTCATCCTAGTGGCATCCATCAGATACGATGCCTTCAAGCTTCACAAAGCTATTGTCACCATCTTGCAGCACATGGCCGTGTGCGATCTTCTTAACTCATTCAACAATTGTCTCTATCTTGTTACTGTGATCTCAGAACGGAATAATCTGGGGGCCTTCTTCTGTAATTTCAAGGCTTATTTACCCAACTATTCCTACCTTGCTAGCATCTTCTTTACAGCTGCCTTAACCAGCATCAAGCTCCTCATAGTCCAGTACCCGTTCCATGCTCGTCTCTGGACTAAATCCAAAGCTCATATCGCCTCTGGAATCATCTGGATCTGTTCCCTAACAGCACCAATTCTCGCCCTTGTCATAGATAAAGATGACGTGCAATTTAATTATATACAGTACTCCTGCATGTATCGCTATTCAGCGGAAGCTTGGACAATCTGGCGACCAGTTCTAGGAGGCTTAGCAATAGTGGTACCAAACATTGTTGTCATAGTGACCACTACATGGCTCATAGTGATTGCCGTGAGAGTAACGAATCGAGTGGGAAACAAGATAAAATGGCAAGGTCTGGTGACAGTCATTGCAACTGCTGTGGTTTACTGTCTGTCTGTGCTGCCAGTAGGGCTGTTCCACATATTGGAGCCGTTCATCCAGGATCCAATGCTCTACGTTCAATTCTTTAGAGCAACCCATGCCATCGTTACCATCAACGTTATGACCAACTTCTTCATCTACAGCCTCACGGTGCAGAGTTTCAGGGAGTTCCTGAGGCAAAGAGCAGCACTAATTTGGGGGAGCAATCTGTTGGAAAAGAGGAGGAGGAGAGGCAAGGATATCTGGTGTGAGAGGAGACAAGACCACTTCTACAGTAGTGAAGAATAAACATCCACAAGAGAGAGAAGAAAATAATACCCACAACAGCGGGGGAGAACGCTGGGTCAACTGCCGGAGAACTGAGAATTATGAAGCTAAAAATTATGAAGCTGAAAATTATGAAGCTAAAAGCCTTTTAATTTTCCTAGTTTTGTTTACCAAATAATATTAATAGGTGTTTGTTTAGATTGGTCCAAAGAACATTAGTGTTAAATGGAAATTTCAAATGGAAATGGAAAACATGATACGGAATAGTACTGAGAACTTTATGTGAGAAAGTACGAAGAAAGAAAACAGATCTGTTTTGCTTTCACTTATACAAACGTACTTGACTCATCATTGAACGAAATAAATTGAAAAGGAACCTAGTTAATTCCATGTTAGTTCAAAAAACTGATTTATACAATGTATATTTAATTGTTTATTGACTTACCTTTGATTATTAATCAAGCAACATGCAATGAAATTATTTTCCTAGTCATCTAAAAAGGAGAGGCGACACAGTGTGCAGTTATGCGAGCGAATGAATCAGTTCTGAAATAGTTGGTGACAACAACCACTAAAAGGAGGATTGGCCAACGAGGGTCCAATAGGTTCTTCAATCTTCATCATCACCGGTTCTTCTATTATTGACAGAACCGGCTAAACGCGATTGAAAACAGGTGTTTTGAGAGGAATGACAAATCGACTCCCATATTCATAAAATGTTCTGGAATGGGGCACTCAGAAAAACCTGTAATGGGGAGAGGAAGTGGTAACGCAAGTGTCGTGACCTTGAAAAATGAGAATCATTCTGAAATTTCCGATCGCGCGGCGCCACGTACGTACGTGGCGTACTGTTAAATTAGTATCACGCACGTATAATTAATGACAGTTTAGTGGAAGTTACAGACACCGATCTCAGAGATGGCGACACCTTAGTAATAATATTATCAAAAAGATTTAATCCGGGAAAATAGAAAAAATCAAGGACCAGGGATCTTCAAATTTGTGAATTTTTTGCATTAAATATATTGTGGGGATTTTTGAATTTTGCAAGATGAGCATTTAGATTTCAGAGCACAGTTCACAATTTTAATAGCTTCCGAGGTACAGTAGATCATTTAACACCTGTGGCAGTAATCTTATTCGAAGATGCCTGCTGATTGGTTGAAATTACTGATCCCTGCCTCTCATTGGTTCTTGAAATTCGAGCTGCCATTATCAGCTACAACTGGTAACTTTACAACACTACTTTATGCAATCAAATTTGAGGTAAATCTGTAGGAAGGTCGAGAGTTGGGCCCTTGATACCTACCATGGTATGCTGCTTCTCAAGTAACAGAACCACCGATATTTCTGAAGGGGCCGCAAGAAAGTCAGCCACAACCGGATTTAAGGTGGCAACTCGTGTGTCTCCTTATTTTCAGACAATCGAATTAAAAAGCGAATCAAATCAGATTTACTAAATTATGCCCCTAGAAAACTATATCAAATCAAATTGCCCCTAGAAAACTAAATATATTAGAGAGACAGGAGTTGATCGAATCACTGCAACTTTGTGCTGTGTTTTGTAGATT
Organism: Beroe forskalii; assembly: GCA_011033025.1. Classification (NCBI taxonomy): domain Eukaryota; kingdom Metazoa; phylum Ctenophora; class Nuda; order Beroida; family Beroidae; genus Beroe; species Beroe forskalii. Next base: position 82,866 of record WFMF01000030.1, on the reverse strand, counting down.
AAAACATCCTCCGTAGCTGATTTCTTTGCACTGTGGAGAAGAGCCTCACAAATCTTTGCGTAGTTTTTGTTTCGTGACGAATATTTAAGAGATGCTGCTGGCGATAGTGTTTTCAGCCCTGGCGATGGGAAGTTTGGGACAGGAAGAGTCCATGAGGGATCCTTCGGATGGTTACTGGGGTGAGGAGCCTTACTATGGTGGAGAAGGATTTGATTATAGTGATCATAGTTACTACGAGGAGGAAGGGCCGTCAGTGGTAAGCTTAGATTTCAATGATTCTGAAAAACAATCACTGTACTGTAAGACAATTTCGCAAAAAGGCGATTGTGGTTTTTACTCAATTGTTATTCGCAAAAATCGCTTTTATTGACTGACACGTTTATTGATCAAGTATTGAAATATACATGGTATGATAACATGCAATAACTATATTTTCGTCAAACCCCACTCTACCTTTCAGCCCCAAATGATGGAGTGGCTGGACGTGAGTTACTACGATCTTGACGACATGGTACAGACAATGAACAAGACCCACGACTCCCATCACCCCCACTCCTGGCCAGAAGACATCCTGGAAGTGGCCCGAGAGAAGGTGCTCCCGGAGATGTGTAACCAGACTGCTGACACCTGCAACCTCTACAACTCCTTCCTACTGGATTGTCACTGTGTGGAGGTGTTTGATGGGATGAGTGAGCAGTGTAGAGGTCTGAAGTGTGATCTGACTCAGCACTTGCTGGACTACGGTCCACGGATGATCTACGATTTCCTCCACACGGAGTCCATTAAGGACGCCGTGGAGGTTATCCACAGAGAACTCAAACTCATCTTCTCCAGCCACAACTTCTGTAAGTGTGGACGGGAGTTGATGAAATCCTTCACGAAGTGTGCCAGGTTTTACCACGGAAACGGTCTGATGTCCGCCATGGACTGTGCTGATTTCAACACAATGCAGACTTACCTACGGAACCTCGACCTGGAAGCCCTGGGTGCGGTGTGGGATAAGTTAGTTGGAGGGATGTGTGAGAAGGCTAGAAGGAAGGGGGATGACATGTGTCTGGACGCAGTGTTCGAAGGCCTGAAAGAAGTGGCAGATATGGTAGGAGGCACTATAGAGGACTTTTCTCAGTGGGATGACGGCAGTGAGAAGGAGATGCGACAGTTGGAGGAGAGGTGTGACCGACTCTTCGGACCCTTGCGAGCTTTCATTGACGCGGGAGATGACGAGGTAGACATGGAGACTATCAACGAAACCCACCAAGATTACTGGACTATGACGCTGAACAGAACCTCAGCCTTTATGGACAACCTCTACTGCAAGTGGCCCTGCAAGAAGGACCGGGGCAGTCTCTTCCCATGCTGTATGAAACGAATGCTCAACGACGACTCCCTCTACCTTCATCTGGAAAGGTTCGTGGTCAGCTTCGTGAAACTACCCATAGTGGGGATCGGAAGCTACTACTGGGATGACTTCGTGGAGATGGACCGGTACGCTAAGGAGGAGATAGAGCGAGCAATGAAGTTCAAAATGCCGGATAATATCATCGAGCTGTTCAAGAAGACGGTGAATGCCGGCAACCACTGCAAGGGCAGGAACCTTAGGTGTTCCAACTGAAGGAATCAGACTGAGATTTGTTAAAAAGGAAGGATTTCATCCAAGGAAGACTCATCAGAACTATTTTACATACTCATTTTTTAATCGTCGTAAATCAAGAATATAATTTTTATCTTTTGTTAAGTTTCTATAGCATTGACTGAATGAAGAAAATGTTTTTAAGAAAATCATTTGTATAGATTGTACGGGGGTGTTCCCAAAAAATAAGTCTACGAAAGTAAAGTTCCACAACCTCTATTGTGTTTTGAGTTTCTTTATGAAATTTTGGGAAGTCATCATATTATAGATGATGTGTTTAAGCATCGCAAATTTGAACTCTCAAAAGATGTAGTTAAATAATCAACGAAAAACCGGTTCTTGGCCATGTCTCTGTTTCTTGGGTTCTAAAATTAATCTTAACTTAAATGCCATGATTAATAATACCCTGAATCTAATATTCTACTCATGCCCAAAAGTCTTTTAAAATGTTTATGGAATAGCTGAAATAAACTTAAAGAAGCTACAAACACAACACATGTACACTTCTTTGGGACACCCAGTAAATATGAAGCGAGTCATTCCACTTTTGTTAGTATAATATCGTTGATTTCAGTGATTTGAATAAACTTATTAAGTAAACACTGGACTTTGATTTGTTGGAGGTTAAACATGAACTAACTACATTAAAAACGCCTGATTAAGTAGCAAGTCACGTTCCTGACACGTGGGCAGTAGAAAGGCTGATGACGAACCCCATCTGGGTGGGGGACGAAGGGTCCGAGGTCACGTGACCAGACACGTGACCTGACACGTGACCTGACACGTGACCTGACATAGGGTCTACCAGGTCCATGTCCACTATCTCGAAGCTACTCCTACTGCTACATTAGAGCTGTATTCCATTACTCCTCTTGATTTAATTCACAGCGAATTAATAATAAAAAGTGGATAATGTAAAGCACCTGTGCAGGCCATGTGGTTTGAGGTGGTCAATCAATGCGCCAATTCTGCGACTGTTAATTCGCAGTGTTGTGCAATGTGCAAATTGCAATTTGCACTGGTATGCAAATAACATCGTTTTCTGTGTGGCTACTTCGTTATCACGCACAATGAAGGCTAAAACATGGACAATGCTAAGGGGGAAGGAGTCCCTCTAATGCGAATACGCCTATATGGGAGGGTTGTTTAATCCTAAACTATCCAAAATCACCAAAAAGGGTCTAATAAGGGAGTTTATTTCAATCTGGGTTTGTGTTGAGAAAATTAATTTGCATAAAGCAAGATTTTCAGCCATCCCTGGGGCTTTGTACCCTGCAAACACCCCCTCAATTCTACCCTAAACAACTATAACCTCAGGTATTAACATCCGTGTGTTAGATCCCTTCACCATCAAGCCTCTGTACCCCTAAACCACCCTCCCTTCCCCAGGTATCCAGGTTCGTGTGTTGGATCCCTTCACCATCAAGCCTCTGGATGCTGATGCTGTGCTAGAACACACTGCTGCTTGCGGTGGACGAGTTGTTACTGTGGAAGACCACTATGCTGAGGGTAAGTGTTGAGAACCAATCAGCAGGCACTGTCGTAGTAATACTACTCCCTCATTGGCTGATCAATGTCGTGTGTTTGTAATGTGAATCAAGCAAGTTTGGCACTGATACCCGTGTCATTGGTTCTCAGTCTTGTCTGAACTTACATATTATTGTTTAAGTATTTTATTCAACGTGTGTGCCATTTTACAATTAATAAACTAGAACATACACTGAATATCCATGCTTCGTTGGGTTTCTCCCATGGAACACCCAGTAACTCGATACCCAGATAATAAGCATGCGACACATATCATCATACATTATCAGCCCATAAATCAATAACCTCCTCCACAGGTGGTATAGGAGAGGCAGTTGCAGGTGTTCTGTCCACCCACGCTAACTTCCCCATCCACCACCGCATCCTAGCAGTGAGAGAGATCCCCCGGTCCGGACCCCCTGCTGTTCTGGTGGATCATTATGGGTTGTCTGGAGCTAAGGTGGAGGAAGCTGTCTGTCAGCTGCTCGCTTAGAGTGGGGAGGAGGAGGAGAAGAAGGAGAAGGAAGAGAAGAGGAAAAGAGGATGAGAAGGAGGAGGAGGAGGAGGAGGGACGAGGGGCATCGTAAAAAGGTGAGCAAGTTAGGAAAGGATTGTAATATGTATACCTGTATGGGACTGAAACTGTTGGCAGTTAGGGTAATAAAAGATAGTGGGATGTGGATTGGAGCGCAGTTTATGAGATAAATACTTCTATTTACTTTATTAACGAATGTTTTTACGTTTATTACAAATATTATTACATTATTAGTTTGTTGTGGTACTAGTGTGAATGTTTTTGAATCTAGATAGCAATTTGTATTTTGTCCAAATGTTCGTTCGGAAGGATCAATTTAGCAAAATATTCTTTAAGTTAAAATGTGCAGAAGAAACGTGTTTTTTAGATTTTCCGGTATTGTATACCTATGAATATACCAAATATGTATTGAACTATATTTTATTGGATTGCATTTATCAAGAAATCTTTACATCAAGTCTTTTATTTTGTCATACTATTTTAGTACATCAATTTTAGAAGCCACATCAACTCAATGGAGTATGAAAATTCCATCCGATCTACCATTTCCATTCTCTATTTCATTAAGCTTCAGTGAATTGATGAAATAAGAAATTGCTTGCCAATCAGATTATTATGCTAGCATAAGCAATGATATGGGCATTTCATGACAAACAATGCAGGGCCCGCGGCAGATACTTCGCCATCCTCTGAATTGTGGTCATTTCTGATGAGTTGACCTAAACAGCTTGCTCCTTGAGAATAGAAAACCAATTCAGCCTTAATGAATTTTAAGAGAAATTGCCTCCATCACTTTCCTCAACTCTCGTCTGTGTCGCTATCCTCGTCTCCGCCACTATACTTTACTCCGTCTTAACCAGTTTTTTGGTCAGATCGAGCAAGATTTCATGCAGAATCATCTCATTGAGCTTGTGAGTCGGACCTAAGTGTACCAACTGTACCAAATGCATTATCTTGGTACAACGGGTCATATCTCCGAATTCCTTCGTCATAATTTCATGAAACTTTGCAATCCATTTGAGAGTGGTCCTAAGAAGGGAAAAACGTCAAAAAATCGAAACTCCACGTGCTAGTTTTTCCGCTACAGTCAAACACAAGGATTTATTTTGATTTTACGAAGGTCGACTTGGTACAAGGGTCATATCTCCGAATTCCTTCGTCATAATTTCATGAAACTTTGCAATCCATTCGAGAGTTATCCTAAGAAGGAAAAACGTCAAAAATCGAAACTCCACCTGCTAGTTTCACCGCTACAGTCAAACACAAGGATTTATTTTGATTTTACGAAGGTCGACTTGGTACAAGGGTCATATCTCCGAATTCCTTCGTCATAATTTCATGAAACTTTGCAATCCATTCGAGAGTGATCCTAAGAAGGGAAAAACGTCAAAAAATCGAAACTCCACGAGCTAGTTTTACCGCTACAGTCAAACACAAGGATTTATTTTGATTTTACGATCAGGTCGACTTGGTACAAGGGTTATATCTCCGAATTCCTTCGTCATAATTTCATGAAACTTTGCAATTCATTCAAGAGTGATCCTAAGAAGGGAAAAACGTCAAAAAATCAAAACTCCACGTGCTAGTTTCACCGCTACAGTCAAACACAAGGATTTATTTTGATTTTACGAAGGTCGACTTGATACAAGGGTCATATCTCCGAATTCCTTCGTCATAATTTCATGAAACTTTGCAATCCATTCGAGAGTGATCCTAAGAAGGGAAGAACGTCAAAAAATCGAAACTCCACGTGCTAGTTTTACCGCTACAGTCAAACACAAGGATTTCTTTTGATTTTACGAAGGTCGACTTGGTACAAGGGTCATATCTCCGAATTCCTTCGTCATAATTTCATGAAACTTTGCAATCCATTCGAGAGTTATCCTAAGAAGGGAAAAAACGTCAAAAATCGAAACTCCACGTGCTAGTTTCACCGTTACAGTCAAACACAAAGGATTTCTTTTGATTTTACGAAGGTCGACTTTACAAGGGTCATTTTGTCATAATTTCATGAAACTTTGCAATCCATTCGAGTTATCCTAAGAAGGGAAAACGTCAAAAAAAATCAAAACTCCATACCGCTACAGTCAAACACAAGGATTTATTTTGATTTTACGAAGGTCGACTTGATACGTGGGTCATATTCGAATTTTTCGTCATAATTTCATGAAACTTTGCGATCCATTCGAGAGTGATCCTAAGAAGGGAAAAACGTCAGAAAATCGAAACTCCACGTGCTAGTTTTATCGCTACAGTCAAACACAAGGATTTATTTTGATTTTACGAAGGTCGACTTGGTACAAGGGTCATATCTCCGAATTCATAGGTCATAATTTCATTAAAAATTTAAAACAAGCACGTGGACTTTCGATTTTTTGACGTTTTGCCCTTCTTAGGATCACTCTCGAATGGATTGCAAAGTTTCATGAAATTATGACGAAGGAATTCGGAGATATGACCCTTGTACCAAGTCGACCTTCGTAAAATCAAAATAAATCCTTGTGTTTGACTGTATCGGTAAAACTAGCACGTGGAGTTTCGATTTTTTGACGTTTTTTCCTTCTTAGGATCACTCTCGAATGGATTGCAAAGTTTCATGAAATTATGACGAAGGAATTCGGAGATATGACCCTTGTACCAAGTCGACCTTCGTAAAATCAAAATAAATCCTTGTGTTTGACTGTAGCGGTAAAACTAGCACGTGGAGTTTCGGTTTTTTGACGTTTCTCCCTTTTAGGATCACTCTCGAATGGATTGCAAAGTTTCATGAAATTATGACGAAGGAATTCGGAGATATGGCCTTTGTACCAAATCCACTTTCGTAAAATCAAAATAAATCCTTGTGTTTGACTGTAGCGGTTAAACTAGCACGTTGACTTTCGATTTTTTGACGTTTTTCCTTCTTAGGATCACTCTCGAATGGATTGCAAAGTTTCATGAAATTGTGACGAAGGAATTTGGAGATATCGAAAAAATATCGGCCTAACATAGAATTTCCTGAAATCGCGACTTGGTACAATTTAAGTTTAGGTCCTACTGGAGCTTGTTCTAGAAGGGCACATCGTTGTAACGCGCTGAGCGATTCGTGTGATCGCCACAGCGCAGATAGAGCGCGCACGTACCGCGCGCTGAAAGTTGATAAATTCAAATGCGCGGCGTGGGAATTCTACAATTTTTGGAGGAAATGCTTTTTCATATCTTTCGTTATCTCCTCACAGAATCAGCATTTTGTCACTTTTTATCCACGATAGTCGATAATTTCATATTTTTTTGCACAAAGAGAAGGTAGAAAAGTGCTAAATTTCGTTACTTGGCTACGAAAAGTTGCACGTGCGAGCTAGAAAAGTTGCACGTGCGGGCCGTTTCCTATAAATACAGCGTCGTTAAAGCACTCGTTACCAGTTTATCATCGCCAGCCCAGCTCCCGTTGCTAAATTGGATTTCGTCAACGCTTTATCAAAGCCATCAGTCAACGCTACGGAAGTCAACAAGGAAGAAGAATGTTCGACTTCATCACATCAGACAACCTCATGCTCATAGTGACCTTCGTGGTCATTATCGTAGCCATCGTGTTTGGTGTAATCGCCACTTGCTGCTGCCTGGACTCCGACAGACCTCTGAGATACATGACTATCTCATCTCCAAGTGTCACCAGCTTGGAAACCGGTCTGTACTTCACGGACTACGGCTACCCTGCAAGGAAGATCTCTTCAGGGAAGAACGCAACTGGCATCCTCCTGCCGACTCTACAGAAACCGGAGACGACTTGGCTCGCCGAAGAACTGACGTCAGATTCTGGCTCGGTTCTTGAGTTGAGTATTGCCTCCGAATCTGATGAGGAAGAAGAGGAATGCGAGAGGAAAGAGGTGACGGAGACGAGACTGATCATCGTCGCACCGGCAGCTCCCACCATGGAAAAGCGAGATTTCCTGATCAACATGCCAGATGATCTGGTGTGAATGAAAGGGACTTCTCAAGCGACACTGGACAGATCAAGGACAACCGATTCCCATGCTCGTGAGAGCTGGGGGTCACAGTGGGGGGAGGTGCTACTGCCAAAGGTAGTGCCTCTTCGTGCCAGCCTCGGGACACTGTCCCGGGGTCCCACTGCCGCGGATCTGACCCGGCTGATGATCCAGGAGTGCGGTCAACTCCAACTTGTTTCATTGTGTAAGGTCAAAATTAACGAATCAATCTTAAAAGTTTGCGGATTAAAAGTAATAAATTAACAGAATTAACTGACAAATTTCGGAACTTCAACAATCAAAATTAAACTTTAAATTGAGCCTGAACCTAATCATGATATCAATCGTCAATTTGAGTTGTATGATGTCAAAATTAGTTAAGTAATGCTACGCCATGATAATCATTCTATGCTTCTTATCCTTAAAACCCATGTCATGCTTGATCAATGATCAATCTAAATATCAACTAATGCACCCACTCTGCCCATTGGATGCAGGTGGATTAACAAAAATAACAGTCACAACCTGTGAATAAACGGTATTTGGATCAAAAATTCAAGGTGAGACTTCGTATTGCAAGATGTCGTTCAATCAGAGTTCATTGCAAGTATCATCACACTTTAGATTTCTTGGGTTGAGGTCCTGATAGCACAGCCAATCCGGCCATGTCACTGTCACTCACTAAATTCAACTTCCTGTGAATAGATAGGACCATGATCATGACTATCATGAAATATCAAAACAAATTCAAGGGTCTAAACGCAAAGTACAAGAATCATCAGGTATGGGTGAATTCTATCGGCAAAACTATCGATACAGTGAAAATTGGTAAACACCAGCAGACAAACCTTTTCTTTTTCTTCTTCGGTTCATCGTGTTTCTTCGCTTTCCTCTCAAACTGATGCTCCTTCCTCGCCTCTACTTGTTTCTTCCGACTCAGGTTCTTGTGAAGGAAGGTGGAGGGGGATTCTGTGAGACCAAAAGTCTTCGCGGTATGTCCCAGATGTAGGTCCTCGAATTTATCCTGGGGTGCAGGTTGAATTAACACAGAATGAAGATCATTTAATAAACATTACAGTTTTTAAATGTACGGTGAACTTAGCATGAATTAAAATAATTGCTTATTAAAGAATTCACAGGGGTTTCATACCTTGAAGTAGGATGATCTATACGCCCTTACATACGACTGGAACGCTGCAAGAACAAGGTGATAACAAGATATTCAGGGTCTAGCATGTCATCAATTTCACCATCCTTTTCTAAACAAGATTTTGCAATGCATAGAGCTGACAACTGGCGGCTTTTTCAGTACATGCTCATCCGCATTTGCCATGCAAAGTTCAGCACGACAGTTTCCCACGCGCGCGCGTTTTTGAGCTTAAAAGCCGCGCAAGCTAAATGCTGTTTGATACGGCAAAATCCTTGGCGCATTCCATATTTTCCCAAGAATTGCCACTTGGCACATTTCGAAAGTGCGCGAACGTTCGAACAAAATCCAAGCACCTCCACAACTGACCTCTTATAGCCAAGCCCTTCGCCTCCTTGACTTTGCAGTAATCCTCCACGACTTTCTGCACTTGTGATGCAGCGTCTTCAGTCCGTTTCATTTGGAGAAACTGAAAACGATTCACTGATAGATCCATCGCCCGATCAAACAACGTTTTCAGAAATTCACATCAACGAAAGTTCCTAAAACCAGTGGAAAAGATTTTTTTCAAAGCTAGAGCAAATATCACTCACCGTTCTCAGCTTATCCAAACACGCTTCATACTTTTCCTGCTTGATATCGATCTTTTGCTCCTTCAGCACATCGATATAGGAGCTCTCGTGAGCACTAAGCAGCAGCAGGGATTTGCCGCTTTTACCAGCACGTGCAGTTCGTCCTACACGGTGCACGTAGTCCTTAACCGTACCCGGACAGTCGTATTGTACTATCCAGTGAATTGCCTGATGGGCGTGGGATGAAATGAGGACTTAGCGAAGTAGACCAGCTCTTGAAATGCCAAATAATTTGGGGTTGAAAAACAAAGAAAGCAGTCGCATGAATTTGATATTCCTAAATATTCCTAAATCAAATCGACGAGTTTCAGATGAAATATCAGTGAGCAGTTCACGAACATTTCCCTAAGACACGTACGGGCATATCAAGTCCTCTAGCTGCTACATCCGTAGTAAACAACACACCACTGTTACAAGTGTTAAACTTGTTGTACACTGGAACCCTATCACTTTGTTCCATACTGCCATGTAGTTTCAACAGAGTGAACTTTTCATCTTCGTGGTATTTGCTGAGAACTGACAAAGAAATGGCAGTCTAAAATATTTGAATCGTGATTCTACTTCGGTACGGTTCAAAATACAAATACATATTGGAGTGTTTGGAGTTAAGACAATGTACATTAGTGATTAGTCTGTAAATCGGAATCTTTGAAGTAACTCGAATCGCCAGACCCTTCATTTGTTTAAATTAACGATTTTGACAAAGAATGGTCAACTAAAATCTCCCAAAATTACCAGTTGAAGCTATCTCGTAGTGGAACTCCACGCTATCCTTACACGAGAGGAATACAATGACTTTCTTCTGCCTCTTATCCATGATGAAACTCAGCAGGGTCACTAGTCGGAGTTTGGTGGGAAGTAGGATGAAGTACTGCTTCAATTGGTCCGGAATGTTGTACTCTACTTCTGAATCTCCACCTGAAGTCAAGAAGTTATACCTATATTACTTTGTGATAGGTCAAGGAGCAGTGTCCAACTAAAGCAGGGCTTCAGGCATGGACAAGAATTACGGTCTATGCATTTCCAACCCTCATGTGCAAAATTAGCACAAAGCATGATTTTGATTATTGATCAGTATCAATCATGTTGTCTTTAGTCCTACACGCGATTATATTAACAAGATAATCCTACCTATTTCAACGTAGACTGGATCCTTTAGAGACAGCTCTGAGAGGTCCTCTACTCCTTTAGAAATAGTAGCAGATAACAGTACTGTTTGATGAGCTACTGGACTACCTGACAAGGACAATTTCTTATATAAAGCTCGAAAATGAAAACGTGCGCAAGGTGATCATAAGGTAGTCAAATCCAACATTTACAACTTTTTCGCTTTTGCCAGTAGCAACAGATTACAGAATGCCGTAGTAGGGATGGCATTTCTAATCCAGCGATTGAAATAAATGAACTAAAAGGGTTGTGAGAGTTAATCATTTTAAAAACCCTCACCAGTCCTGACTTTGTTGACGATGAACTTGACGTCCTTCATGAACCCCATCTCCACAAGTTTATCTGCCTCGTCTAACACCAACATGTGGGTCCTCTCGAAGGACAGACAGCACGTAGTGCGCAGGTGGTCTGCTAGCCTACCTGTGGATACATCGTTATGGAAAAGCCTGTAAATCTTAACGCTCAACTCAAGCAAACATCATATTATCTGATGGAAACTGCTGATGAATTTACGAGCTTTGAATGATGAATATTACATGTTACTCATTAAAGGTATGATTTAAAATTCATAGTGTAAATAGAATGTTGTCTCGAAACAAAACCTGGTGTGCCCACTAGAATGTTGACTCCCTTCCTCAGCCTCGCTTTCTCCGATTTCTTCTTCTCGCCTCCCATCAGCATCCCCGGTACCACCCGAACATGAGCCCGACACAGTTTACTGATAACGTTATAAGTCTGTAGTACCAGTTCCCGCGTGGGTAGTATCACCAGCGCGTACAGCCCGTCCCCGCGGGTTATGGCGGGCTGCAGCTCCTGGAGGAAATACAGTAAAACATCTGAAGATTATCAGAGCTCAAAGTCAAGTAGAGAAGGGCAGCAAACTTTGGAAAAATGAATTGATTAATTGCAATGTGCTTAAAATAAATCATAAATATTGTTAACCTGGAGGAAGTGAAGCATCGGCACCGAGTAGGCCAGAGTTTTGCCCGATCCCGTCGGGGATTTGATCTGTACATCCCGCTTACTGAGAATATGAGGGATGGAGTCTTTCTGGACTTTGGTCATGGCTTCACATTTGAATTCCGTTTTTAGGTTGCCTTTGATGTTGCTGGAAATGTCAAGTAGGTCGAAGGACGAGTTCTCCTCAAATAGGACTTCCGAGGTTTGTTTCTCTGCAGTAGGTTCGAGAACTGGTATGGCAGGGTTCGAAGTGAAGAGAGATGAAGAAAGATTCGTTCCACCGGGTCCAGGATTATTGCCAGATTTTGGTTGCTCTGACGTATCATTTTCAGTCTTCTTGGAAGACGGAAGTCGAGTGTTGGCTGGTTTTGGGAGCCGGCAGCAGGTGTTGTTTTAGGTCTCTTACGTTTAGCGGGGTTAGTCTGGGAGGAAGGCTGAGAAGGTTCTTTCTTTTTCTTCGGTTTGTCCTCTGTCGTGAAATTCAATATCAATCCCATACCTACATTGACAAAAGGTGAAGGGTTAGAGCTTGCCCTAGGGGCAACGTTACGGATGTTCCCGAAGTTGAGAAATTGCAATATATTAATGACAATTTTGAATTGATAAGATCTATCATCCAGATATCTACGACTTTTCGTAAATTTCAATTTTCACCGCAAAGTCATTTTATTCTCGTCTTCCAGTCAAATTAATCATTGTCAAAAGCAGTGAAATGATCAGTCATTATGTTTCATAAATAACTTACAATAAAGAAGGTCGACAGTAGAAAATAGTATATAGATTCAACATGGTAAAGTTGAAAGTTAAAGCAATAAAGCATTTCATTACGACTCAGAGCCCAAAAAGCTCATAATAGGTCAAAATGATTATCTTATCCGATCTAACTTCAATTTATTAGCAGTTTCGGATGTCATGATCTTTCCTAGCATAAACAGTAAACTTTCTAGCAATCCTTGTGGCGAGGGCACGCAACAGTTGTGTGATTAACTATAACTCAGTCCGTAATCATACAAACAAATGTACAAAAGGGTCACAACTCAAAGCATAATAATTTAACAAGTCTGCATTCCTACTCAAATGTCCATGAAAGCATGAAACCGCCATTCGTATCCAATGTTGTATTGTGTCCAATGCTTTCATATTGTGTTAACCATTGAAGATGTGCGCCATTTTGTAAATCTGCCTAAAGAACTGTGCACTGCCTGGGTTGGAGATAGAAGTTATCAAAATGCAATATGGCGGATTGATTGGGAATAGCAGCAGTCGATGAAATTCACGGATATATACATTTATATGGTTTATGCTTGGAAACTTTTTAATTAACAGATAAATGACCCCCAGAAGCTTCGTAAGGCGTTAAAATTTAACACGCAAAAAATTGAACTGAACTAAAAATTCTAAATTTGTTGAATTTTGAACGATGTAGAGATTCTGGGGGTCATCTAAAATTTGAAATCTAGCGCCTTCCTTTGGGGGTCATTTACCTTTTGTCATTGTGGCGAGACAAGTAATACTTCATACATAGCATCACTAACAAACATTTGGGATATTCCCAGTAGCTCCACCAGTCCCATGATATCCGTGGTGTTGGGGCTGTCTGACAGCAGGTCCTGGCCGATGCCAAGGCAGGGGGAGTCTAACAAATCACTCGTTACTGGGGAAGATATAAACTTGTGTTTGGGAAAGAGAACAGAAAATCTGTTATTAATCCGAGTTTTCAAGGCGAATAGGTAGCTTATTAGAGAAGCGGATTGGTAAGCCTCTCGTTTTCACTTTTTGATTTTAAGCTTTTTGATGGATATGAATACGATGATTTATGTAAAAAGATTTGGAAATCAATGTTTTACTCACCAACATTCGTTCCAATAGCGTTAGGTGCAATGTTAGCCAGCGATACGTTGTGTGCTAGACACGTTCCCATGGCAACAGCTCTACGTTGTTGGTTCATCATTCTTCTAGACAGCACGGCGCGACTGTTGTTAAACAGAACCGAGCCACCGCGTCTAAAACCAGATCCTAACATCGTAACGAAATCGTAGGCGTCGTGAACAGATCAACTTAACATGGCTAAAAACTGATTTTTGATTGTATATTGTGTGGCTGAATGGAGGCATTATTGTTGACAAAAGTACTACATAATCGATGATCATTTAAGAATTTTAGTGCCCCCTAACAGTACCTATATCAGTATCCAGTATCTAATCTCATCATGAGTAAGGTATTCATTTTAGGATTTTACTTATCTAAGAGTCAATCAACTGGAGACAGAACTAACAACGAACTCTCTTATATCAAAATGGTCACTGTACAGTATATCGAATAATCAGAAATTGAAAGACATCAAAATAAATAGGCCATAAAACGCGACTGTTTATCATATCAATATCATTAGAGGAAAGCTGAACTGCTGAACTTTCGGTCCAATGATTTATATAAATATTCCATCCAGCTTTATTATCGATTACATTATAACTTCCACTCTTCCGTAGAACTATTATAAAACTATAAAACAGTTTATTTTTCTCTATTATTCAAAAGTCGTTTTCCTTTCTTGCACCAATAGCCTCACATCGCAACAATTAAAAGGTATACGTAGGATACCCTTCTCATCGATCAGAGTTAGGAGTTCTGATAGCGTGGTACTTTCTGAGAGGAGGTCTAATACCGAGCCAGGGAATAGGGGGGAGATGGGGTCCACTGATACTGAAATATAAGGTTAAATTAGAGGGTGATGGGGTCCACTGATACTGAAATAGTGAGAATTGACGGAATAGGGGTAAATTAGGGGGGATGTGGTTCACTGACACTGAAATAGTGAGATTTGAGGGAATAGGGGGGGAGATGGGGTCCACTGACACTGAAATATAAGGTTAAATTAGAGGGTGATGGGGTCCACTGATACTGAAATAGAGGTAAATTAGAGGGGAGATGGGGTCCACTGATACTGAAATAGAGGTAAATTAGAGGGTGATGGGGTCCACTGACACTGAAATAGTGAGAATTGAGGGAATATGGGGGGAGATTGGGTCCACTGACACTGAAATAAAGGTACTGGTCACATTAATCCGAATTCTCAACTATTCTGTTTGAGTTTTCAATTTATTGGTTCTGAAATAAACTCAAGTGAGAATTGTCAACGGTGGGAAATGAGAATCTAAATCTTATCTGTATAATAACATTCGTCGCAATAGCAACGACCTGTACGGGTGATTGGACTTGACATTATGCCTTCCATTGCATTTTGATCTCATGTTTTTCAATGCATGTTAAAATGTTAGAATAAAATGCGCGATTTAATAATGACAGTCAAAACGAAGAAATATGCTAGCCAAGTAGCAAAATGAAGATAAGATAGTCTGATAACTGTTACTAACATTTTCCTTGTCCAATAGCGTTAGGTGCGATGTTAGCCAGGGATACGTTGTGTGCTAGACACGTTCCCATGGCAACAGCTCTACGTTGTTGGTTCATCATTCTTCTAGACAGTACGGCGCGACTGTTGTTAAACAGAACCGAGCCACCGCGTCTAAAACCTGCTCCTAACATTCCAGAGATTTGTAACAAACGAGGGGTCCTTGCACTTGTCTACGATACCATGTTCTAGGATAAATGATTGGTAATGAGTCCGGCAGAAGATATTCTACTTAATACATCTTAAACTGTAGACCTACGCAAGGTATTCAGACAGGAATTTATTGAAATGATCAGTATCGGGAGTCCATTCTAGTTGGGAAACTTTTCAAATGAGTAACCCATCAGTGATAAGTAAGCCAGAAAACCCATATTTGAATTTCCCAGGGAATATTCGATAATAAAACCAGGAAATTTAACAAAATGTAGCAATAAACTAATACATCATTACATTTAAATACATAGTCATAGACATATTAATATTCTAATGACACTAAACAGTTGATATAAATTGACCTAAGGAGTGATTTAAGATTAATATTTACTTCTATTAATGGAACTAACTTGAACTTTCTGTAAGTGAAAACGTACTACATTATCTTGAGATAGTTAATTACTCGACATAAAAAGGTAAAACGTTTATGAAAATAAAAGGTAAGCGAAAAGCCATGGTCTTATCTATTGATAAATCAAATTTAATCTTAATAGTGAAGCGAGGCGCCTTTGAATATAAATAGTGGTTAAGTTGGCAACAGAATAAAGTAAATGCATATAAAATTACCATACATAACTTCCAAATTTCCGACTTTCTACAAGGGTCACTGAAAGATACTTCTCAAATAACCTGTGATATACCTAAAGATGATGCCACAAACTGTCTAAGGCAACCCTTATGGCTAATACATAGTACCAAGTCCACCAATATAAAGGGCCACTTTCCTATTCCCATAGCAACCTCGCTCATGGCAACCAACCAAAGCAGAGACGTTCTAACAACTTTTCAACTAGTTCAGGAAACTTCCGGCAAAGGTAAACATGTGTCGCAGAATGAATAGGTACACAATATGGAGTTGATAGCCTGAAAATAGGTTCGTTCAGATTCAAGGGGAGTGGCTTTCTAGAATTTTAGAATAAGAGTTTAAGATGTTAGATGCCAGGGCATTATAGGAAAATAGAAAATATAGGAAAGATTTCACGAATCCAGATGAGATATCAATAAACAAAATAGGTATTGGACATTCAAACTTAGATAAATGACCCCCAGCAGCTATATTATGCGGTACAAATTTCAGGTCTGGGAATTTCATAGATTGAGATCTGGATATAATTCAGATTTCTTAATCGTATGATGTTCAACCCCAGAACTTTATGCCCGATCATACGATCAAGTTATTTTGACAAAGCCGGTCAGGAAGTCTAGGCCAAATCATTTGCTCCGGGGGCCATTCACCTTTGCGAATTTCCGGGGGTCATTCACCTGTATGCCGCATTTCATAGCGTCACTAACGAATAAATGAGTGAGTCCCATCTGTTCGATGACCCCCATCAGGTCAGTGAGAGTGGGGCAGTCCGAGAGCAGATCCTGTCCTATCCCGAGTGCAGGGGAGTCGAGCAGGTCACTCGAAACTGGGGGATGGGTTGCGGGGGTTATCCAGATGATATATCTTTAGTGATGCTGCGAACTGTGATACTAGGAAGCTTTTGATGAGCTGATTTCACGGATCGGGTCATTGAATAAGAGTCGCATGATTACAATTGATGAGTAATTTATTTATTATCTTTTGACTCAATGGTACAGATACAAATGTAAACGATATGGTTCTTTAATGACAATCAATTTCGTCGTTCTACGACCTTAACATGGCTCAGTTAGTTAATTTAATATGTGTTGTGTTGTAACTTTAAAACAACCACATCGTTTACATTTGTATCTGTACCATTGAGTCAAAAGAGAATTAATAAATTACTCATCAACTTTTGATGAGCATTGACTCATTCTTCAATTCAACAGGTTTAGAACTGATACATTGATAACTTCCGAGTTACCGATTAAGACAAGCAAGGTTTTCCAAATTTTGATTAAATAAGGAATGATGGAAGGAGAATATAAAAGTCGTACTAAAAACTGTTAGCTCCAATAGCGTTAGGTGCGATGTTAGCGAGGGATACGTTGTGTGCTAGACACGTTCCCATGGCAACAGCTCTACGTTGTTGGTTCATCATTCTTCTAGACAGCACGGCGCGACTGTTGTTAAACAGGACCGAGCCACCGCGTCTAAAACCTGCTCCTAACATCCTAATACAAGAGATGTAGATTAACTTTAGTCTTTACGAAATATAATCAAAATCCAAGAAAGGTAAGAGTTTGTTGATTGATTTTAATTGGCAAAGTTTGAAAGCTCATTATTTCAGGTTGTTCTTATCAAGAAATGAGAAGTTTTCTTTGAGAATATAATAGAATAGCAAAGAAAGAATCAAACATCAGGATATTATAGAGAACTATGATGATATATTATTAAAATTTGTAAAATACAATAAAAAATAATCGCCAATGTAATAATAATTTAGTGAACTGATTTAAATACATTGCATATAATTGTGTTTATGATAATGTTCATTTGAAAAATATAGTCTATCATATGATAATTACTAGTTCATGCTTAAGTGTCTGTGCATCTTTCACTGCACTTATCGTCAGGGGGAAACGATTTCGAGTTTTTTTGGATTTCCAACTTTCCAATATCCTTGAGGCCCAGAAGAGTGTGTCCCCTAATTTGTGAACGCAATGCTAACTAATAATCTATAAATTACATTGGAAATGAACAGTTCTGGTCAACTAAACAAGCGAACGAATCGTTTTAACATTTACATATTTTAATTTGATAATTTAACAACAACAACTAAGTAATCTGTATTATAATTTATAAATACTACGTCACCGTACATGATACAACTTTGTACAGCCTCAATGTTGATACCCAACTACTATTACAATAAACAATAATTAAAAAATAATATAAGACTAAGGTAAAAAAAGTTTTGGTCAAATGTTCTATGATACAGTATTATCGGTAGCTCAAAATAAAGAGCAATATTGTAACTAGTGAGTAGGAATTCTAAAATCTAGCATCACCAGACTTCACGGGGGTACTTTCAACACTTTGAATCATGGAACTGCACATCCCATCTCATGGGGTGTCGCCCTAGTCACTCAACCGTTCAACACCCCTCAAAATAAGGGTTTTCACCTCTACCATCCCCATAGGCAGGGGGCTCCACTCGACCACTCGTTTACGCTGACATACTGTTGTTGGCTGATTCAAACGTAGCTTCGTACAACTGGTCAGTCATCGTGGCAACTGGTTGGAATAAAAAAAGTAAGAAGTTAATTTAGTTGCATAATTACAGCCATAAATTTATATCCTTTTCTTGGGTGCGAGATGATATAAAAGAACAGAATGCTAGTTAGTAGCTACGGCTATCCTTAGAAGTCGCTTAGATAAATAGGCGATTTGAAAGTAATCATAATCATAGCACAAAGTAGCAAGTTGATGACATTAAACCGCCTATGATTTTCCCATGAGAGGGTTTAAAATGTCAAACCTGCTAGAGACATGGAGGAGCAGTTCTTGACCAGTTCGAGACACCCAAAGTACAGGGCCTGTACGTCACAGTTGAGTTTCATTCCGAGGAAGAAGGGAGACAGAGCCCGGAGAAGCTTCAACTGAAGGGAAGGGGCATGTCACAGAAAAACAGGGAAATATGTGACATATATATCGTGTAAATCATGGAAATATTATGTCACAACTATGTCTTGCATTGCTTAATGGTGCATATCATGGAATAATCCTTAGAACGTTTCATTGAGGTTTTCTTGAACAAAAATAGTCCTGCATTTACGCTTACACAACTGCGGAATGTCGCATCATCCTTCGTCTCAACGGAAGTGGAGAGGAGGTCACCGGAAAAGTTGTCTTTCATAAAAATGCAGATGTACTTCAACATCTGAAATATGTTGCCAAGTCATAGATTAGTAAACATATCTCTTTATTCACTTTTAACTTATTATTATGGGAAGGGGTACTTGTTATCACGGCAATTACCGCAACTGTTAAACTGGGAGGGGTGGAAAATACTGTAAATTCGATTCCCTACTAAGTGACTTCTTACCGCGTTGCAACAGAAGCATGGGTTAATGGGGTCTTTCTGCTGAGACACTGAGGACAGTAACAAGTCCACAACTACATGATGCTGGTATCTGGAATTGGGAATATTGGTGTCGTGAATTACTTAACATACAAGTCTGGGCAGTTTTCACGAAACCGACCGGGTTAAGTGGAACCTTGTCGGAACGTAGACGGAAGCTCGTCGGACCTTAGTCGGAACCCAAGTCGAAAGGTATAAGATAAAACAATAAAAACCCGTTACGATCTAGAGCTACGAACCTGAACAGGACAATAAGAGGGCAGGTGCTAGAAGCAGTATGTGTGCAGCAGGATAGTACATTGGCTCCACTCATCCAGAGGGTTCTGGTGATGAGAGAGTGGTGTTCTGGAGTGGCGGTAGATAGGGCTTTCAGCATCTTGGGTACTTGGGTATTCAACTGCAAAAAGCAGGATTTAAACGTGCTATGATACGCTGGCAGTACAACTTTAATTGACTCTAATATAACTGTATCAGATATCAGTATGGATTTTTATTTGGATATATATACGTGAATTCAAAGCTGATTCACAAGCATTTCGAATTCATTGATAATTTGCTTGGTTATCTGACAGACATAAGCAACAAAGTATTCTATTTTTGAAACCAGGGAAGAGGCGCACCACTGCTCAGGCTAACCTCAGGGTAAATGTTATGAGCCAGCAGAGTACATAGGATCTGTAGACATGCACTCTTTTCTTCCCACGTGGGTAGTGTTTCACTTTGTTCAAACAGGGAAGAAATAAGGGATGAAAGCTCTTTTGAACATACCTGCATCATTAATAATACTTTGATAAATCAATAACAATTTCTCTCAAAATATTGAGATGTGTAAGTGGGTGATGATGGCTCGAAACAGCACAGGGACATATGTGCACTTTACAACAGTAGAACAAGTCAGGGAAGCTGATGCCTCAATTGAACGATAACCAAAAACACGTGAATAGTACTTTCACTTGATTATAAGAACGAGAAAGAACACTCACACTTTTGCTGGTGCAAGCCCTCAAATTGAACCTCTTCTGAAGATCTTTATTCGAATGCAGCTCTTTCAGAAGAGTAAGAAGGTCGATACTTTCACTCTCTACGCTTACCTACGAGTATAATGAGTGTAGCATGATCTACATAAAGTAATCTCATTGCAAATTTCTAACCTGTCCCAAGTTCAACTACCTGAGCTCAAATCCACATCGAATTTACATTACATTGCATTGAGATGTACCTCATTGAGACTGATATTGGAGAACCCTCCTAACATTGCATCACTTTCATATCCCTTACTGGCTGAGATCCTGAGACACTGCCTACTTTTACTCGATGCTGTGCCTGAACAGATTTTCATTGAGCATACAGAACGATTTAGAACTGATATAAGGTTCTAAGGAATCATAAGATACTATTTAGTACTTATCAAATGCTAATCAATTCACATAATTTTTGTACATACTACTTGTGGGCCCTTTCTTTGGTTCAAGCTTGACAACTGAGAGACGAGGTCGCTTAGCTGGCTGCCCATTGTCTCGATTGTTACTGTCAGATACTTCCAGCTTGTTCCTCAACTCTTCCACATCTCTGTCACGGAATTCTAGTTTTGATTTCAAGTTTTCAATCTCTTTTCTGAACTTCTGTTCTTGAAGTTTCTCATCTTCAAGCTTCTTGAAGTGTATTTGTTCTTTCTGAAGGGTATATCAGCAATTACATATTTCAGATCAGCATTTAATAAGCTTGAACATTGAATCAGAAAGATGGTAGTTTTCAGAATTGTATATAATCCCTATAATAGAATATGGATCTTGATATGTCAAACCTCTCGGCTGCTCTTGGTAAGCTGGTCACGTAGAATTGCAATTTCTCCTTGTAACTGGAGGATGGTAGAGTTTGTTCCAACTTTAGCTGCAGCTTCTGCCTGAGACCAAAGAATTGTTCAATAAACCTAAACGAAAAAAAACAAAACTTAGTGTTGTGCTCTATTACATAAAATTGTGCTTGAAAAGTTTTGATACCATCATCAGCAGTCAAAGTGATCACTCACCTTTTCTTTGGCAAGTTTTCTATCAAATTGTTGAGAAGCAGCAATCAAAAGGTCATCATCATCATCAAACTCATCATCAGATGGGGTAGGAATGGAGTTCCTCCCAGCCATGGAATTATTTGAGGTATTACGGATATTTTCTTTGTTAGTAAGTTTCAGGGATCTGAAATTAGATTTTCATAATAATACATTCAGATTTTGGCTTCTTGAAAGAGGCATTTAGTCATTACTAAGTTTATGACATTGAAAGTAGCTAAAGTAGGTAGATTGAAATAAATGTCTTGAAAATGAAAGATCTTGGTTTCCAGCTACCTGTTCTTATTATAGACATCATGTGGAGGAAGCTTGATGTTGTAAGACATCAAATCCCAAAGCTTAGACTCTCACATGTATAGGCTTTTATGATGTATATAGCTTTTATGATGTAAAATTGTAAATTGGGATAGTTTAGTATTATTTTTTAGGGACATAAATGATATTGATGTAAGGATAAGCCTTGTGAATTATATATAGGCCATGTATATACACATACATACATAGGCCATGTATATTATTCTAAGACATTTAAATGTCTTAGAATAATTGTCATCAGGAGTCATTATGGCAAATTGCTGAGGTTATAATTAAAAAGACCACTTGACTTCAAATGTGATACTCATAATAAGCCTACCTATGCTGCTTCTCAAGTAACAGAACTACAGATAAAATAAGCCTTTCACAGTTTTATACATAGATCAATAGAAATTAGAACTTGATGATTAACTACATAATCAAATAACTACATAATCTAACAAACAAAGCCACAATTATAAAAGAGAAGAGCTTGCAACAACATCACATGACATTTAGTTTTTAATTGATTCTGCAGTTCAATAACTTAATCTTCAATTATGTTGCATCAAGGATCACAGAAATGCTTTTCTTATTGGCTTTCTTTATCTCAAGGAGTACTTGATGGCGATTAAATAATTCTGACAATAATTTGATCTTCACTTGTTGTTGTTTTCTAAATAATCTTTTGCTTGATTTATTTTAGCAGCAAGATAAGGTGATCCCCCTCTGTCTGGATGATTCTGGAACATTAATTTCTTGTGCACATCTTTAATTCTCTTGCTTGATGAATTTGAGCTTATCCCTGATAGGAATATAAGTAAAAGTTATTTTCTTAAAGTTTAAGATTTCATTCAATAGGAATTCAATAAAATTCAAAATTTTGATCGAATTATAAGGAGTCAGTATGTCAGTTTAAGGAATAAAATGCAAAGACATGGATTGAGAAGGTCCTAATCCCAGTCAAGCACCAACAATACTTTTTACAAAGCAGATACTCAATTTGAATTTTGATCAAATCATGAGCCTGTTTGAAGTGCAGGAAAAGTAAAACATGAATGCTGTACTTCAATTTAAGCATCCATAAAGAGAATCACTGCATTGTGTATCGAAAAAATTGACTTTGAAAGAATGTTTACCTAAAATCTTTCCTGCTTCATATTTGTCTATTTCACTTTGAAACCCTCCTTTATATCTGTGCTGTGCACCAAGAATGCCTTCAATCTGTTTTGATATCTTTGGCCACTGAACATTAAGCCTTCTACTGGCAATTCCAACACCAATCAGAGCAGCCCCGGCTGCAATCCAACTTGCCATAACAGACTCACTTGCTCAATTACAGCTGGTCAAGGTATAGTATTTCTAAAATTGTTATATATTACAATCATTTGTGAATGATCAACAACCTGATTCCTCATGATGATGGTGAATTAATTAGTTAATTAATAAATCTACCAACAGTATATACCTGCTCCTTATTGTGAGCCCAATGAACAATATATAAAACAATTAAGTATTAATAACTTTATATTATGCTATGGCACACCATGCTTTAAAAACCAACAATAAATTAAGTGTAAAAAGTTTTAAAAAGGTTGAAATCTAATCCACCCTATACCTTCAAAATAAAATAGTAGCTAAATATATAAAATAGCAGTCCATTATATACAGTACATTGTAAATTATCATTTTGGGTGTCCATTGCAACAAGGTAATCATCTTTAAATGAGGAGTCCTTGCATATGGTGAATTAAGGTGATTGATTTACAATAAATGGAAACAAATCTTACTCTTAAACACTACCTTATTGGCCTTTATTTAGCCGGCCTTTTTTTTAACCGGCCCTTTTTTTAACCGGCCCTATGGACAAAAAACGGACCCTTTTTGAACCATTTTAACCGGACCATTGGACAAAAATTTCTCAAGCAGTTGCCAAAACAATAAATTTTTGCTCAAATAGGGCCATGAAAACCAATTTATACTCAGCAAATTGCATCAAAAACCTAAATTCCGGTCTGTTATCATCATTTAGGTCATTATCTGTGTTATATAATGACGGTTAAATGAATTTAACAGTACATAAGCCAAGTAATGAAAGTTTGATTTGGCCTAAATTATCTGACCTTTAATTTAATCGGCCCCATTTTAACCGGCCGTTTTTTTAACCGGCCCTTTGGACAAAAATCTCAAAGTCGTTTTTGTCCTTAAGGGCCGGTTAAATAAGGGCCAATAAGGTATCTTACAAATTTAATTTACAGTACTGATATTATTCAATACAGCTTCAGAAATCAGAATGTGGGATTTGGCATGATGTAAAAAATGAATTCAAAGCCACTCTGACCAAGTTAATCCTAGAAATGCTTCACCTAGGCCAGTTTGATGTCATACCGGTAGTTCTGACAGTAAACTGTGTACTGCAGACCCATCTAAGCCCCTTGCCAGTTGACAAAGCCACAGTCAGGGAGGTTAACTGAGATTAAGTGCAGATCGGGATTCGGGAAATAAAACACAACAATGCAAAAAATTGTATCAAATATCAATATAAAATTAAAACAAAAAACTTCATATTGCCTTAAAAATTAAATTTCAAAATTTATCCAATAGGAACCCCCAATTATTTGAAAAACTCTTGGACCTATCCCAATCTGCTGGATCTACAGAAATAGAAAGATTTTGCCATGAGGTAACTCAATTAGACAAAACATTCATATTTCATCAATTAGCATGTACCTTTACTAGGGTTCTCAAGATAAAATCATGAAGTGTTCATTACACTATAAACAGTTTCATTTGCATTGCGAATTTCCTAAGCCTGAACAGGGATATAGGTGTTCAGGAGATTGTTTTTGTTCCGGTTCTTTAGCCATTCTCTTCTTCAATTCCATTACCAGAGTCCTATTCTTGGGCTGAACTTCCTAAGCCCGCATAGGTGCTCTGTAATGGGGAAGCGCGCCTTCATAAGCCCACCCGCGCCGCCGCATATGGCATAGGTGTGCGTACGCGCCGCTCGCTTCGCTACGCGGGACTGGAGAAGCGCGCAGCCTGTGCGATCCGAGCCACAGTGAACTTCTTAAGCCCACAAAGGTACTGTGCGTAGTCGCGTTTCCCTGAGAAAGCGCGCAGCTGCAGCGCAAACAGGGACATACGTGTTTAGCAACAGTGACCAGATTTGCTAAACACTTGTCTGGCGTTGACAGTGCAGACCCTCTCGAGAATCAGCTCCGCGCGCTGACGGCAGCCGCTTCGCGGCTGGCGTCAGCGGGTCATACATCGTACGACAACTAAACACGTATACCCCTGTTTGCGCGCGCGTTGCGCGGCACGCTTCCTCCTAGTACAGGGAAGCGCGCGGCGCGTACACATACAAAGTCCTACACAGGGCAAAAACAGGGTATGTCTCCAATGTAAACGGCTCTGAGTGACGTCAAAGATCTAATCGTCAATTTTTCTGTATCCTAAATATAAACCTTAGGCGCCCGTAACGTTCGTCGGTCGATCGATTGGAATTGGTCGATTGATCGACTCCATTTGAACGAATGATGTGTTTCACTGGTCCCTTAATGACTTGAATCGTATTTAAATGAGCAATATTTTCCTACTACTACTAGCTCAAAGATTTTCTATTTAAAACACATCAGTCGATCAAATGAAGTTGATCGATCGACCAATTCCAATCGATCGACCGACGAACTTTACGGGCGCCTTACATGTTAAACCGACCTAAACAAAAGACCTGGGCAAGCGGGCGCGGCTTAGGAAAGCAATTGTCAGGCGTTGATAATATTCAAAATAATGCAAATGGGTCCGACGACGTCAGACAAGAAAGCAACTCGGCGCGTATGGCCGCGTGACAGATGTTGCATTGCGAACGCCTAGACCTAGCAGACGTTTGTCAATTGGCTCAGTCTCCCATATTTTAATCAATAATCATAATGATAAACGGCAAAGATTCGAGACACCAGATGACTATAATTGGGACATGAGACACTAGGTCATAGGCTAAAATTGAGACGAACAAATTTAAATAGACAATACATTATTATTTGACATTTGTACTCTACTGTACAAAATAAAAAACATATTTTGCTTTTATGGTCTCCATTGACTTCGAGTATCAGTGTCGCATGCTTTTGCTATATTTAATTTTATGCTCATATCTTCGCGTAATCATTGAACATGCAGTTAGCCAGTTAAATATTTGATTTAACCTTTTAAGCTATAACATCTTTTTTACTGCTTAAAATTTATCTGTTCGTGTGTTAACCTAGATTGTGCGTAAAAGATACGATAATATTCAAATAACAAATATAATTTGTTTGTCAAAATCAAATGACGCGATTCCCGTTTCCTTAATCCTTATGACATTAAATCATAAGTCTCATTAAAAATGAGACTGATTTTCCAACATATCATACACACTCACAGTCACACGCAACAAATAATCCTCAATCTCTGTACATAAAACTAAAAGTAAATAATAACATGGCTGACATATAACACTAAAACTTTAACTTTAAGTTTAACTACCATGTTAAAATACATTAATTAAGAATATATAAAATAGTCTGGTTTGTTCATTGCAGCTGTTGATGATAACTCATCACATAAAAACAATTCATGCGAAGAGCTTTATCTTAAAGGTGCAGGGAAACCATTCTGAAATCTCCCAGTCGTCTGGCACCACCTATGTACGCTGTTTAATACTGTTAAATCAGTATCACGTACGTACATATTGCAGACGTGCGGAAATTTGATAATTTCAGAACTCTACGCTATACTTAAAACACAAACAGCTTACTCTCGTAAAGTTATGTAATTCTATACGATGGCGTTTGAGATACTCCTCTTCGATTCGTTACAAATATTTATATTGATACTGCAGATAGTACCATTTAGTCTGAATAATAGAATCTTATCAACTGAGTACTAGTTATAGTGGGGCTAGTCATAGTGGGACTAGGAGTGATGCCACACTATATCTATCATGACGTCACCAAATCGTCATCCTCCTCCACCTCTTCCTCCACCGTGTCCGGTTTCCTGCCTTCAGGCCACAGAATCCTGAACAGCTCCTTGTTACCCTTCTTCTTGTCAATCCACTCATCACACGGGAAGGTGTACTTCTCACCTGACCCCTGGTTGGTAACGATCACGTGATCCAAACACCAGCTAGCACCAAGACCTGCGCCGTCAGTCTCTATCTTTATCTTGGTAAGTGTACCGATATCGGTCAGTTCGAGTTCAAAGCTCGACGTTTCGTTTCGTTCGAAAAGGTTTTCATCCGATTTGACGAGGGCTTGTTTTCCCGAATCGGCCGTCTTACCAAACAGCGTGATAAAAACATTTGCATCCGTTCCAGCTGCAAATTTATCCGCCGTTTTAACATCCACCAGGTACTTTGTCAGGGTTGGCGACTTGCTTTTGGCAGGCGGAGGAGCAGATCTTATCCTCGCCGGATGATCAGGGTTGAAGGGTTGAGTGGCAGTCACAGCTAACTTCCTGTAACTCTTCCTCTTAGGAGTCCCTGGTAGGGACAGCCAGTGGTTGCAAGTAAACACACTCTCACGGTCAGGGTCAGGGCGTTTACTGACGATAATCTGGTGGAGATGACATTGTCTGATGGGGTCTTTGTCAGGGTCCACCCCTTCCCGGGGGGCGAGACCTATCCGAGCGTGGGTTATCTCGCCCACATCACCCGAGGGGAAGAAGAAAACGTCACTCGTGTTCTTGTCAAAGAACCTCCCTGAGTTGTTTGCCAGGGTAAACCTATCTGAAGTCCGGTCCTTGCCCTCCAGCGACACCCAAATGTCGTGGTTAGTTCCTGCGTCCTTCTTGTTGGATATCACTACGATAATCTCATACCCCTCCTCCTCCTCCTTTACCTCCTCTTCTTCTTCTTCAGGGAGGTTCTCACAGATCAGATCACGTGACACATTTCTATCGTCCTTCCTACTGGATAGCCACTTGTTACAGGGGAACACAAACTCCTGTCCTTCCCCAGCCACAGTCACCTTGGCAAGGTGCCAACTGGAGGACATGGCACTGTCATCATGCCAGATCCTCACCCGCCTGATCGTTCCCAGAGGCAAAAGACTGAACTGGAAGGTGTCCGTGGAATTCCTCTCGAACTTGTTGATATTCTCGCTCTCCTTCAGCTCTAGAGTCCCTGAGTCTCCCGTGTCGCCGTGCAGGATGATGGACACGTTGGCGTCCGTCCCACACGCGAACAGGTCGGAGGTTTGGACGGTGATGGTGTAGGGGGTCTTACCGGTGGGGGCGGAGTCGTCCTCTGCCTTGATAGGGACATCCAGGGTGGAGTCTGAGCGTTATGGATATTTATTTTATTAAGATGGTGGGCTATGAAGAATGTGGAGTGGCATCGGAATCGGATCTTAATGTAAAATATCGGGTATTTCAGGAATTGAAAACGCAACATTATAAGGTAAAAAACGGCAAAAAATGCCACGATCTGTGCAAAAATTATTTACAAAGGTTTTATTGTTGGAATGTGTTCTAATGGGTCCCATGAAGGTCTCCAAAGAGTGTTAAGGTGCTACCTTGAAGGGAAAAGTCAGGAGGGCCACGCCCTTTTTTGACCGTGGGAAATTTTGAGGGAAAAATGAAAATTCAGTTTTAATATGAATTATGGCATGTGGGTACCCTAAACCTATGTTTTTTGGGACGGGGAATCGATTTCAAACACTTTCAAAGTCGTATCTATCTTCCTTGACCCCAAAACCGGCCACGCCCATTTTGCATAAGACTTTTTGAGGTCTAAAAGCTATTTTTCAGATTAATGCGATATATGGCATATAAGTACTCTAAACCCATGTTTTTTGGGACGAGAAATCGATTCCGCGCATTATCAAAGTCGTATCTACCTTCTTTGCCCCAAAACCGGCCACGCCCACTTTTTTGCGTATGAGTTTTTGACCGCCACTAAGGTATTTTCAGTGAAGTTCGATGTATGGCATGTAGGTACTCTGAACCTATGTTTTTGGGACGAGAAATCGATTCCACGCATTATAAAGTCGTATCTACCTTCCTTGACTCAAAACCGGCCGCCCATTTTTGCGCAAAGACATTTTGAGGTCTAAAAGCTATTTTTTCAGATTAATGCGATGTATGGCATGGGTACTCTAAACCCATGTTTTTGGGACGAGAAATCGATTCCACACATTATAAAGTCGTCTCGACCTTCCTTGACCCAATATCAGCCACGCCCACTTTTTTGCGTATGGGATTTTTGCCCACCATAAAGTTATTTTTCAGTTAAATACGATATTTAGGATTTAGGTACCCTAACCCATGTGTTTGAACAAAGAAATAGAATCGATTCCACACATTATCAAAGTCGTACTGAACTTCCTTGATCCGTTTGTGGCCACGGCTACTTTTTTGTGCACGGCAGTCAACTAATGTCTAACCTCTGAAAACGGGTGATGTATCCCTATTCCTCCCAGCACACTACAAGGAATGAAATTTATTGAGGTGCTTTTCTGCTCCTGTCCGACCAGTTCCTTTCCGACTGCTACTGTCATAACTTCATAACTTTCTCCACTTCTCTGTTTGTTGTGTGCTCTGCTAGATCGAGGCTCTGCTGTTATTGAGGTGAAGTGTTTATCAATCCTCACTCACTGGCTTTGAATTTTTCTCTTCGTCTTTCACTGGGGTCGATAAATTCATCAAAAATGTCAGACATTCCTCCTCCTTTCCATCCTGGATAGAAAGGATAAAATATGGACATCCACTTATGTGTCCGAGCTGCCCTTCAAGATTTCTATGGCAGTGTATTTGTCTGAATATACTTCCTTGTCAGCTATCCCTGTAGGCATCCAACTTGATCCCCATTCTTCACGACATGCCCAACCTTAAAACCCTAACCTCTTGTTTTCTGCTCGGCCATTCTGTTAACCTGAGCACAGCGGGTTTCTCTCTTGTCCTGCTTATCATTTCAGCCGTGCCCATCTCTTTTAACCCGGAGCAGCAGGTTCGTTTGTGTCCGAGTGTCCCACTATCACGAAGCCATTGCCAAAGCGACCTCTGGAACCCTATTTTCTCGGCGAAATATCACTTTCAATGCTTCATTGGCAAAATTCCTGTTAGTAGAATTGCTGAAATTGTTTGCGATAGCAGCCAGAAACCTGGTCAGCCGAGAAGAGTTCTCACAATTGGTCTTTTCTGGTGCCCCATAGTACAAATCTAATTACCATCCATATCAAGATATCACAGTGATCCCGTTATGGCGTGGAAATCTTTTCATGGTAAGATGGTAGAGATTGGATGTATCTCTACAATTTATCCTGGATTTTAGAGTACATACCTAAATGGGTGACTTATCACTTTTGGTCGCTGGGAAAGGAAACATGACTTTCGCTTGCTTACGTTAGGTGATCAAACATTTATCTGGTAAAATTACTTTCTTGGAATAGAGCCAAATTCGGGTGGGTTCAGTGTTTGCTGGTTCTGCTACACAACCAACACTCCTAGGCAAACTGCTCAATCTTTGGCTTTATCCCTGGAGAAGAAAACTCCACCCTTGCACACCATGTCCTGTCTATCCCCACATGTATGCATTATGTACCTTGGACTTGGTAGGTGCTGGATGCCGTGGCAAGACCCTTTACAAGCGACTGAGGGGTGGCAACCACATTAGGCGAAAGCAAGTGCAAATCAAAAAGCCTGTGCAGCAGAGGACAGATAAACAGGGACATAGCGGTTGTATATCAATATCGACCATTGGGCAATATACCCCAATGACCACAGATAAGAGGATAATCTGCCAATAAATACGCAAAAGTGGGCGTGTGGCTGGTATTGGGTTGGGAAGGTCGACACGACTTTGATAATGTGCGGAATCAGTTTCTCGTCCCAAAATCATGGGTTTAGAGTACCTACATGCCATATATCGCATTAATCTGAAAAATAGCTTTTCTACCTCAAAAATGAATTGCACAAAAATGGGCGTGGCCGGTTTTGAGCCAAGGAAAACCAGATGACTTTTTATAATGCGTGGAATCGATTTCTCGTCCCAAAAACATGGGTTCAGAGTACCTACATGCCATACATCGAACTTCACTGTCACCTTAGTGGCGGTCAAAAAAATCCCATCACGCAAAAAGTGGGCGTGGCCGGTTTGGGGGCAAAGAAGGTAGATACGACTTTGATAATGCGCGGAATCGATTTCTCTCCCCAAAAACATGGGGTTTTGAAGCCCCCCATATATACGTTAATCTGAAAAATAGCTTTAGACCTCAAAATGTCTTGCGCAAAAATGGGCGTGGCCGGTTTTGGGGCCCAAAGGGAAAATGAACCCACTTTGAAAATGTTTGGAATCGTTCCCCGTCCCAAAAACATAGGGTTTTAAAGGGAACATGTCATAATTCATATTTAAAACGAATTTTTTATTTTTTCCCCCAAAATTTCCCCCGGGCAAAAAAAGGGGGGGCCCCCCTGACTTTTTCCCCTTTAAATTGCACCTTAACACTCTTTGGAGACCTTCATGGGACCCATTAGAACACATTCCAACAATAAAACCTTTGTAAATAATTTTTGCACAGATGGTTTCATTTTTTCTCTTATAAACAATATCTTGTGAATTGTAATGTTTACGCTGTATAGTATTAGTATATATACTCACTCTTTTCGAGCCAGTCGGTTGTTTCAAACGTACTCCCCCTTCTCCAGTCCAGGGTTTTTGATAACCCTCTTGGCAAAGGCCCGTTATTCTTCCCCTCAACAAACTCTAACCTTATCCTTGTCCCGGTCACCCAAATTCCGGTATTTCGGTTGGCATGTCAGCCGTCATGGCGCGTGTGAAACAGGCCTTTCTTACTGGACAGCGTTATCTGAAAAAAATGTCCAAATAAAAGCCTATTTTTTCATTTCCTGGATTTTTATTGGGTAACCTCGATAATAAGCAAGTAAACGTGTGGGGTGAAAGATCAAATTTGAAATTGCAGGGGGATGAAACAAAGGGAAAATACGGGGGGCAAAAGGTGCTAAATCAAAATGTCGCCTCATAGGTTAGGTGTGGCGAGGAAAAATCCCCGCGTCAAAGCCGCATTTCGACTTTCTTAGAATGCTAAAAATTTCTCAGGTAGTATTTCAAAGAAAGATTGCAGTGTCAATTGTCCATTATTTTAACTCTTTCCTCCTTTCCAAACAACACTGAAATGCCTTAAAAGATCAGGGGGTCAGATCTAAAACATGTTATATGGGGGCGAGACAATTGCTTCCCCCACGAACATGTTTAAACCCGGGTCAATTGTTCTTCCCCGAAGGTTTTGGAGTGCTAAAAACTCCAGAATTCAGTTGGTGCATTTGGTTCACCTTGAGTTGTGCTTCTGTCAAACACCCCGGGAATGGAAGGGATACCTTCCCCTTAAAGTATGTTACCCCAATTGGGTTACTATCGGTCTGGCTATCAGTAGCTACTTCAGCAGGTTAGTTCTTAAGGTATTGGGATTTGATTTATGGAAGAAAATACATAATATGTTACTTGTTGTTATTGTTGTTGTTATTGTTTTTGATATTCTGTTGAATTTTTAGACTTCCAAACTTCCGCCGGAAAAATGGAAAACTTTCGTTTAACTTCATGAAAAGTTGATGCAAAAGACAAAACCACACAATTCTCATACACTTTCAGACGGGTCCTGCAAGCTTAAAGAGTACGGCGGTTTCATGAAGAATGTCTGTAAAGACAGACGAACGCCTTACCCTTTCTTCAAATGCATCAACACAGACAAACGTTGAAACGTTGTTTTAACGTTTACAACCTATTGCAACGTTATTTGATACGTAAACGTTTCAATTGTTTCGCTTTTGGAACGTTGCCTAGGCAACGTTGAAACGACATTACGCTGATACGTTTGAAATATGTTGTTTTAACGTTTCCAAGCGCTTCCCTGTTCTAAATCTGAATCTGGGGAAGCGTGCTGCGCATCGCGAACTGATGTTATACATTTTTAGCAAAAGACGCGGCTTGTCAATGTTGAATGTCAGACGTTGTCTGAATTGGCCGTAGGATGTTACCCCACCCTCACGCGCGGCGCAACGTTCCACATTTGGACGACTGGACGTCACTTTGCGCTCTCGCCATCCAGTTAGAAGAAATTTAGACGGGCAACGTCGCGTCCGTCGACTGAATTGATTGCGTCGTACTCGAAGAAATGAAGAATGATAATACCCTACCACCGCGGCACCGCGCGCGTCGTAGGATGTTAATTGTTACCCCACCCTCGCGCGCGCAACATTCCACATTTCGACTTCCTGTGATGCAGAAGCGCGCGGCGAGACACAGGGTTATTTGTGTTTTAGCAAGGGTCTGCCGATGGGGTCAGACAACTTCTGACTAGCCGCGGCTATGCCACTTTGTCAAAGAAATACTGTAGAATATGGTAGAAATTATAACGAGTAACAAAGTTTTTGAAACGTTTTGAAAACATCACAACAACGTTTTTCTGCAATTTTGTTTCACGAAATAAGTTGATAAAGAAGCCCAATTACAGTCATGAATGATTGTTTGAGTGAAAATTTTTGCTTCGGGTATTAAAGAACATGAAAATTGTAATTTAAGGACGTTGAGATGACATCAATTCAAATTATATCAAAATGAATTTTCAAACGCAAGAAAATTTTTTATCGTGAGAGATATATTCGAAGGGTAACTGAATGACGCAATGCAACCTCTTTGCAACGTGATGTTCAGCGTGATAACATCGTTACTGAAGTAAGTATGGTGAGTATTCGACTTCTCATGAAACCTCCTCTGGGGGTTAATGAGGCCTTCTGGGTGCTGATGGGTATCCATCACATCCTCTCTTTCTTTGTACTCGAGAGTGCAATGAAAGGGCTTTTGGAAGACCTTGGTCAAGAGCCTGCAGCTCCTGAACAAGGTCTTGGCTGAAGCAGCGCCAAATCCATTACAGCTGCTTCAGCCACAAACACAAATCGGAACAATATTGCTCTTCAATATTATTGTTGTTGACGTGGGGTTCGCCTTGGGTAAGTTGCAGCAACGTTGCAGCAACGTTATTTTCAACATTGTAGCAACAATGTGCCAACGTTTTAAAACGTTGCATTTACAACCTTACAATGGTTGCTTGAAGGTTGCATAGGGGTTAAATTGTCGTCCGCAAATAGGTTGCAGAAACGGTGGAATTACGTTTCAAGTGAAACGTTTCGCAACGTTTCATGAGGAACGTTTCACTTAAGTGTAAGCAACCTCCCTGCACACGACAATTTACCCCCTATGAAACCTCCCTGAGACGTTGTAGGTTGCATATGAAACGTTGTGCAACTCCTGTGCAACCAAAAATGTTGGGTGGGGGGGGATAAAAAGACGGCGGGTAAAAAGTCGCACATGATCCTTAGGGTGGTAAAAGGTCGGGGGGTAAAAAGTCGGGGGGTAAAAAGTCGCATACTCACAACTACATCGAAGCGGATCCGCTTAGCTAAGGGCGGGATAGCTTAGCTTAGCGGGTCTGCTTGACTAAGCGGATCCGCTGAGGTAATATGACTATGATTCTTTTGTTCTCTCGTATACTTGATGATACCATCTTTGAGAGTTTGAGTCATTTTAGCTTAATCCGCTCAGCTGAATCAGCCTATTATACAGTATTGAACAAAGAAACATAAACTCGATTAGTTCATGCGTTTCTTCTGAACGTCCTCAGTATTACTATAAGCTTTAAAAGTTGACACATTGGACCTATACCATTACCACCAAAACCATAAGCTTAAGCAATGTATGCGATTACTCTGCCATCAGACCACAGATCCGCGAACGCGCACAGTATAACAATCGCGCGCGCGGAAGCAACCAGCGCACAAAGTACTAGCAGGCGGGTCACGTGACATGACACGTGACATGACGTCACGAAACACAAAAAGCCCCTGCGGACAAGGAAGGCGTTGTCCAATTTCAAAAAACTTGATATATTCGTGATCAGCTCATCGAGATCTACCAGTGAAGAATTGTGCCCAAAAAACTTTGAAAAAAGGGCGCACCCTATCCATTACCAGAGTCCTATTATTGGGCTGAACTTTCTAAGCCCGTGCATAGGTGCTCTGTATTGGGGAAGCGTGCCTTCCTAAGCCCACCAGCATAGGTGAGCGTACGTGCCGCGCCCTTCCCTACGAGACTGGAGAAGCGCACAGCCGTCATGAGCCACAGTGACCTTCCTAAGCCCGTATGGGTGTGCGTACGCGCGCGGCGCTTCCCGGAGGAAGCGCGCCGCGCAACGCCAAACGCCGCGCTAACAGGGATATAATTATAAATGTTTAGCAACAGTGACTGGATATAGGTATGTCTCCCATGTAAACGGCTCTGAGTGACGTCCCAGATTTTTTTAAATCGTCAATTTTTCTGTATCTTAAACCTTACATGGGAGACCGACCTAAACAAGGGACCTGGTTAGGACACCGCCTTCGGTGGGCGCGCGCGTCCGCCGAAGATTCGAGACACCACATCACACATGAATATAATTGAGACATCAGACACTAAGTCATAGGCTAAAATTGAGACGAGCAAATTTAATTTAAATAATTCAAATGGACAATGCATTATTATTTGACATTTTTACTCTATGGAGTTACTAGTAGTAGTACTTTTATACAGAATTACTTTCATACTCATAGTTATAGTAATATAGTATTAGTATAGTTCTAATTTAGTGTTTTGATATTACATTCGTAGGATGTTACCCTACCCTCGCGCGCGGCGCAACGTTCCACATTTGGACGTCACTTTGCAACCTCGCCATCCAGTCAGAAGAGATAGACGGGCAACGTCCGTCGAATATTACATATACAAAATCAATGATACAAATTGAATTTGAAATACATATTTTGCTCCTATGGTCTCTATTGACTTTGAGTATCAGTGTCGCATGCTATTGCTATATTTTATGCTCATATCTTTGCGTAATCATTGAACATGCAGTTAGCCAGATAAATATTTGATTTAACCTTTTAAGCTACCTATAACATCTTTTTTACTGCTTAGCTTAAAATTTATCTGCTCGTGTGTTTAACCTAGATTGTGCGTAAAAGATACGATAATATTTAAATAACAAATATAATTTGTTTGTCAAAATCAAATGGCGCGATTCCCGTTTCCTTGACATTTAATCATAAGTCTCATTAAAAATTAGACTCATTTTTAAACATATTATCATACACACTCACACCTCACAGTCTCACACAACAAATAATCCTTAATCTCTGTACATAAAACTAAAAGTAAATAATAACATGGCTGACATATAACACTAAAACTTTAAGTTTAACTACCATTTTAAAATACATTAATTAAGAATATATAAAATAGTCTGGCTTGTTCCTTGAGCTCAGTGCAGCTGTTGATGATAACTCGCCACATAAAAAACAATTCATGCGAAGAGCTTTATCCTAAGGTGCCCTGCACAGTGCACGCAGCCACGCAGGTGTTGCAATCATTCGGAAATTTTCCAGTCATCCGACACCACCACCACCTATGTACGCTGTTTTTCTGTTAAATCGGTATCACGTACGTACATATTGCAGACGTGTGGAAATTTGATAATTTCAGAACTCTACGCTATACTAAAAACACAAACAGCTTACTCTCGTAAAGTTATGTAATTCTATACGATGGCGTTTGAGATACTCCTCTTCGATTCGTTACAAATATTTATATTGATAGCACCATTTAGTCTGAATATCAGAATAATAGAATCTTATCAACTGAGTACTAGTTATAGTGGGGCTAGTCATAGTGGGACTAGGAGTGATGCCACACTATATCTATCATGACGTCACCAAATCGTCATCCTCCTCCACTTCTTCCTCCACCGTGTCCGGTTTCCTGCCTTCCGGCCACAGAATCCTGAACAGCTCCTTGTTACCCTTCTTCTTGTCAATCCACTCATCACACGGGAAGGTGTACTTCTCACCTGACCCTTGGTTGGTAACAGTCACGTGATCCAAACACCAGCTAGCGCCCAGACCTGCGCCGTCAGTCTCTATCTTTATCTTGGTAAGTGTACCGATATCGGTCAGTTCGAGCTCGAAGCTTGACGTTTCGTTTCGTTCGAAAAGGTTTTCATCCGATTTGACGAGAGCTTGTTTTCCCGAATCGGCCGTCTTACCAAACAGCGTGATAAAAACATTTGCATCCGTTCCAGCTGCGAATTTATCCGCCGTTTTAACATCCACCAGGTACTTTGTCAGGGTTGGCGCCTTGCTCTTAGCAGGCGGGGGAGCAGATCTAATCCTCGCCGGATGATCAGGGTTGAAGGGTTGAGTGGTAGTCACAGCTAACTTCCTGTAACTCTTCCTCTTGGGAGTCCCTGGTAGGGACAGCCAGTGGTTGCAAGTAAACACACACTCACTCTGAGAGTCAGGGCGTCTACTGACGATAATCTGGTGGAGATGACACTGTCTGATGGGGTCTTTGTCAGGGTCCACCCCCTCCCGGGGGGCGAGACCTATCCGAGCGTGGGTTATCTCGCCCACATCACCCGAGGGGAAGAAGAAAACGTCACTCGTGTTCTTGTCAAAGAACCTCCCTGAGTTGTTTGCCAGAGTAAACCTATCCGAAGTCCGGTCCTTGCCCTCCAGCGACACCCAAATGTCGTGGTTGGTTCCGGCATCCTTCTTGTTGGATATCACTACGATAATCTCATACCCCTCCTCCTCCTCCTTTACCTCCTCCTCTTCTTCTTCAGGGAGGTTCTCACAGATCAGATCACGTGACACATTTCTATCGTCCTTCCTACTGGATAGCCACTTGTTACAGGGGAACACAAACTCCTGTCCTTCCCCAGCCACAGTCACCTTGGCAAGGTGCCAACTGGAGGACATGGCGCTGTCATCATGCCAGATCCTCACCCTCCTGATCGTGCCCAGAGGCAGCAGACTGAACTGGAAGGTATCGGTGGAATTCCTCTCGAACTTGTTGATATTCTCGCTCTCCTTCAGCTCTAGAGTCCCTGAGTCTCCCGTGTCGCCGTGCAGGATGATGGACACGTTGGCGTCCGTCCCACACGCGAACAGGTCGGAGGTTTGGACGGTAATGGCGTAGGGGGTCTTACCGGTGGGGGCGGAGTCGTCCTCTGTCTTGATAGGGACATCCAGGGTGGAGTCTGAGCATTATGGATATTTATTAAGATGGTGGGCTATGAAGAATGTGGAGTGGCATCGGAATCGGATCTTAATGTAAAATATCGGGTATTTCAGGAATTGAAAACGCAACAATATCTTGTGAATTGTAATTTTTACGCTGTATAGTATTAGTATATATACTCAC
Organism: Beroe forskalii; assembly: GCA_011033025.1. Taxonomy (NCBI): domain Eukaryota; kingdom Metazoa; phylum Ctenophora; class Nuda; order Beroida; family Beroidae; genus Beroe; species Beroe forskalii. Next base: position 45,036 of record WFMF01000030.1, on the reverse strand, counting down.
TCTTTTCGAGCCAGTCGGTTGTTTCAAACACGTACTCCTTCTCCGAGTCCAGGTTCTTGATAACCATCTTGGCAAGGAGCCAGTTATTCTTCCCATCAGCAAGCTCTAACCTGATCCTTGTCAGGTCACCCAGGTCCGGTATTTCGATTGGCATGTCAGCCGTCATGGCGCGTGTGAAACGAGAACCTTTCTTACTGGACAGCGTTATCTGAAAGAGGAAATGTCACAGTGAAAATACCCAATTTTTACATTTCCTGGATTTTATTGGTGGATAACCTCGATATCATAACATAGTAAACTTGTGGGGTGAAAGATCAAGATTTGAACATTGCAGGGGCATGAAACAGAGGAATATACGGGGGACAGAGGTGCTAAATGTCCTTACTCCTTGGGTTAGGTGTGGCGAGGAAAGATCGCAGCGTCAAAGCCGTATTTCGACTTTTTCTTAGAATGCTAAAAGTTCTCGGGTAGTATTTCAAAGAAAGATTGAAGTGTCAGTTGTCCATTATTTTAACTCTTTCCTCCTTTCCAAACAGCACACTTTGAAATGCCTTCAAAAGATCAGGGTGTCAGATCTAAAACATGTTATATGGGGGCGAGAGACAATTGCTTCGCACGAACATGGTAACCCGGATCAATTGTTCTTCTCGAAGGTAGTGGGAGTGCTAAAAACTCCAGAATTCAATTGGTGCATTTGGTTCACCTTGAGTTGTGCTTCTGTCAAACTTACCCGGAATGGAAGGGATACCTTCCTTAAAGTATGGTACCCTAATTGGGTTACTATCGGTCTGGCTATCAGTAGCTACTTCAGCAGGTTAGTTCTTAAGGTATTGGGATTTGAATATGTAAGAAAATACATAATATGTTACTTGTTGTTATTGTTGTTGTTACTGTTTTTGATATTCTGTTGAACGTTTAGACTTCCGAACTTCCGCTGGAAAAGTGGAAAACTTTCGTTTAACTTCATCAAAAGTTGATGCAAAAGACAAAACCACACAATTCTCATACACTTTCAGACGGGTCCTCATCGTTCACCTGCAAGCTTAAAGAGTACGGCGGTTTCTTGAAGAATGTCTGTAAAGACAGACGAACGCCTTACCCTTTCTTCAAATGCATCAACACAGACAGATACTACGATGAAATGCACAACAAGGCGTGCCCGCAAGACCCCTACTTCTACCAAATGTGCGGAACACGGCCGGAATTCAACAGTTTGGTGGACCGGGACACCATGTCCCTCTGTGGGGAATTCCTGTGTATGGACAGAGAGTTCCTGTACTTGGCTAGACTCAGCTCTAACATCATGAACCAGATACGGTGCAACGGTCAGAGGAACTGCCGCAACACCGCATTTGATGAAATGAACTGCGAGAAAAACGTGGAAACAGTAACGCAAGACGTGGAGTATTTTCCTTCGGGAAAGATAATGCGTAAGGATGTGATCTGCAATGACGTTTGTAATGACGAGTACTGTGAGGATGAAGCGTATTGCAACGACTTTCTGTACGGGATGTATTGCAATTCAATCTACGAGGGTTTCGGGACTATGTACATGCACCCAACCAGGATCTGTGACAATATTCAAGATTGCCTGGACTCACAATATGAGAAGAAGATGTGTGAGAGATCAGATCTGAATGAGGACTATACAACTTGTACTTCCTTTTATAATAAAACATTGAAGATAGCTAATTACCTGAGATGCGCGGCGATACCGGAAAAGTTGAGTCACTCCTTGGTTATCGGCCTTGGTGCGAAGTTTATTTGTAGGAATTTCTTTGACCAAACCAACTGCACTGATACGAACAGAGTGGGCTTTCATTGCCGCATAAACAACCACAACTCCACGGTTTCTAAGTTCATGGAGTGCCATAACGAACAGCGTATCTGTGATGATGCTCTTGAGAACGTGTGTGTGGACGTTACACCTACCTGCCAGGTCCACAAACACGGGATGTGTGACAAGGAACGTCATTGTGCAAGCAACAGTGACGAAACACACGCTACATGCTCATCACTGACTCAGAGAAAGTGTGTCAGAAGAGGTAGACCCCGATTGGAGTTGCCAATTCCGTTATCCTGGCTGACAGATGGATTTACAGATTGTATGGAAGGAGAAGATGAAGATATGAGCCAGTGGCCAACTTGTGGGGCTGGAATAACACTGCGGTATGTGCCAGAGGACCAAGAAGAATTCTGTCAGGATGTGTTCCTGTGTCAGGGAGGTAAGTCTGGCTATGTCGAGTTTGAGTTTCTCTGTGATGGCGTGGAGAGTTGTGGCTTTGAGAACAATGTCTGTTCTGTGTCGAGGAATTTTCCTAATATTTTTACTAAAGTGCAGCGTTTTTCAATGCCAACGAAATACCAGTCAGTTGGCATCTATTACATGCTCCACTGTACGAAAGGAATGTCAAAGCTGGGAGAACTACGCGGCGATACATGCTCTGAACGACCATTTAAATTTCCTGACCACCAAGTTTACGGGCTATCCGAACTGAAAAACATCTTCGTTCTACCAATCCATCCTATTACATGTGACCATGTTTTTGGAGAGAACTATGTCTTCACAAGTTGCAACCAGGGGTGTAAGAATGCAGAGTGTCCCCTGAAGAAAGCACCGGCGTACGATTCATGTCCCTGGCAGTTTCCACACAGAGTAGGGACTTTCGCCTTGGACAAAAAGAACGGGAATGAACGACCATACCTGACTTTCATCACAAGAGCACATGGCTGGTACACCAATGAACATTTCATTTGTGATAACAACCGGCAGTGTCTGCCTTATTCAAAGGTCTGTGACTTGGTCAGTGATTGTGAAGATAATTCAGATGAAACGAATTGTACCAATCATTTCAAGTGCGGAACAACTACTCAGTATGTTCCCAAGACACGGAAGTGTGACGGAAAATTCGACTGTTTGGACCTGTCTGACGAATGCAATGAGGAATGCTCCAGGGAATTGTTGGATCACATTGGCAAGAAAATCGTAGCGTTCGTCTTTGGGTCCATCGCATTAATCTGCAACGTTACAGCGTTAGTAAAGAATTTCCTCAGCATAACAAGATGTAGAAATATGCGAACTGTAACGAACAAAGCGTTCATTATCCTGATTAACATAGGCGATCTCTTAGTGGCACTATATCTTATAGCCTTGGCAACGATGGATTTAATTTACAACAAGGATTATTGCTATCAGCAAAATAAATGGTTGACTAGCAACGAATGCTCTATTTTGGGAATCTTGAACACGATAGGGTCCCAAATGTCACTTATCGCGATGACCATTTTAAGTTTTGTTAGAGCTAAAACTGTGAAGCAATCAGTGCTCGCGAATACGGCCATCCACAGAAAAACTGTATTATGTTTGGTATTCCAGATCAGTGTTGTGGTCGTAGTTTCAGTAGCTATAGCGATCATCCCTTTAATCAATAACCTGGAAGACTTCTTTGTCAATGGTTTGTATTACAATCCCATTGTAAGGCTTTTCATAGGGTTTCCAAATAAGGAGGAGCACTTCAAGATAATATCACAATACTATGGTCGGATGAGGAAAAGGCCCTTAAAATGGCAGCTTATCAACAAGATGGTAGACGACATGTTTTCCCAGGACTACGGGGTCGTGCAGAAGAAGGAGCTGGGTTTCTATGGAAACGACGGTACTTGCATGTTCAAGTACTTCGTTACACCCTCCGACCCACAGAAAACATTCGTGTGGTGCATCTTGCTGCTAAATTCCACCTGCTTCCTCATCATTGCAGCCTCCTACACGGTCATATCATCAGTTTCAAAGCAGTCCACAGCAAAACTGGGCAAGAGATTCCGGAAGAGGCACAAGGAAACCCAGAGGAAGATCACTGCCATCATTTTATCAGATTGCATCTGTTGGATGCCGTTCATTCTCGTGTGCATGCTCCATTCCATTGAAGTGTTTGACGCAACAGAGTGGTACTCCATGTTTTCAGTTGCCATCCTTCCCCTGAACTCCGCAATCAATCCTTTTCTCTATGATGACGGATTTAGTCGGAAAATCAAATCAGTGTATTCCTGGATTACTGGCAAACAAAACAACCAGGAGATGGAGAGATTGGGAATGCTGATGAGGAAACTTAATGCTGCCGATTCAGGGCCGACCCTCAATGTGCTGCTCGTTCAAAACGAAAAGCCATTGAACTCAAGAGCTTCAACCAGCTTCGTTCAAAACGAAAAGCCATTGAACTCAAAAGCTTCAACCAGAGATGAACCTGCGATCCATTTGGTAAGTGAACAATTCATGTAGCTTAAAAACCGGGCACAAAACGCCAGGATTCATTAATTATTGTGGATAATTTCGCCCCAAAATCAAATTTAATGAAGGTGCTAGTAATTGTGAGAAAGATTTGAACCTCTTAATATACCAGGGAAATGTAGGAAGTGACGAAATAAAAGAAGAATCATCTACGAGGAGTTACACTGGCAAGAGAAGGTAAGTACTTTTATATTTTAACATAACTGATTAACTAGAGCTGCTCAGTTGAAACAATGATTATCATAGATAAGACTAATTATAATCTTGAAAATCGTTAAAAAGGTTTGAAATCATCCTGATCCTATAACAAGTAAACCGGTCACGTCGGCGGGAGACACTACGGCATAGGACACTACGGCTTATTCCAATTATTGGGTGGACAGGTCGGCGGGAGATTCTGTTTGGGTGGACACTTCGGCGTGAAATTTACTTCATAACACATTCTCATGTTTTCAATCCTATAATCGTACCCTGCCAAAGTTATCCGACAATGTTGCGGTAAATAAGATGCGGTTAGTGCTTGTTGGAGGCTGAGTTCACGTCGGAATGCTTTAGCACTTTCTCACTTTGAGAACCGTGCTGAAAGCTGCTACTGAAACTCTCTACCTCAATCCGTTGATCTTATAATACCACCATAGTAGATTCTAATCCATCTAATCGCCCAGGGGAACAAGAAAAGGCTGCTCTACAGCTCATGATGCTTCTTCAGAACCTACATTACCAACTCAAGCTGTCAATCCTACCAGCGGGCCAGTTATTCTAGAAATATCAGCAGCGGCAACTGTAGATGAAGAGATGAACGATGACAACAACATTGATAACACTGGAGTTATGGACGATGACAACAACATTGATAACACTGGAGTTATGGACGATGACAACAATGTTGATAACATTGGAGTTATGGACGATGACAACAACATTGATAACACTGGAGTTATGGACGATGACAACAATGAACTTGATATCACAGAATCTGGATTAGTGGAAGATTTGCAAGAAACCAACTCGATAGATATCAGAGGAACTGAGGAAAGGAGTAGTGGGTGATAGAAATTTTAAGTTTTGATTTTGTTTTCTCCTTCGTTGACAGTCATTAAACAAAATACTTCCATTTTAAAAGATTTTATCATTTTAACTGCTTCAGAAAGCTTTGCTGAGGTTATAATATGCATCATCGTGCATCACTGAGTTGACAGCAAAGTGTCAAATCGCTCATTAACAAAGGAAAGCACTCCTCTGAGTCCATTTCTTTCTCCGTTCTGTCCCTCCCTATTTAAAGTCTTAAGGCACTGCTATTAATGTAGTTGCAAACCTTGAATTTTCAACAGAAATACCATTATCAAAAAGAAAAAGTACGTCATGTTATCAATAAGTATGGTTCTCACCAAAGCTAACTCTTCGTTTTGAAGGGACAGGATTTTTTTGTTATTGTTGAATGAAAAGTGCTATGCAGGGATTAGCAAAAATTGGGCTTTTCGCGGGTCTCTGAAGGGTTTGAGGGGATTATAGATGGGTTATGAATGATCCTGGATGAATTTCGAAGGGTTCTGAACAGTTCAAAGCAGCAAATAATGGGTATACCTATTAATCTGATCCTATCACCTTTTTTACTTTCAGTGAAGTCTGACATTACATGTTGTAATTTGACTTGATATTCTATTTCTATTTCTATTTCACCGACCTGTTCTGAAGCACCGTTTTCTCCGAACACTTTGAGGAGGATATCACACTCAGTCCCAGCGTCCTCTACGTCAGCTGTTGTCACAGTCACGTGATGCGGCACCAAACTACCGAAATCCTGCGGCGGGGTGGGTCAAGGCCAGAACTATCTTCAAGATTTGATATTGGGATCCTGAAATCGTCTTGACCAATCAGCAACTTTATCAAAGCCGTTAAGCAACTTTATTGTAGCTGCATGCTGCTAAGCAACCCCAAAACAGTTACTCAGCAACCCTAAAACACTTAAAACAGTTGCTATGCAACCCTAAAACAGTTGCAACCCGTTACCTGCACAGCAGTTGGGGTGAACTCCACCACCAGTTTCCTGTCCCCTCTGTCCCTTGCTAACCACCGCTGACAGTCAAACGTGTACCTAGCCCCGGTGGTGGGTACGGTTACGTTCACTGTCCGGATAAACCAGCCCTCGTCTGCAAGCACTCCGTTATGTCCGATCTGAGAGGATAGGTAGGATTTATAAGTGTCGTCATTATCATTGTGCAAGTTAGTAAGTTGATGACGCTGAACCATGATAGATGTGTCAAAAGGGGTACGGGTTCAATGTAAACCGAGGTCTTAAAAAGAATTTGTGAACCTAATGAATCATCCCTCCATCCCACTCCATCCCGTAATATCCCCGATATCCCACTCACCACTATAGCCGTGATATCCCCGATATCCCACTCACCACGATGGCCGTGATATCCCCGATATACTACTCACCACGATGGCCGTGATATCCCCGATATCCCACTCACCACAATAGCCGTGATATCCCCGATATCCAACTCACCACAATAGCCGTGATATCCCCGATATCCAACTCACCACAATAGCCGTGATATCCCCGATATCCAACTCACCACAATAGCCGTGATATCCCCGATATCCAACTCACCACAATAGCCGTGATATCCCCGATATCCAACTCACCACAATAGCCGTGATATCCCCGATATCCAACTCACCACAATAGCCGTGATATCCCCGATATCCAACTCACCACAATAGCCGTGATATCCCCGATATCCAACTCACCACAATAGCCGTGATATCCGCGATATCCAACTCACCACAATAGCCGTGATATCCCCGATATCCAACTCACCACAATAGCCGTGATATCCCCGATATCCAACTCACCACAATAGCCGTGATATCCCGATATCCAACTCACCACAATAGCCGTGATATCCCCGATATCCAACTCACCACAATAGCCGTGATATCCCCGATATCCAACTCACCACAATAGCCGTGATATCCCCGATATCCAACTCACCACAATAGCCGTGATATCCCCGATATCCAACTCACCACAATAGCCGTGATATCCCCGATATCCCACTCACCACGATGGCCGTGATATCCCCGATATCCCCCACTCACCACGATGGCCGTGATATCCCCGATATCCCTCCACTCCACTTCGAACTCCTCCTTGGATCCCGGAGTAAACTCATCCTCATCCCCGGTGTGGTATAAACTCAGCTCCTCAGACACCTCCTCCTCCCCTGCCTTCAGGATGATGTAGGCGTCAGCGTCAGTACCCATGTCGTCTTCTGGACCCGTTTCTATGGTGACCAGGTACCTGAGATAGAAGAACGGATCAACAGAGCAGAGTTCAATTTTAATTTTCAATATCTGATTAACAGTAATATGTTGATATAATTATGTAAATAGTTAATTGAACTAATGAAGGGGGCTTTAATTGAAGTACTTGATCTCTGTAGGCTTTGCCTCACTCTGTGGCTCATCCTCTGTGTTCTGATTGACCACTTCCCCATCCACTTCTTTGAGAGCAATGCCTTTCTTTGTGCCTGACACACCCATTTAAATTAGCAAACTTGCAAGAGCCTTGATAATAGATATCATCATAAAATTCACAATTAAGCAGTAATTTGGGGTTATTTCAAAATAGATAGAAAGTCCAAAATTTCAAATTAGCTGCAATTTCTCCACTGCAAATGAACAAACATCGTTATTTATACTTTTATAGTAAGGGTGCGATAAAGAACCTGACCTTTCTCCGCTGACTCAACCTCTGCCATTGACATTCCCTTGGGGTACAGTGTTCTTTTGATCTTCTTATCTCCTTTTGACTTGGAGAACCACTGCTCGCACAGGAATACCGCTTCGTTCTGAAAAGCAAGGAATTCCTAATTAATCTCACTTCATCAAAATACTGCGGATTAGGGATGAGGATTAGTGGGGATATGAATTGTAACCTTATCAAACAAATTTCAACAAAACCGCTTACCGCACTATTAAAAGCGTCTCTAATAGACACTATCTATTATTAATACTAGTCGGTTCCCGTCCTATGGACGGCGAATGATGGCAGCCGCATGAGCTAAGGGCCACATGTCCCTTTGACAGTGATTTGACCGTGCGAGTTTGGAGGGGAAATTCGAAACTTTAATTTCTGCGAAAAAAAGCTTCCCACGCCCGCAACGGTAACCCAATATTGCCGACAATATTCTCAAAACCTTTACTCATCATAAGCAACTCGATGGCGGAGGAATTTCGAAAAAATTCGAATTTTAATTTTTCGCGGAAAAAAGGGCGTGGCCTCCCACGCCCCTCAGGGCGACCCAAACATGCGGACAAAATTCTCAAAAGCTTAACTGATCATAAGCAACTTGATGGCGAAGGAATTTCGAAAAAATTCGAAACTTTAATTTTTGCGAAAAAAAGGGCGTGGCCTCCCACGCCCCTCAGGGTGACCCAATAATTCGGACAAAATTATCAAAATTTTTATTCATCATAAGCAACTCGATGGCGAAGGAATTTTGAAAAAATTCGAAAGTTTAATTTTGACGGAAAAAAGGGCGTGGCCCCTCACGCCCCTCGGGGCGACCCAATATTGTGGGAAAAAATCCTCAAAATTTTAATTCATTATAAGCAACACAATGGCGAAAGAATTTTTTCAAAATTCGAAATTTTAATTTTTGCGAAAAAAGGGCGTGGCCTCCCACGCCCCTCAGGGTGACCCAATATTGCGGACAAAATTCTCAAAATTTTTATTCATCATAAGGAACTCGATGGCGAAGGAATTTTGAAAAAATTCGAAACTTTAATTTTGACGAAAAAAAGGGCGTGGCCCCCCACTCCCCTCAGGGTGACCGCAAAAAAAATTCTTTATTTTTCTGATTTATTATAACTTTCTTACAACACGATTAAAAAGTAATTTCGATGCTTACTTGAAAATGAATCGCCACAAACATATATATATATATATATATATATTAATAAGACGCATTATATATAGTAAGATAGTAAGATGGGTAGATCTCAATCTGAGTATTGGCCGGCAATAGATCGAACACTACAAGACGAGAGAAAGGGTGTGTTGATGCCAGAAATGAGAAAGGTCAAGTTAACTGCATACCTCTTGTGAGTCTGTGATGGTGACATTGCTGACATACCAATCAGCCCCTGCATTTGAATCATCCTCTCTCAGGATAATCTTATACAGCTCCCCTAACTCAACACAGTCAATGGTGAACGTGTCAACCTGTGGGAGAGGATTATGTGAAATGTGCCAGGGGTTCTTTTGAAACGTTCACACAATCAACTCGCTAATAAGAAAACCTATGAACAGAAATTCAGAATTCACAAGAAAGTCTGTGGTGACTGTTACAGTTAAACAGTTGTTAAGATGGTCATAAATTGGTCATTCTGGGAAACTGTGAGACTCACAACTTCGGCTTCACAAGATTGGTAAGCCATAAGTCATAACGCATCCTGGTATCTACAACAGTTACCTGGTTCCTCTGGAATTTGTCCATGTGCTCGCTCTTTGACAGCTGCCTCTCCCCGCTATCACCGAGGGTACCGTGTATGCTGATGTAACAATTAGCATCAGTTCCTGCCCCGAACTTATCTCCAGTCTCTACTCTTACTGTGTACGTCTCATCTGCGAGGGGGATGAGGAAAAGGGGTTATATGAAGAAAAGGAGACCGTAGCAATTTGCTTAAACGAAAATGTAAGGGGAAAAGGTGTTAGACAGTTTATTAGTGAAGAACCTGATATTAAGGATATCGGAAGTAGCCAACAAAGATTAAAGATATAATTGCCCAAAAGATCTTGAACATACTTTTCAGTTTCGTTGTTTCCACGTTTGTTTCTTCGCCCTCTTTCGACTTCTTTGTCACAGTCTCAGGTAACAATTCAACCTGTGATGTGGGGCTCGTATGAAATGAATCATGAATAAAGTTGGAAATATTTTCTAATTACCATCACTTTCAACTCCCACTTCTCCCACTCCCTATTCCCTAATTCCTACTTAACTCCCACTCCCTATTCCCTAATCCCCACTCCCTAATTCCCCCCACATTACCTGGAGTTGTCCGTCCTCCTCCTCCTTGTCCAGCCACCTATCACACAGGAACGTGTACTCCACAGCACTCTCCTCCTCATCCAAGCACCGGGCTATAACCTTGGCACAATGCCAACCGTCACCCCGTCCTTTGCCGTCATGTCCCACTTGGAGCTTCACTAGCTCCGTCCCAATGTCCGGGATCTGCAATAGGTGGAGTGAAGGGATCTGCAACGCAGGAAAATGAGTGAATTTCTTAATAGTCACACCAGAGAAGTTTCATACATTTACTAATTTGGATCTTGACTAGCTCCGTCCATATTCCGAGATCTGCAACGGGGGGAAATGAATGAATTTCCCAATTCTATTGGACAACCTTTCCACTTATCTTTGGTGTGACTATTGGGCCAATAGTCACACCAAAGTAGAGTGTCAGGAGAGGTTTCATACTTAGTATTTACCTCTTTGGAAGGTAATGAATAAGCGTGTAAAATCAGTGAAGTTTCTAAGATGTCAGCCAGAATATTTTGAGGAATTAATGATAAAAGCCATTAAAAATCTCTTGCTATAGTGTTATTCCGAGAAGCACGGTTATCGCAGGAACCACTTAATGTTATGCACAACTCGAAAGAGCTTATGAATGAGTATTCATTATTTGTAATGGATATTTAATGGATATTCCAGGATATTCCTTAGAATTTCTTGGTAAAAGGTCGCTAGAATGGTCAATGCGTGCTGGCCTTGTGAGCGAAAGATCAAGGTTGCAGATTCGAATCCCGTACCATTCCCAATGTGCAAAGGGTTAGAGATACATCTAAAACCTAAAAAGAAAACATAGGAGGGGAATAAATTTAAGTTTTAGAATTTAGTTTATTCATGTTGCACGCATCACATCGGATTTGAAATTTTGAACCTTATAATATCGAACACCTATGATGGAATCAAAGGATTTTCAGCTTCTAGATCAAAACGTGATAAAGAATCTGATTCCAACTTTAGTAAATACTCCTCTCGTAACAGTTCACGGCATAAATAAGAAGTTTCATGTCAAATTCCTTCATCAAATCAAGTCGTCACGTTCATGTATCGTATCACGGAAATTGAATCCACAGTAATTTATGAAGAGTCAAATTAATAAATTATGAAAGAAAACATCACAATCACTCGCGAGTATATGCTTACAAATGGACTTTTATATCACTTTAACTCTTTAAAAGTGTGGGCCACCTCTTTATCCGGGCTAAGAAATCAAACCTTCACCCAAATATGTTGTCTCTAGTACTGATTTGTATGGTTGTGACCCCTCATGGGTTGCAAGCTCATGGAGACCATTCTCACTCAGACATCTACACCCCAACCTCAGAGGATGAATCTGCTCTCCACCGGGAGAAACTGAGTGCCATCTCTGCTTATTTCCAGATAATGAGGTGGAGAAGGGAAAGTGAAGAACCTGATCTGCTACCAGAGCAGAGTCTGGTGCAATTCCTGGGGGCAGATTACAATCTGCTGGCTGGCAGGATGCCAGACATATCCGACATGAATGATGAACTGACCTTCTACCTGTCCCAGCAAGAGGAAGTCCCAATGCGACACAGAGCCAGTGCTGACTACTACTCCTTGATGCAGGATGTCGCTCCAAAGTACCTGGATCTGAGCCAGGATGGATCGTGCGGATCGTGGATTAGGCCGGACCAAGTCGCACCGGATGAGGAGAAACTCTTTGCTTACAACACGATCAGTTCCAACAAGAAGAAGCCTGCAGGGGAAGCTGATAAATGCCAATTTTAAGAACACTAAGAATAGCAAGCAGCTGCTGAAGAAGGTTAAGAGTGTGGTGAATAAGGACAAAGTGGAGAAAATTCTCGAGGAGATCTATGATATTGGTAGCGAGTATTTGAGTCTTCCTTACGGCAAGGATCCGGTCAAAGAATGTACGAAAGATTTGACGGATTTCACTGCTTTACTCGCCCTTGAAGATACTATTACGAAGGCAATGAAAACCGATAAAGTTTGTCCTGAAAGGTTGCTGATCGATGAGATCAGAATGTCGTTTGAAATGGCACTACAGAATCTAGACGGTCTTCTGTCTGATGAAGAGTTTTTAGGGCGTGTTTTCAGCGAGGAGGAACAGGAGGAACTAACATCAGAGCATGCCTGGGTTAAGAAAGTCTCGCTGAACCCCCTGGCTCTGCTCTCCCTGAAACACGTCCGGAAGTTGGTAACAGGAGCCCTTGGTCCGGGAGAGTGTCGTGATTGTGGCTGCGAAATGACCCGGAAGAAAGAAAAACTTGAGAAATCCCTCGAAAGAATCAGGATGGTTTTACCGGAGAATGGCCATCAGTGTAGCTCATCTTTTGGGGACATCGGAATTGAAGATTTCAATGCCTTCAGCCTCATAACCGAGCTTCGCGAAAGGAAAAGCTCGCTACTGGCTGAGTTTGACATTGCACACATTGATGGCATAGACGGCATCTTTGAGATATTCTCCACTGGCATGGGCTCCTATTTCCGGCTGCCGTACATTGGCATCTCCTTCAGCGAGCTCCCAGTGAAGCAAGGACTGTGGTGGCTGGCCACACACTGGCTCCCGTACGACTCCTGCGACCAACTCACCCAAGTTCAGAAGATCAGATCCTACCTGGAACTCTACTCTCAAGCTTACTACATCACGGACATCCAGGCGTTCAGTAGGTGCGGGTTGCTCGATCCAATCGATCTGGAGGACACGGTCATGATGGCGGATCAGACCAACGCAATCGAAATATACGATGCGTTCAGGAAAGTACAGCTACGAAGACTTAACGCAGAAGTTGAACTATGGAGGTGTGGAAGCGGGCTCAGAGAACGGATATGAAATGATCTTGTGGCTCACCTTTTCAACCCTCCGCACTAGGAAACTATCACTAGATCCTGCCTTCTACCTTATTCAGATGGGTGCCTTCGAGGATTTAACCTAAACGGCAAAATGAACGAAGACTTCGAAATGGATTGCTTCCTCAAGTCGAATAAACTTGTCGGAGGAATGTGCGATCTGCGAGCTCTTCTCCCACCAAAGATACCAAGCCGAACAAATAATGGGTCAGCTCATGAACTACGATCAAGGCCGGGTCTACCCTCGTCCCTACGAGACAGAAGGTTTCGCGGAGAAAATGCGCCCGATCATCAAACGAGACAGCAAAGAAATGGAAAACTGCGAAGATTCTCTGCTGGAGCAGCTGGTTCGGTACAAGGAGTCAACCCGTGCAGTCCTGGAATCGAACATGATGAAAGATGCCGAGGTCTTCAAAACGTATCTGAGTTACGTTGGGATTCCGGGAATGGAAAGTATCAAACCATCGCAGATGATTGCAGGGTTCGAGCATATCAAAACGGAATCTGACATATGCAATGTGGTCGGAATGAGGCTAGAACGAAGGGGTATGATTTGCTTAAATTCCTTTTATTTTTTTTGATAATTCAATTGGTTGAAAGTTGGAATTATCCCCAAATTTACAAAAGTTCTGCAGCAGATTGCATTGAAATGTCTTATGGCTATCGCCTATCATTGAAAAAAAACTAGTATATCGGAACCTAAACACATGATATAAAATTGAATATAACCCAAACCATTTCCAGGTATCGAGGAGAAGGACTTAAGGTCAACGTACGATGATTTCCGAGAATTCGAAGAAAAGTATTTAGGTAAGAAATCCCCGAAGAGTTTCAAGCAACTATGGGAGACCTACATGCAGGACAAGGATTGCATCCTGATGCAGATGGGCATCTTCAAACTGGATCACGACACCAAGGTTTCAGCTATTGGGTCGTGTGATAGCACTGACGAAGTCGAGGAGACGAAGAGTAAGAACAAAGGAAAAACTGGAGACGCGAAGAAGTCGGAAAAGTCGGAAAAGAAGAATAAGGGCTCGAAGAATAAGAAATCTGGTGGTAAGAAAACGAAGACAAAAGGAAAGAAGCCCAAAAAATCGTAAAATGAAGAGATGATAATCATACACGTGCTACAGGACTTAACTTCTGATTCTGTATGAGTGCTATTTGCTTAAATTGTCCTTCATCTGAATGAACAAATCACCTTGAATGTCAACATACTAAACTCATGGCACGAAATTCTATTTTCGTGTAATTGATCAAGGTCAATATCTGAATTGACGGATAGATTTACAACTAAATAGTAAATATACTATCTTATAATAATTTTAATCTTTTTCGTGATCCCATATCTGTTTTTAAGATTATTAATTTATGAAGGTTAAAATTGGACTGGAATTTTTTCCTGTTAATTGTTTTTAAAATGGCTCTTAAGAGTCAGCTTGTGCTGCTTGGGAGTTGAAATCACCACTATACTACGCGCACGAGAAATAGGCGGGCAGGATGACGTCGTTATCATATCATGATGTAGCGAGTTGATGACGCTGAACCGCCTATTTCTCGTGCGCAGCGTTTAATTCAGAAAATTGCAGTGATACTCTAAATTCCACTTACACCGTTCTAAACTTTCTAAAATTTAACTGTCGCAGAGGGCTCTCTTCAGCTAAATCTATGCAAGACCTGATAGATTCTGGAATGACTCTGCTTACATAGCGCTTGATACCATCCCAATTTCTTTCACAGTTTTATACTTGGCATAACATTAAAAAAGTTGGCGACGATTATCACAAAAATGACGCCAAAAATGGTTTTTGGCTCAAAAATCATTTTAAGTCCACCTAATTCGCCCTATCAGCGATGACTTTATTGTACCTGATTGCTGTTATACGAGTATACGACGTCATAAGAGCTAATGGATCGATCCAAATAATTCAGTATTTATTCCGTTATTTATTTTATCACTATCGCCATGGAGTACCATGAACCACTACAAACGTGTCTTGATAACAACTGAACTGAAATCATAAAATGGTTATCAATGCACTCAAATGGATTTTTATGAATTCTGAAGATTTGAATATATCCTCACAAAGTAATAAATGCACCGCAGAAACGTTATAATTTTCTTTGAATATGTTTCACATTCTGACCCTCCTTCTCCTGTCGAGCGGTTACTGGCAAACCGGAACCGGGGAAACTATCGGCTCGATTCCGGATGACATTGCCCCGGTAATTAAAGTGCTGGCCGTCAAGCAGTACAACAAACTGGCCCGCTGGAGGCTGACAAACGATACAGACCCGCTGCCGGACACCATCATGAACCACCTTCTGGGCGGGGATTGGGACGAGTTAGGGCCCATCCTGTACAATATAACGGAAAAGGCAACAGAAGCCTGGGATCTGATAACACCAGGAGGATACCCCACCCGGATCATCCACAAAGCTTCCTTCTACTCCACGGCACAGGACGTTGCTATGGACGCGGGAGTTGTGCAGATGTCGAGGTCTGGGTCATGTAGAACGTGGCTGACACCGGAACAACTGATGAACCCAAACATGACGGACTTCTTTGATTACATGAACAACGATGAAAATGAGTACGATATATACTATTTGGTAATGAAATCCATTCTCTCTTCCTACGAAACTGAGACTAACTTGGAGAAGAGCATAGAGACCTTGGTGAAGGATAAAGAAGAGGCAGCTGAGATTCTGGAAAGGATTCGCACCTTCAAAGATGAATACCTTTACAAATGGTGGGTTGACTGGCCTGAGGACGCCTGTCGCCCTGGTTTACCGGGCTTTAGAGCTATCCTTGTCCTTGAAGATCTTTTGCTGCAAGAAACCGAGGATAAAGACTGCAAAATCGAAGATTCAACAGTAAACCCACCGCCTATAACCTTCGCAAGAGCCCTTGAGATCCTCGACTTCCATCTCCGAGATGAGGATTTGTTGTCGGCCGTGGTGGATGACCCCGTGAAGGTTAGAATTGTGAGTGGGTATACCAAAGTAAAGATGATTGTTGGGGAAGAGAAGCCCATAGCACTCCTATCGATTCCCGTTGTTAGGGATATGATCCGAGAAAAGGTGGACCGTAAGCACGTGTGAAGCCTGCGAGTGTAGGCTCCGACATAGAGCCTTGGATTTGCACAGAGCCCTCGATAGACTCAGGAGAGCTATACCCACTACGATACTGGAGTGCAGGGGATCCCTGGACAGTGTGCCCGGTACATCTGTATTCTCTGAAATCAGGGACGTCCCAGGGATCAACGACGTCATCGGGATATACAAATCGTCAGTATATCTCTGGTACTTCGAGCCGTACCTCGGCATTTCCTTCACGGAGATGCCGATTAAACACGCTCACTGGTGGTTGGCGATCCAGCAGCTGAGTGTCCACGACTGTGAGGAATACTACAAAGTGGAGTACGCTGTTTCGGTGCTGGAAAACCTTAGCGAGAACTTAAACTACGTAGTGGACCACAACGCCTTGGAGAAGGGCTGTGGTATCCTCCCCACCATCCAGTTGTACGACAGTGCGATAATGGCGGAAAAACAGCTCTACATGACCGTGTACGAGATGATCAGGACCTTCAACACCAGTCACGTGATTAAGTTTGTAAGCCTGTTCGGCGATGGGGCCTCACCCTTCCTATATGAGTATGCCACGTACCAGCAGTACGCGCACTTTAGGCGGGATCATATCCATGAGGAAGAAACACCCACTTCTTTAAAGGAGGAGGTGCTGGCTAATATGCCGTACATTCTCATGAACATGGCCCACCAATTGGAGAAGTTCTGCGCGGTCTGCGAGGCATACCACTTAATACCGGCTATGATCCACGCTTACATATACCGAGAGAAACACTTCGCCAGGGGGTTTGCCTCGGTACAACCTTATGAGCAGGATTTCTATACTGAAGAACGGAACAAGGTTAAGAGCAGGGATGCAGAGGCGATGGCTCATTGTATGCCAGAAGCTGACAATTTCTTTGCCATGGCGGCGGCAGAACAGGAGCTCTTTAAATCTGAGCTGATGCAGAACGAGACTGTGTTCAGGCTCTACATGCAATACACCCTTAGTGAAGAGCGACTAGATGGAGCCTCAGCGATACAGGCAAATCAGCAGCTGGAGGAATTCGTCACTCAGATCCCACTCGATTGGTTCCCGCCCGAAGTTGCTGAAGGATTCGTGGAAAACTCCCTGTACCAACCAGGTGAGGAAAGATAACGTCGATCCAACGAATAGAAGTTTTTACTTCATAAGCTGCTGAAAATTTTTCCAAAAATGCATATTTATCCTAAAAAGGGCCTGAAAAATATTTTTTCATTGCGTCTCTGGATCCTGAATAATCATAATTACAGAAATTTCAGATATGAAAGTGAACAAATGTCATGCTGATCGTGGTCGTGATATCTGCATTGAACCTTATACAAGTTCTAGTAATTCTGATAAGCAGGGGTCAATTCTGAAACGAATGTCAAAAACCCACTTTTATGTAAAAATTTTACTGCACATTTGCACTGAAATTTTGACTCCAGCCAGTATTTGTAACTTACGTTTCATTTTGGAATAATCCCCCATCTAATACTACTAACATAATCCACTTTTAACTCTAGAAACAATATTTCAGCGTTGCCACATCCAGACAACAGATCCGTCTACGATTACCACCTTAGAGTTCAATCTTGCATACCCGAATGCAACCAACCTGACTGAGCTTGTGGAGCGGCGTGAATGTCTCTTCATGCACCAGGGCATCTTCCGGAATGAAGGTCTAGTTAACATGTTCACGTGTGAGAAGAAGAAAGATAAGAAAGATAAGAAAGATAAGAATAAGGAAGATGAGGACGAGGGAGATACCGAAGAGGCAGATACGGAAAAGGAAGAACAGGAAGATGAAGATAAGAAAGATAAGAAAAATAAGAAAGATAAGAATAAGGAAGATAAGGACGAGGGAGATACTGAAGAGGCAGATACGGAAAAGGAAGAACAGGAAGAGGAAAATAAGGAAGAGGAAGATATGGAGGAGGGAGGTATGGAAGAGGAAGATAAGGAAAGAGGAAGATAAGGACGTGGGGGAGGCCGAGGGTAAAAAGGGCAAAAACGATAAGACCAAAAAGAAGAAGAAAAAAAAGAAAGTTGAGGGAGTTGAAGGAGACGAATCTAATGGAAGCACCGAGGATACGAACAAAAAGAAGAAAGAAGAAGAAGTCAAAGAAGAAAAAGGGAGAAACTGAAGGTGAAGAGGCAGAAGAGTCTGAACAATCTGCTGGTGAAGTAAAAATTGGTGAAGTTGGTGAAGAAGGTGTGAAGAAGAAGAGTAAGAAGTCAAAGAAGAAAAAGGGCGAGACTAAAGATGAAGAGGCCGGAGAGGAAGAGCCTGTTCAATCTTCTGGTGAAGTTGAGGAAGAAGTTACGGAGGAGAGTAAGAAGAAAAAGAAGAAAAAGGGAGAGACTAAAGCTGAAGAGGCCGGAGAAGAAGAGTCTGTTCAATCTTCTGGTGAGGTTGTCGAAGAAGCTACGGAGGAGAGTAAGAAGAAAATGAAGAAGAAAAAGAAGGATTAGAATATGTTGTGTGATGATATTTTTACTTGAATTTCGAATCACAATATTTACCCGGTGATTGGACTCATGATGTTGAGAATAAGGATTGAATTTATCAAGAAAAGTCTACGATACGTAATGAGTATTTAAATGTCCTTGAACTGTTATACGTAGGATTATCTTGAACGATTAAGTTTTTAGTTTTAATGAAATTGAAAACAATGACACTAAAGAGTTTGTGCCCAAAACTTACATCTATGGCCCCATTTTAAATTGCTTAAATAATTGTTTTAACAATGACACTTAAATTCGAGACCATCCACCAGTGATAGCAAGTAGTACGAAGAATGAAGATGGTTTAAATGGGATTGTTTTAATCAAAGATTGTAGATAATTCTGATCAGTGTTTGTTTCCTCGAGTAAATCTCTTAGCCTGCAAGCTTATTCTGCTCTAATTGATTCTAAATCATTCTACATATAATGGTTCTCCCTTAAATTTCAGATAATTGTACCCCCGAAAACAATAAAAATCAAACAAGCTGGTAGATGTATACTGGTAGCGCCCAATGCAATAAAATTAAGCAAATATCGGCGGCAAATAAGCTTAAACGAAGGATTCCGAAATTGCCAATAAGACCAATAAGCGCGCGAGCGCGTGCTGAGGGTGAGAGCGCGTGCTGAGGGTGAGAGCGCGTGCTGAGGGTGAGAGCGCGTGCTGAGGGTGAGGGCCCGTGCTGAGGGTGAAAGCGCGTGCTGAGGGTGAGAGCGCGTGCTGAGGGTGAGAGCGCGTGCTGAGGGTGAGAGCGCGTGCTGAGGGTGAGAGCGCGTGCTGAGGGTGAGAGCGCGTGCTGAGGGTGAGAGCGCGTGCTGAGGGGTGAAAGCGCGTGCTGAGGGTGAGAGCGCGTGCTGAGGGTGAGAGCGCGTGCCGAGGGTGAGAGCTCAGTTTCAAACGGACGTGTGGAAGCGTGGATAGATCATTACCGCTTTTTAAAGACACTGAAAAGTGAAAAAGCACTTACTAAGCGCTAAATTACCGCTCTTTTTCCGGAAAGCGGTAATTTAGCGCTTCTATAAGGTAATTACCGGTAATTGTAAAAGGACAAGCATATTCCCCTGCCCTTGGTCCATTATCAATTTCCAGGCGAGTCACAATATTGGACACCTTATATCTCATTTGTGCATTTATAGAAATAATTGAGAGCTTGAAACTTTGAGACATCTAAAGTCGACTCGAAGTTGGTGTTACAAAGATGTCGTAGTAGTAGCAGTACGACATACGTACGGATATCAGTTTTGAGGAAACTTCAGAATCAGATCTCAGATTTGGCGACATCTCACTAAGATAGGCCCAAATTTTTAAAGTACATAGGCGAGTGCCAATCGGGTACATTTTGGCATACTTCCCGCGAGTCACGAGTGTTCAAGCCAGACTGTCGGACTCCAAAGGGATGTATCTGATCATGGTCCGAGCCCGTGATATTAACCCATATTGGTGACAAATGGGTGACATTGACAAAATGGGTGACAAATGGGTGACATTGACCCGAATGGGTGACAAATAGGTGGATCGCATGTGTGAGCATTGCAGTCTCTGCCACGTAAGAGGCAATACGTGACTCCAAACGTGACTGTGACAATGAAACTAACTACCAAGCTAAGTGAATAATAAGGGCACCTATATTTGCATGCATGGCATCTACTGATAACTGAATATACTCTGCATCTAAATGGATTAAAAAAGTAAATCATTAGAAAATTTAGTGCCAATTTTGGTAGATTCGCTTTGTTTGACCTGATTATATGTTTCTTCTTGCTTTATTCACTTGCCTCCTCCTTGTCTCTGTATCAAAAGGAGAATGGGATCAAATCATTGAATACAACCCTGAAAACGACTGGAAAGCCAACGTTGTTATTAATTTCAACCGTTTAGTCCAGTGGAGGAGCAACTCCAACACAACTGACACGTTTCCAGATAGAATCCTGCTCCACGTGCTGGGAGGAGATTACCACATTCTGGAAACGCTTTACCCGCAGGTAGGTTGACATTGACCAATCAGCACACGAGATGAATCAAAACTCGCGCGATGATTGGTAAGTGTTGTGACATTCAAGGACCCTATGGATATATGCTACCCCTAATACCTTACACCTTAAACTTAACCCGCAGATTCTCGAACGAGAGGAACCAGTCCGGATCCAGTCCAACTCCACGGAATTATTGCTCGGGGTACACCCCGCTATTCACTACACCTACTTATTCTACGACAGCGTCATGACCCTGGTCACGGAGTTCGGTTTCACGGGAACTACTGTGGGGTCGTGCGGCACGTGGGTAAGTAGGGACGGAACTCGGTAATCTGCTGATGCACTCGTGGGGCACTTCCTGGGCAAACCTGGGGCCCGAAATGTGTCCAGGTTGTGCCACAGCGTGCCCAAATGTGCACCAGGTGTGTCTTGTGCCCGAAATGTGCCCAGGTTGTGTCCCAGGTGTGCATCGGCAGATTTCTGAGTTGCCGTAGAGACACAAAGACGAAGTTTTGAAAATTGAACTGAGGAACTGCCATAAAATTGAGATAAAATGAGGTTTTGATAAATTCTTTTATCAAGTTTCACGGAAATATAGGACAGCTAGAAATGCATAAAACTGGCGTTTAAAAGATCGTGCGTGTCTACTAGGTGGATCCGGCGCACCTTATTCCGGACACTAAACCACTTACACGAGTATATGGGGAACTCTGGTAACTCGGAGCAGAGTGCGTACCAAGCGATAATGGAGATGTTCGGTAGCACTCTCTCCAACCGGGAAGGTAGACAAATTTACTTTTTTATAAAGTTTTATTTTCGGGTTAACAATTTCAGTAGTTTCCTGGCGCTTAAAAAGTAAACGCACAGAATAGATACTCATACCTGGGAAATATTGGCTGCCTTTCCACTTTTCCTGTAGTAAATTGCAGTACTAAAGCCATGACATTAAAATCGCAGAGTTGATGTCGGCTACGCAGAGCTTAGTGGATGGTAACAAGATAACCAGTGTCCTGGAATCAACTCGCCAACATAAGAACCAGTACCTTGACATCACGTGGGTGGGGGAAGCCAGTGACAGTTGCCAGGAAGATCTCCCCGGTTTCAAGGCGTTGCTAGGTTACTCACTTTTTATTTTCTATCCTAATCACTTCCTCCAATTTTACTCACGTAAACTTTATATGAAGCCACTATTTTCAGCACACCTTGATGACGTGAGTTATTCATGAATTTCTAACCATTGTTATCAAAATTATAGTTATTTGTATAATCTGGAAAGTGATATTGTAAACTTTACTTTCTAATAAAGTTTCAATTCAAATTTCAATTCCACCAGGGCTCGAGGACCATCTGATAGACTACGTGTCAGAGGTATATTGCAAGCCGTGGACCTTCACGGAGAAGATTAGTCTGTCGTTTGAACTAGCCCTCGGGATCGTGGATAGATCTCTTGGTGACGAGGAGCTGATTAACAACATCGTAACGAGGGAGGAGGTAGCTACTCTCCTCCTAGAAACCCGGAAATACGTGAAGAGTATCTCGGATAACCCAATGAGTCTCCTCGGAACGGAGGTCGTTCAGCAGCTAATGAGCGAGGAAATCAAGATAAAACCCTGTGAGAAGTGTAGCTGCAAACTACGGCACAAGGCTCTGCAGCTGCAACAGTCGATTAACAGGATCAGCAACATGTTTCCAGAAGATGTGAAGGCGTGCACAGGTTAGGGAGCAAGTTTAAAATGTTTAATGAGACGATAAAGTTTAAAATCAGAGGCTTTCTAAAATCATGTGATTATCGACGTCGGCTGAAAATGGAAGGTGAAAGTGTGCTTATAAAATGATATGAGTGGTGTCAGGAGTGGGAGATGGGAGGTGGGTGTGGTGAGCATATGACGGGATAAATACAATATCACTACAGGAGATTGGAGGAGCATGGTTGTAGACTACGATGCCATCAACTACCTGGGGAATTGGGACACTATAGCCGACCTATTTGAACAGTACAACCCACCGGACTATATGGTGTGGTTCAAACCGTACTATGGCGTACCGTTCACTGAACTCTACGCTAAACATGGCCTCTGGTGGATTACCACGCGATTCGTACCCCTCGAGTCGTGCTATATGTTCTACTCCATGCAACATATGAGGGTCTGGACAGAGTCGTATGCTTTCGATCACTACTACGCTCAGGACTTTGACGCACTTGAGGAATGCGGGTTGCTGCCGTCTGTAGACCTGGATGTCAGTCTGTCCATGACCCTCGTCAGAAGATACCTGACCCAGTACGACATGATGAGAACCATGAGATACGACGACATAGCAGAGTTGTTTGAGCTCGGGGTTAACGCCACGGCAGACTACGCCGAATACGAAGATACCCTTAAAATGTACTACGATAATTTCCGACGGAAGAAACTGGCGGTGTTTAAGAAGCACCACGCAAAAGCCGTAAAAGAGTTTATGGAGCTAGTGGAAGGCCTTGAAAGCACGGAGGATCTGGCAGAGAGATGGATACATATGCTGAAGGATAAAGGAGCTACGTGTGGGAGCTGTGAAATGCAGGCCTTTACAAGGTTTTTAAGCGTTTTTTCTAAACATTTCATTTTCTTCCGTAGATACTTTTTTTAATATTTTTGTTTGGTCTGACGTCGCTATATTTAAGTTTTTTAAGTGACAAGACTGTAAATATTATTCTTATACTTATTCCTCCCAGGACTCTCTCCCTAATCATTGTTCAGGGAGTGTACTTGTATGGAGAGGGGTTCCTCTATCCACAGGTATGGTTTTCCGTTTGGGGGCACTGAAGATGCTCGCCTGCAATTTTGTAATATGTTTTCATGATTCTCAGATTTGTCTGAAAAGACGAAAACTGGAGATATTTCAATTTTTGAAAGCAAGAAAAATCCAGCATCTTACTAAGTTGTGTCCCCGCCATCTTCAAAAGTAAAAACCTCGCCTCCAGGAGTATGAAACGGACACGTATGAGGAGGTTCGCTCCAGCGTCTTACAGAGGGATGAGTCTGAGATGCCAGAGTGTTCCACCAGGGAAAATGACCTGATTCAGTGGCTCCAGTCGTTCCAAGGACTGGTCCTGACCGAAGCAATGAGCGACTTGGAAGTGTTTTCAAGGTTTTTTGGGGCTGGAAAAGAGGTAGATCTCCAAGGTGCTACGCCTCAATCCTTCGCTGATTTAATAGACGAACTATACTTCTCGTGGGATTTATCGGATTTCGAAGAGTATGCTGAGAGTATGAGATCCTTCCACGGTATGTACATCCAATCTTAGGCAGGTGTCGCCACCTCGAGAAATGAGAATTCTTCTGAAATTTCCGATCGCGCGGCGCCATGTACATAGGTGAATATACTGTTAAATCAGTATCACACGCGTACGAATTGTGATTTTGTGGAAATTGCAGACACCGATCTCAGAGGTGGCGACACCTCAGTAAAGCTGATAATCATTTAAAAACGCCAGGGGTCTGAAAGTTAATTTAGCTTTTTTTCGACGGAAGAATTTAAAAATGCAGAATGGCGACTGAATTTAGAGCCAATTGTATGAATACCATGACTCAACTAATCAATAATGGCATATTCTTGAAGTCATAAGGATGGAATTATATTTCTGCATACTGACTTGATTTTCAAACCTTGCTATCCTAGCATAAAACCCCACTATTTCAGATGACGGGAAGTCCCTTGCTTGATTTTCAAACATTGCTATCCTAGCATAAAACCCAACTATTTCAGATGACGGGAGGTCCCTTTATGACACTTTTAGGGACTTTGAGGAGATGTACGGTCTGAACGAACCGTCGCAGGACGATTTCTACCTCTACTATCACGTGCGTACAATTTGAACTGGGCTACCAGAATTTATCATTTATACGAAGCAAAATTACCTTTTAGAGTTTATTAAGGACGTGACGTAATCTCAAAAGGTTTAAATAAAAACATGAAATTTCATCAGATCTTAAATATTTGATGTTCTGTAAAGTTTACAATCATCAGGAGTTCAAGCGCTACACGGGTTGCCTCCTAAAGAGACTGGGTATCTTCAAACTTGACATAGAGTCCCAGATACCATGCGGTAAGGAAGAGCCTGAAGACCCGCAGTTTCTTATCTTCAAGGGAAAAGATGAGGCTGCAACAAAACCCCCGGCAACAATGCGCCCGGCAAAACAACCAGCAAAGCAACCTGCAAAGCAACCTGCAAAGCAACCAGCAAAGCAACCTGCTGGGAAACCTGCTGGGAAGGCCAAGGGCTCGAAAAAAGGAAAGGGGAAGAAGAAAAAGAGCAGTGCAGGAGAGGGTAATCCAGGAGAGACCAATCCAGGAGAGCCAAAGAAGAAGAAAAAGAAAAAGGGAAACACTGGCGGAAATAAAGCTAAGAAAGGGAAAAAACAGAACAAGTCGAAGAAGAAAAAGACTGCTGAGGCTTGAATAATGCAGACGTTGAGGATGGAGGATAATGTCTTAGCATAGCCGTCCTAAACGGGTGATATTATCGGTACTAGATTAGATTTTTGCCTATAAATTAGGAGATTGAATGGAGAACTTTTTTCAAATATTAAATTTTCTCCATTTATTGCTGACTCAGTTAATTTTAGTTTTATCATCAGTACATACTGCATGCAGAGGATTGTATTAACCACAATATTCGACATATTTTTTAACAATACACAATATTCCTTGAAGCGTTCCTCGACCACAGGGGAGGGGGGCTGGGGCAACGTTATTTTTCTAAGGCCATGGTTTTCTCGGGCTTTTTGGCTTCCCTCCGAAATGTACAGTTAAAACACCGTTACCCCTTCCTTCTTTCATACCAATCCCCACTTACCTCGGGAGTGAAAGAGTCGACTGATCCCCGCTCAAAGAACTGATCCCTATCCTTGAGTCCCTTACCTCGGGAGTGAAAGAGTCGACTGATCCCCTCTCAAAGAACTGATCCCTATCCTTGAGTCCCTCTCCCAGGACGACCTTTCCACTCCTTCCCTTGTCTCCGTAGAGATTGACAAAGACACTGGCGTCAGTGCCCGCGTGCCTGATGTCCGAGGTGTGGACGATAATCTCCCATGTTGTGCCTGGTGAAGGGGTAAAATACTATATTAGGACTTTAGGAGGACAGAAGGGACTAAAAGGGGATTAAACAGGGTAGAACATACTGTAAGACAGACACAGACTGGACACTGGACAGACAGACACAGACTAGATAGACAGACAGAGACTGGACAGATAGACAGAGACTGGACAAAGTACAAACAGACGGATGAGTGGACAGACAGGAAGAGGACATCTTGTAATTTTGGAGTTAAAATAGATCTAAAAAGACTAATAAGCTGATATGTCAAATGTACGAAATGGCATTATATCAACATCAAAACATCTATTTTCCCAGAAAACTCAGTTAACTCACTCCTTTTGTAGTTCTCATCAGCTTCAGGGGCGGGGTACAGAGTCCGTTCTAACGTTCCGTCCCCGGTGTCCTTTCCAAACCATTCCTCGCATGGGAAGGTACGCTTCACACCTGTACATTGATTATAAATGCTACATTGTCAGCACGGAAATGGCATAATACACCCCGTAACACCACGTTAACACATCATAATATGATTATGACGGCCATAAAATCGTTTAATGAGGATGAAAGGAAGATAAAATTTTCATGTTTATGATAATAGATATGCACGAACTGTTTACAACGATATCATCGTCTCAATAAATACTCATCTTACCCAAAGTTGGCATATCGATATTGATCTTCTCCAGATACCAATCACTCCCCGACCCTGACCCATCAGTCCAGACTTTCAAACGCTCCACAGTTCCCATATCAACACATTCAATGTAAAACATGTCTTTGGCATCTCGTTCAAATTTGTTAATTGAGTTGGATTTGCATGATTTCAATTGGATCGAACCTGAAAAAAATTAAAACATGTTATAATCAATCAATGTGCTCACGAAGAATTATTTGACGCCAGATAAAATATTCTCAATTAATGGACTAAGCTATCGACCAATGAAGCAATTACGAGGAACACCATTTTCCAATTCCGATCCAAATGATAAATACCCAAACAAATAACCTGAGTCATCCTCTTCCCCAAAGAGCTGCACGAAGACATCAGCATCAGTGCCTGCCCAAACAAGTCCCCTGTGTACACAGTAACATGGTAGGTAGTGCGTTGTGCAGCCAGTTGGAGGGAGGAATCAGCCAGGTCAGCCATGGTCTGGCCTGGTGCCAAGGGAGGCAGCTCCCGGGAGATCTGACCGTCATCCTCGTCTGGAAAGAACATTTTTGGGAAATGGGAGAGGGTTTGGGGTTGAGAAGTTAAAAGTAGAAAGTCTGAGCGAGTTTCGAAAGAGGATATTAGCCAATATCTCGGTCGTAAGAACGAGTGTCACTGATACACCTGCGACACACCTGGGACATAATATTTGTAATTTTTTGAGATCTTATCACATAAAATTACCTGTAGCGAGCCATCTCTGACAAGGGAAGACCCTGACTACCCCCTCCTCTCACCTGTAGCAAGCCATCTCTGACAAGGGAAGACCCTGACTACCCCCTCCTCTCACCTGTAGCAAGCCATCTCTGACAAGGGAAGACCCTGACTACCCCATCCTCTCACCTGTAGCAAGCCATCTCTGACAAGGGAAGACCCTGACTACCCCCTCCTCTCACCTGTAGCAAGCCATCTCTGACAAGGGAAGACCCTTACAACCCCATCCTCTCACCTGTAGCAAGCCATCTCTGACAAGGGAAGACTCTGGTTACCCCCTCCTCTCACCTGTAGCAAGCCATCTCTGACAAGGGAAGACCCTTACAACTCCCTCCTCTCACCTGTAGCAAGCCATCTCTGACAAGGGAAGACCCTGACTACCCCCTCCTCTCACCTGTAGCAAGCCATCTCTGACAAGGGAAGACCCTGACTACCCTCTCCTCTCACCTGTAGCAAGCCATCTCTGACAAGGGAAGACCCTGACTACCCTCTCCTCTCACCTGTAGCAAGCCATCTCTGACAAGGGAAGACTCTGGTTACCCCCTCCTCTCACCTGTAGCAAGCCATCTCTGACAAGGGAAGACCCTGACTACCCTCTCCTCTCACCTGTAGCAAGCCATCTCTGACAAGGGAAGACCCTGACTACCCTCTCCTCTCACCTGTAGCAAGCCATCTCTTGATGGATTTCTCCCATCCCTAGCGCGCAACACTCGGAAGTTAGGAGGGTCCCCGCGGAAAACGTTGCGTGCGCGGCGGAGGGTAGGGTAACATCCTACAAGCCATCTCTGACAAGGGAAGACCCTTACAACCCCCTCCTCTCACCTGTAGCAAGCCATCTCTGACAAGGGAAGACCCTGACTACCCTCTCCTCTCACCTGTAGCAAGCCATCTCTGACAAGGGAAGACCCTGACTACCCCCTCCTCACCTGTAGCAAGCCATCTCTGACAAGGGAAGACCCTGACTACCCCCTCCTCTCACCTGTAGCAAGCCATCTCTGACAAGGGAAGACTCTGACAACCCCATCCTCTTCTCTCCTCCCTCCACCTCCACATGAGAACAGTGCCAGGCGGAGTTTGAGCCGGAGTCATCATGACGTATCTTAACCTTGGTCAGCTCCCCCAGATCCACCACCGAGAGGGTGAACACGTCCACCTGGTGGCGAAAACATTTGAGAGGGAAGTCATTTTACCCGGGCGAAGCTGTTCTCATTTTGCTATCATCACCACAAATCAAAGATCTAATGTGGCTTTTCTACGATGTATTGTCTATTTACGCAAAATTCCAGTGACCAAACTAGAAAAGGAAAGATGAAATGAAGAAAGATGACAGGAATTGTTGCCAAACCTGGTCCCTCTCGAACTTGTTGACATTATCTGACTTCCTGAGAGCTCTCTCCCCTGAATCCCCGTTTTCACCGTACAGAGTGATGAACACATCAGAGTCAGACCCGGCCCCCGTGACGTCAGATGTGTGGACTGACACTTTGTAGCTTATCACTGGGGGAGGGAAAGGGGTGGACATTGGGCATTTCGCCAAAACCGCTGTAATTGCTTCTTTTTTGTGTACAAAAAGCTAAGTGGTACCAATTTTTCGACTCACACTATGATGAATGAAAAAGACCTGAAAGATGAGAAACTCTTCATTCCTCTGATATAATGGGGGCAGTTCTTCCATTTTCAATTCATGAAACAGGAAGTGCCCAGTACTCACGTTCGGCGGTGTGGATGGGTTCCCCGTTCTCATCACACGCCACCAACTCTCTGACTATCTCGCCGTCATCCTCAGAACGAGCAAGCCATCTGTTGCAGGTGAAGTAGTACTTGCTGACACTGTCCTTATCCCACCGCGACTAGAGAAGGAGCAGAATGAGAATGAAGCGCACAGCGAAAATGTGGGGATTGTCCAGTGGTGTCAGTAAAAGAAATCGGAAAGAAGTCAAGTGAGCTGTGAATGAATGGAAAATTGGAGAGTATCTTGGCTGTTCCTGACTCATTTACGGGTTTCAACAAGAACCGAAATTAGTAATTACTCTAATTCAGCTCATAACCTTCTTAACCCCTTTCACTACCGTCTGTCAAGAGGTATCCACGAGGAAAACCCATCCTTTTTCAGTCAATTAACAGGCTCTACTCACAGCTCGAGGGTGTCATCTTCTGCAGTGCCTTGTAGAGCACGATGTTCTGCAAGTGCCACCCACTCTGAGATCCTTTGCCGTTGTGTCCTACCCTCAGCTTGTGGACTTCCCCAACATCCCGACACTCTATCTTGAATGTGTCAGTTTCACCTGTAGAGATGTTATACCATGGTAACGTTTATCATAGTAACCGTTAACATGGTTACTGCCTGTTACCATGGAAACTGTACTTCATATATCTTGAATGTGTCAGTTTGCAATTTGCATGTGTATAAAATCCAAAGAGAAAGAGCTGAGATATTATTGAAACGTACCCCTCTCGAAGTTGTCTGACTTGTTGTTGAGATTGACCACTTCACTCTTACCATCAGCTCCATACAGCTGTACAAACACGTCAGCGTTCGTGCCTACACAAACAAATTACAATTTCAGTGAAATTCAAAAGAGGAAAAGCTCTTCACGCCTTCATAAGGCCATATAGAGATCTGGCATGATTTGAAGCGGCTTTCAAAATCATTATTTGGTGTCTTCAATTAATGGAGATTGGAATAAAACAATCACCCGAACAGAGGCTTTTCACTCTCAAACCTGCACTTGAAATGTCGGATGTGGTGATCTCGATCTGGTACGGGATTTTAGAGAGGTACTTGGTGGAATCCTCGACCGGGAACAGGTCACGCTCTATCTTACCGTCATCCTCGTTCTTAGACAACCACCTAGATAGAGGCGTGATATGGTTATCAATTAAAAGTAAGTTTAAAAAACATGCCCTGAAATTAAGGTTCTGGGGAGTTTTACAACTTTCTCCACAAAATGACACTTCCTTTTAATAACTGCGAATAAGTTTCGTTCTCGTTCTTAGACAACCATCTAGGGTGTGATTTGGTCATCAATTCAGATTGCAGGGTAAGTTATTGACCGAAATCCATGCACCCAAATCGCGATTCCGCAATTTAAGGGAATTTTCAATTTCACAATTTTCTCCAGAAAATAAGACCTCTTTTCAATAACTGCAATTAAGTTTCGTCCTTGTGCTCAGACTAGATTAAGCATCCCAAAATGAACCCAAAAGGCGCGTGTATTCCATAAACTCACAGATCATAAACAACTATCCACTGGGAATAAACTCACTGATCGCACGGGAATATGACGACACTTCCTCCCACCTCCACCGTCACGGTATCCAGATACCACCCACTGTTAACTCCCTCCCCGTTGTGTCCGATATTCAGTCTCTCCAGAGTACCCAGATCCTCTCGCTCCAAGTCGAACATGTCCGTGCGACCTCGCTCGAACTTGTTACGCGTGTGGATTGCTTCCTTCAGACTGATCTGAGGAGGGGGCAACTTAATGTTTCTAGGAATACTGAAATTTTAGTAACTTACGGATTTGGCGCATCCGTATTAATTTCTATAACTCGTAATACGATAAGTTTTCTATCATGTGATCACGACCAGCGGCAGTCAACTGCCACTCTGTATATTGGATTGTCATTCCAACGAACCTTGCCAGTGTTCCCCTTCTCCCCATACAGACACAGGTACACATCAGCATCTGTTCCTGCGTTCCTTTCATCTCCTGTCTTTATGTTGATCTTATACAGGGTAGCTGCAGGAAATGTGGGAATTTATGTAGTGGAAATTGGAATATCTAGACTATGGATTGTTTATCGCGACTGGCGAACGATTTTAAGTGCAAAATCTTTCTCATAAAATGGGCAAAATATGTTTAGCTATTATTTAGATTTGGTCTATAAAACAACTTTAATTCTTCATAACATCAACGATTCTAACTGCGGAGATATGCAAGCTATTCATATTCTCACTTCTTAGGAGGGCGGCTTCGCTGTCAGCAAACACCTCTCTGATAAGGGCACCATCATCTTCATCGTCTGCCAGCCACCTGGAAATAATGATCACGATAAAGGTGTCAGAGACATCATTTTGGCAGGAAATAACAAAGAGTTTTTGGCATCAAATATTTAAGATTTTATTAACTTTTAGTAAATTCTCTAGAATCTCAAATATAAAACATGAAACCCACTTCACATGGAATGTGTCAGGGAAGCAGTCCCACAGAAAGTCATGAATTCTACGGATGAGGAACGCAGGCAGAATGAACACAACTTCTAATATGACTGCCATGGATTTGAAAATGGCCATAATCCAAACATCGGCAGTTGCCAAGTTCTTTATTATGTTTCAGTACCGTGGTCCAAGGGTAAAATTTGGTACAAAAATAGGATTATTTTAGAAATTTCACATTTAACTGACGCAAATCCAGATCCAAAGAATTGTAAAATTGAACATACAAGAATAGACATGTATAATGTGTACAAGATTATTTTTATTTTATCGCCATTTGATACCCGATTTTTTCATCGATGATAAGATAAAGTTTGTTAGATCATTGAATCATGTACTTAGTTTCTAGAGTTGTTTAAATTTAAGAATTGTGTAAGTACGTGACAAACTGTTAAATTAGAATTAAGCGAGGGTATAAACCAATATGTGGACCCGATCAGGTAAGTGTCTATGTACTATAGCTGATAAAAATCAGAGGGTTCTATAATCTGATAGCTTCTCAAGATCCTGAAACTAACAAATGACTTAAACCAATCTAACAGGTAGCTGGTAGTTATACCTGTTAACCAGGAAGGTGAGTGTGCCCCCTCCCTGGACCTCAGTAGTTACCTGTTAACCAGGAAGGTGAGCGTGCCCCCTCCCTGCACCTCAGGTCCACTCACTGACACACTCTCACAGAACCAGCCCGGAGATGCCCCCTCGTTGTTGTGCCCCACTCGGATCTTACGCAGCTCCCCCAGGGAAACTGCTTCTATCGTGAACTCGTTCACCTGGAGATAGAGGAGGGTATTATTTCTATTAGCATCGTCATCAACGACTGATAATTTTACCCTCGCATGCCAAAATCGTTTGATAATTGCAGATTTAAGGATTGATATCATGATTGCCCGATCAGAATGGTGATAGAACCTGAATTTTATTCTAGGTTTGATCTCAGATAATCGTATACATTACAAATAATTATCACTGATTTGATAAAATGGTCACTTGCCAGTTGGTAACTTTTAGCCACCCTGCCCACTTCAAACTCACATCTCCCCTCTCGAACTTGTTGATCCCCGTCAGAGACTTCCTCAACCACCGGTCCCCTGTATCCCCCCTTTCTCCCGCCAGACACAGATACACATCAGCGTCAGTACCTGCACCGTGCCGCTTACCCGTAGTTACAGACACCTTGTACTGAACCACTGAGGGAGGAATAAGGGGGAGGAAAAAGGGGAGGGGATAAAACCACTGAAAGAGAGAAAAATGGGAGTTTTAAACTTAAAAAACACTACTTTCACTGAGAGGAATATCGCCAGCTATCCCTGAGAAATTTGGAGTTATGTTATGTTTTCGGTGTGAGTTCAAATCACTTTACAGTAATCGCGTATCGCTGTATTAAATGTATACACCGATATATCTTTTGAAGAACGAGGATTTGGGATACAAACCTGGTAGGGGTGTGGGGTAGAGGCCCCCGCTGACAGCAGGGAGTTCCCTCACCGTCTCATTGTCCTCCTCCCCTCGGTCCAGCCACCTCGCACAACGGAATAGGGCTTTATTCCCTGACCCTGGCTCGTATACTTGTACCTGCAGGGTATGGTGAATGGAGGAGATAAAATGTGCAGAAAAGAGTGGAGAAATCAGTTAACAATAGAGGGAATTATGGGATTGTAATATTAGATTATTAGATTGTTAGGTTAGGTGACCTCTCCTGAATCACGTCCTCTCCAGGGCAAAGAAAAATGAATATTTTGAAGATAAAAGGGAGATTGGAAACACGTTTCGGCACCCTCTCTTTTCTATCACCAACCTAGTGGAAAAACCGTTCTCCTCACCTTATCAAGATGCCACCCCGAGGAGGGGTGAGTGTCGTCGTGCCAGACTCTGATCTTGTAGAGAGACCCCGCTTCCGGGGCACTAACAGTAAACTTGTCCAGAGATCCCCGCTCAAAGTTGTTGGACTTGTTGTCAAGTGGGATGATGTCACTTTGACCTGTCTCACCGTACAACTGACGGGGATTATGTACGAATTTTAAGGATATTTATTAATTGCCCAAAGAAATAGCTGAGTGGATCCGTACAGACCGAACTATCCCGGCATATGTGAAAATAACCAATACAATATCTAAGTATTTATAAGATCGAGCTTAGTGGCACGAAGTCATCAATGTAAATAAACTTCAAAGTCCTTTCAAACTACACTTTCACGCTATACTTCCAAGTCCTATCCTTTTCCACATTATACGGTATACCTGAACGAATACTTTGCTGTCTGTCCCAGCAGCCCGGATATCGCTAGTCCAGATCCATATCTCGTAGGTGCTCTGTTTAGCCTGCTGTCTCCGAGAGGAGAGTAGTTCAGATAGCTCCCGCTCTATCAGACCATCGCCTGAATATGGAGCAGCCAATATGAAACTAGAACTTAAGAATAAGATTTAGGGAGCAAGTTTAAAACGTTTAAATACGATACAGTTTAAAATCACGAAACTTTCGAAAATCATGTGATTATCGTCGTCAACTGAAGATAGAAGGTAAGAATAAAAGTAGCCTCGTATATTGATGTAACAGTTGCTACGGTTTTTTTTTGTTCAGCTGACTGATTAAATACCGTTTTTGGGTAGAAGACGGTTAATCCAGAGTCAACATCGGGGTCAGTCAAGTTGACATCGGTGTTAGTGTATCAGGGTAACACTTGACACTGGTGTCAAGCATACATCGGTGTTAGGTTAACCCTTGACACTGGTGTCAAGCTTTCATCGGTGTTTTGGAAACACTTGAAACTGGTGTCAAGCTTACATCGGTGTTAGGATAACCCTTGACACTGGTGTCAAGCTTACATCTGTGTTAGGGTAACACTTGACACTGGTGTCAAGCATACACCTGTGTTGAGGTAAAACGTGACACTGGTGCCAAGCTGACATCGGTAGTAGGGTAACCCTTGACACTGGTGTCAGGGGTGCAACCCCCCCATCCTTCTCACCAACTCACCCTCATCCCTAGCCAGCCACTTATCGCAGATGAACGTCTGACACATGCCGGCTGAGGGGCACTCCACAGTGACTTTGTGTAGTTTCCACCCCGGGGCGGCGCCCGTATCGTCATGTCCGATTACTATACGTTCTATGGGCGCCAGGGAGACGGCTGTCACTTCGAACACGTCTTCTCTTCCTCGCCTGAACGGGGTAAAGGAATTTGAAAATGGGGCCTTTTGGGTTATAAATTCCACCAGGAGTGTAGATTGTTCAATGTCTTCCAAGGTACCATCTAGAATATTCAATAGTTTATTGAGCAATGGGGTCTTTTTCTCATGTCGTCAAGGTAGGTAACAAGCATAGATTCTAGAATAAAGAGTCCCTATAGTTAAAATATTTTAATAAGGCTTAAATTAGTGAGCTAATATATTACAGTGCAAGTCTGCAGTGTCGTCATGACTTACTTGAAGGCGTTCATGACATCTCTCTTCAGCATCAACTTGCCACTGCTCGTATCATCCTCACTGTACAGCGTGATATGGACGTTGGCATCAGTCCCCGCTCCGCGCTCATTACATGTAAACGTCGTGATCAAGTAGTTGACTCCTGAGTAATTGACGACCAATCAGTAAAGTTAGGCGGCTCAAGTTCAAAAAACGGTTAGACATGCATCTCCAATGTGTCGCTGGATCGCTGCCAGATCGGTCCGAAATAGAAATCAACATGCTTCGCGCAGCTCGGCGCGCGCGCGAAAAATTGAATACTAACTGCTGAAAAACGTTTTTTATTAGCTGAAATGTCGTTCGGAGATAATTTCATCGACTGGAAATGGTACAGATATGGAGACATTTATATGCGTAGTAGGAATTTGGAGTTAGCTGTTCTGGTTGATTTCAGAGGGGAGGCTTCCTTCTGATAAAGGTTTGGAGCATAACTCCATTTCCATACCAGCTGTTTCTGATGAAGTTAGGGAAGTGGCACTGACGGCACTTAGCAGTAGCGCTGCGATGGGACCACACTTGACGATATCAGTTCTGCGGTTCACCCTGGTACTTTGAGTCTGTCACCTGCCCCATAGAGTAACAGAGCAGAGGATCTGGATCTAATGCGGATACGTTTCTATTCCCTGAATTATTGTCCCTCATGAGACATAAGTATGTCTCGTAAGGTATCCCTTACCTTCGCCAGTTGGTCCCTCGTCTACAGGTTGTCCTGCCCTTTTTTTACTTACTTTGGGGTGGAACAGTATTATTCGGCCGAAGCCCTACTAACCGTGCCGTCAGGAACAACCTCTGCTGGCTGAGCCTAAGGCTCCCTGAGATATACAATATTAATACCTACTACCAATATGATATGCTGCGACGATCTTCTCGAAGCCTAGATGATCGACGATCGTCGCCATCCTGCAGCTTGCAATCCCTTATGGAGCAAGCCCAAAAGGGAAGACAGAGACCAAACTGCAGGGTGTAGTACCTGAGAGGATTCGCACACTAGGAGTGCTTTGACCTGGAGATATGATCTATCAAGTGGGAACTTACCCTCGCCAGTCGGCCCCTCGTCTGCTGCTTGTCCTGCCCACAATTCGAGTTGTGTCTTGCCGTCCCCCTCGCCTTCAGCCAGCCACCGATTACACGGGAATTCGTAGTTATCTTTGCCATCGCTCACTGATATCTGAGGGGAAAGAGTGGCATTGAATAAGGTGGCATCTGCTGAGTGGAATAGGTGGCGTCTGACTGTAATAAGCGGTATTTAATGTGGATTCTGAGCGAAAAAGAGCATTACGGCCAACATTTGTATTAGCACTTTAACAATTAATAGGAAATGAATTGGTGCAAACAAGGATATAAATTCAAAGGAAGCTTTTGCTTGCATTCGTCTCAGCAATGAAAAAAGTAGTATACTCTTCAAGGAAAAATATCAAAAAAATCTCAATCATCAAGGAAATCATCTAATATGCTATGTAATTTAAGATTAAATAATTTTGCTTACGCTTTTGCAGAACCAATCCGGGCTGGGTCCTGAGTTATCATGCCTGACGACAATTCGCTTGATCGTACCAAGATTCGGAACTTCCAGCGGAAATGTATCAGTTTTCCCACGCTCAAAGTTATTTCTGGCATTGTCAAGCCGCTTCTCAACGGTTTCGCCTGAAAGTAGACGTTTTAGAGAAATAAGCGGGTAGGATGACGTCATAATCATTTTCATGACGTAGTGAGTTGATAACGTTGAATCGCCTATTTCTCGCGCGAGACGTTTTAGTAAATATAATATCAATCAAACATGTCCCTAATATTAAAGTCCCTAATATTGATTTTCCTAAAGATTTAAAGTCCCTAACAGCAACTGAAATTTAACATTTCACGGGAAAAATTCGATTTAAGTATTAGTCGGATTATTTGATGAATCTCTGACTAAAGAAAACTGAGTAAGAGACATCTGGACTCTGTCTAATCTAAAAGATATATGGTAATCAACCTAATTAAGTTACCTAATCAATTAACTTAATTAATTAAACCTAGATCGCCGAATATTTGCAGATAAACATCAGCATCTGTTCCAGCCCCCAGTTTGTCACCAGTTATCACTGTCACTATGTATTTAACATCTGAAACAAATAGAAATATACGGTCGATGAGCACTTGGGTGGGTGTTGAATATAACGCACTGGTCGTGGTAATATACTCTAATAAAACTCCCCAGAAGTTACTCTGCCACGTGACATTCATGTGGCGATGTCAAACTGAATGAAGCAAAAGCCTTTTCATGATGTTATACGCTAATCTAACTCCCCAGAAGTGATATTCTTGCACTAATATGCACTTGGTTGACGCCTCGTGCACATTAGTGTGCTTATCAACACTCGGCGTCACTTCGTGTGATTAGCATACTAATTGGCAATCGGCTTCGCCTCGTGCAATTAGTGCAACAATACCACTAAGCGTCGTTAGATTAGCGTATAACATCATTGAATATTTTTTATTCATTCCAGTATGAAACTTGCATAAATCTATGAGCATTTTATGAGCATGATATTATGAGCATTGAATTATTCCTTTCTTTATTATTATTTTTGCCTACTATAAAAACTAACTATGGAGACATGGGTTGATCGCATTGCAGCACTTCTGTACTGTGGTTTGCTGATAAATATAAAATAAATGCACGAGCTTTCGAGATTATTTATTGGAGTTATTGCACCAACAGGCTTCAGTAGCGCTGTTAATAACCCAGTTTATTAAAATAAACTATTTTCTTTTAATATATTATGTCATTAATATGAGCTTTTATCAGAATGATCTATTTTAGTAAAATAACCTTTTCTGAGAATCAACCTATATTTTGAGTGATAATTGCATCACTCAATAAAGCCTTGCACGTTCACGGTAGAATACAATTTCTTCGAATGACTTTGTATTATTAGCTTAATTGTCAATATAATCTGTGACCTCAATTGACAATATATATATACGACTTTCAACGGTCAAAACTCAAATCTTGTTTTCTCACCAAAATGATTTTTATTTTTTCCAATATTGCAATATTATTTCGGACGCCATATGTTACGTCTTTAGCCTCGCCAGACGCTTGGAAAAATGTTACCCAAAAACCTCTTGACATAATTGAAACAGCTCTCACGAACCCAAGAGCAGATTTTAAAAGTTGTTGGACGGACCGACCAGTGACAATTGCAATTGAGGATCATGAACTTCAGTTCTTCATACTTGAAAATGTGGAGCTATGCTGGCAGTATTGTCTTCATACATGGAACTGCCGAGGGTTTAGCTACTATTTCCCAAAGCCTAAACATTGCACACTTTCATCTGAACGATTAACACCCATCCGTAAGCCAGAACTTTGGGACGGATCCATGATAACTATTGAAATAGAATGCCTTGAAATCACACCTTCCATCTCTGAGTTATATGCGCTGAAGGAAGACAGGAGCTACGAGATGACAGACGGTGTTTTCATCACGGATACTGAAACCTGGTCAAAGTGTTTGACACCAGTGGAGCAGGGTGATGAGGTGGTGGTCTCGTGGGTTCAGTGTTCTAAATCCAGCTTGTGGGTACTCACCAGATCGGAAGAATTACTTTTCGAACACAAAGAATTTTCTGGAGACAAGTACGACAATCTAACTCGTATTTTGCCATTTGATAAACCTGGCTATGCACTGCAGTATGATACAGTACCAGGGCTCTCTGGGTCTCGGATTGTACTTTCAATTGGTCAAACTGTTGAAGACCCCTTTTCGGATGAAAGTAATGTAAACAGATCACTGCCCCCGAGCCTCGAAAAGCAGTCATTCTTTATTTCAAGAAACATTACTGATCCTAGTTTTATTATTGATAATCACTTTTTTATCGATGGTATAAAACGGGCTCCATCAGCAGATGATACTACTTCTCAAAATAACAATAGGATGCTTTATTCTCCAGTAAACCTGGGTCTAACGAGGGTGCGAATTTGGGGGACTGAAAACTGGGGTATAACTTGTAAACTCACAGACTTGGTTTTGGAAAATGGTGCTGTGGAGAATCCGCTTGACCTACCTTTCTTCCTGCCAGGCAGCCAGATGATATTCCGGTGCCACTACCGGCACGGAGTTGAAGCTCTGAATTACTCGCTTACTCAGACTGTCACCTGCTCCGAGGACATGGTTATACTTCCCTGTGAAATGGTGCCTAAGTATA
Organism: Beroe forskalii; assembly: GCA_011033025.1. NCBI lineage: Eukaryota > Metazoa > Ctenophora > Nuda > Beroida > Beroidae > Beroe > Beroe forskalii. The sequence continues at coordinate 5,899 of WFMF01000030.1, read as the reverse complement.
TGGACGTGATCCCGACTTGGTCACGTGATCCCATGCTTATTACCACTCAAGAGACTGTTACGAGTGGGAACTCGAAAAGGACGGAAGTACGCGCGCTGCTACCAATCTTCCTTCTTGTGGCGCTGGACCAACGTTATTAAATTTCTTCACTAATTCTTGACTTCATTTTATTGACCGTGAGCACTTGAGCTGAGAGATAACTTTTGGGTTCTGTTGAATGTTTGCTTTTTTTGCTTTCTGATTTCAGATATATGCAATTTAGTTTGTTGATTACACCTTTTATCATAGGACGAAAAATCTTAATCCTGGCCATCTAGATACTATTTTACGTTCGGCAAGCTAAAGAATGGTAACAATGAGTTCATCTCGTCGAGACGAATCAGAATAACCACCTTTTACGGCGCTTGGATTTGTCCATTTTTTCTAAATTTTCTAATTTCTATTCGGTGGTTTTGTTTAAAAATTTTTGATGAGGGCTTTGAACATTTCAAAAATTCATGAACACTAAACAGTCTAACATCAAAACACTCACTGGCAGTAGCTCCGGTAGGGTCAGTGGAAGCGGCAATATCCCTGACTATCTGCTTGTCCCCCACGTCATCTGCCAGCCAGTTGTTACAGTGGAAGTAGTACTTGCTTTCTTCTGAACTTATCTCCACCTGTGTGGGAGTGGATTGTAGACCGACCAAAATCCCCAATCCTCAAAACCCGCTATTCCCGCTATTCAAAAGACCGGAAGACCCAAAACATGTTTTATTGCTATCACTCACAAATTTTATTTGTTTGTAGAGATCCCCATGTCTCTTGCGATAGGGGACAGTGTTTTCAATGGAAGTACTTGAAAACTTGAAAGTATAGCGCTAAGAACTTCCGGACACCAGTATAAGTGCTTGAATGGGGAGTTCAGACCTTTAATGTTGTACAAATTGGCTGTATTTATATTGTTCGAACACTTCTATGAGCTTCAGATTATTTATCAGTTAGAAATGATAACATTGAGTAATAATCATCTCTCTGTCAAGCAATTAATAGCCAATATCACGCAGCACAGTACACAGTAACCGATTGAAAGATCTTCTGACATGAACTGAATTTCATGGCAACTGTACAATTAGTGTATGCATGTACTTATGTAGGTATAAAGCGTGTAAAACAATAAAACATTCTCATGACTAAACATTTAAGAAACAAATATCTCAAATATCTTTTGGCAACTCGCCAAATCACACCTTATCAAGATGCCACCCTGGTCCGAAACCACTGTTATCATGCTCAATCCTTATCTTCTGGATGGGATCCAAGGAGTTGGTTCGTATCTTGAAGACATCGCTCTGCCCCCGCTCGAATGTATCGGTACCGCTGTTTGTTAGCTGGATGCGAGGGGTCCGTCCCTTCTTCCCAAAGACCGTGATGAAGACATTAGCGTCAGTACCTGCTCCCCTGATGTCACCCGTCACAGTGGTTATCGTGTATACTGGGGGGAAGGAAGGGTTATGCAATGGGGGAAGGAAGGGTTATGCAATGGGGAGAAGAGACAGGTTTATTTAATGCCTAAACGGGGATTAGGAAGGGGTTAGTTACACAGGCTTTTTAAGTTGTTGGACTTTTCAAGTGTACATCGTATAACCCAGGAAACTTTGCTAAGATTTTATTAGGATTTTAATTGATATTTTAGGGATGAGAGACAAAACAAGGAAGTAGAAATGTTAAGCTCAAATTTCACAAATTGTTAGGTTTTTTTATTCATTTTTTTAATTTGGCACCCCTATTAACTAATTGTAGTACTTGTACGTACAGAGATGTTGAATCCATTTTATGAATATTCCATTCGTAAGTATAAACTGAAAACAATAACTGCGCTCGTTTTCTGTAACCTCGGCGAACGCTTAAATTTCATGCAACATGATAAAGTTCGTACGTGATCACAAGTCGCACGTGCATTTTACTGCGCGCGCAAATTAATTCATGAACACCTGCCATGTTCTATTTGCGCGCATACGCATTCATTCTTGGTTGTTTCCTTTTGAGTTTTGTCATTGTGCGACGTCTCGTTGCAACATCAAGCGTTTCCATTGACGAAAATATGTCATATGAAATCACATAATTTTCTGTCCTGAAAAGTTTCTGCAGTTTGCTGCTATGTTGTTCAGATGTCACGGTCAGAGGCCAGAAGCTCACTTGATGATTGATCGAGGATTTCTCATGGTGACTATTGATATTCAAGCAAATGCAATGTTCTTCCTGGGCGTCGAAATTTGTGATTTTATGATCAACTGTGCACACTTGAAGGTAAAGAGAAGGAGTGATAGCCAAGATTGAAGATTTAGGTTTCGTAAATTCATGAGAAACCGGGACAAATTATCATCTCTGATCCCTTACTTTTCTCAGCAAAATTCAAAATTGCTAAGGTCAATTATCATTGATCGAACCCTATTGCTCATTGTCAATTATTGTCTCCTGCTTAAAGAAAAAATGTTAATTTGATTGAATCCCAATCATAAGAAAAATCTGATGGAGAATTCCAAGAAAATCGAAATACATTCATGCACCTCTTATCGTTGAAAAGTTTGATGAAATTGAAGAATGAAGATTTTAAAAATGAATCAATTTCCAAGATTCAACATTAGGATGAAAAGAGCATTGAACCCGAATAACTGTAAGATAGCTGCAGTGAACACAGAACAGGATGCCACTACACCAAGCTATATTGGCGCGACTGATATTACAAAGGAGCAGTTGGATGCTTGAAAATGATCAAAAAGTGACATACCGCGCGCATACGACCAAATCGGTTCACACCACATATTTCAGATTAAACAGTACGCGTAAAGGTAGTATACACAACCCCCACAAAACACGATCTCTGCTAACCTTTTCTCAATGCCTTTTTGTAAAACAAAAACGCGATTGGGAACAGGAAAAAATAGGGTTTTTTGATTTTACAGGAAAACAAAGGAAAACTGGCGAATATTATTGGTTCAGTGGTTCCAGGCGCATAATTTATGACCAGAAACACTTCTATTTGACCACCCATGAGACATCTACGCCCAATTAGGGGCGAAAAAAGGCAGTTTTTAAGCCGAAAAAACGCGATTTTAACCCCCCCATAACAGACAGAAAATGGCTGATTTCGGGATTCTGAAGTATGGTATGTCTTTCTTAGGTCGTCCATGGATGGCGTGCAAATTTTCAGCTCAATCGGCCAAAGCGTTTCGATTTCGGATTTTGGGTGCCTCAGAAATGAAGACACGCCTGGATCACTGTTTTCAGAGGTAAAAATACGGTTTTTTGGATTTTACAGGAAAACAAAGGAAAACTGGCGAATATTATTGGTTGAGTGGTTTCAGGCGCATAATTCATGACCCGAAACACTTCTATTTGACCACCCATGAGACATCTACGCCCAATAAGGGGCGAAAAAAGGCAGTTTTTAAGCCGAAAAACGCGATTTTAACCCCCCAAAACAGACAGAAAATGGCTGATTTCGGGATTCTGAAGTATGGTATGTCTTTCTTAGGTCGTCCATGGATGGCGTGCAAATTTTCAGCTCAATCGGCCAAAGCTTTTCGATTTCGGATCTTGGGTGCCTCAGAAATGAAGACACGCCTGGATCAATGTTTTCAGGGATAAAAATAGGGTTTTTGGATTTTACAGGAAAACAAAGGAAAACTGGCGAATATTATTGGTTCAGTGGTTTCAGGCGCATAATTTATGACCAGAAACACTTCTATTTGACCACCCATGAGACATCTACGCCCAATAAGGGGCGAAAAAAGGCAGTTTTTAAGCCGAAAAACGCGATTTTAACCCCCCAAAACAGACAGAAAATGGCTGATTTCGGGATTCTGAAGTATGGTACGTCTTTCTTAGGTCGTCCATGGATGGCGTGCAAATTTTCAGCTCAATCGGCCAAAGCTTTTCGATTTCGGATCTTGGGTGCCTCAGAAATGAAGACACGCCTGGATCACTGTTTTCAGAGGTAACAAGAATTGCGCCAGCCGGCACATTTCTTGTGCCCGTTGTTCCCATATGCAGGCGCTTAATTTCCTGTTCCCCGGGGCTGGTATCAAAGCACGCCTTCATTAAAACACGCCGTTGTCCGTCGACCATTGTCTGTCTCGCTTACTGACAGGATGAGTTGACGATAAAATGCTTTATCTATCAAGTGTCACATCGCAATACTAACATCTTAACACTATTGAATTAGATTCAAAACCTCTCGCCAATCATAACTTACACTTTTTAAGCGGCACCTCCCTCCCCACTTTCTTAACTTGTGATCCCCTTGGTACGAGCTGTCTATCCAGCTTGCCATCCCCGCGTTGTAGTGATAACCACTGGTTGCAGGGGAAGACCCAGTGAGCTCCGTTACATTCCACTGAGACTTGTTCTAGGTACCAGGACTGTTGCTCCCCTATACCATCATGCTGGGGAGAGAGGGGGAGGATAGGGTGGATAGGAGTGGGGGTAAGTGGGAGAGGAGAAGTGAGGTTTAGTGTGAGAGGGGAGAAAGTGAGGAGTGGGAAGTGAGGAGTGAGTGGGAGAGGAAGAGTGAGTGGGAGAGGGGGGAATGGGGGAGGGGAGAGAGGGGGAGTGAGTGAGAGGGGGGAGTGAGTGAGGGTTATTGGAGTTAGGGTTAGGGTTGTTCTAATACGATTCATTGAGTAGATTGCACTCATATTGATTATTGAAGTGTTCCATTTTTCTGCTAAATGAAATATTATGCGCACATACAGGCTCGGTTACTTCAGTGGGGTTATTTAATGAAATAAGGGATTAATGGATTATTAAATAAAAATATTTTCATCGATCGAAATCATCTTCTGATCTGAAATTATTACGTTAGACGCTGATGAAGGCATCCCTCCATGATAGCATATGGAGGGAGATAATAGGAGCGGGGTGTTGAAGGAACCTAGAAATTATCCAGCAAAATGAGAACAAAGTATTATCCAAAACAGATGTACATGCAAAGTAAATTCAGCAAGCGTAGCACTTAATACCTGAAGAAGGAATTACACTCAAACATTCAATAAGCATTCAAGAAAAAACGCATTGGCCATATCATAAAATACCTTTCGGGACATATCAATAAGGAACAAAATTCTGAGATTTTTACGCGAATTCTCCATATTTTCACAATTTCAGTATAACGTAATCAACTTATTACGTTAACGTGGGTTATCCTGAAAATCTCATATTTTCGAACCCCCAAAATTTTGATCCACAGAATTATTGTCCCACATAAACGTTCTCGCAAGGTATCCTACGACTCCATTAATGAAATTAGAAAACATTGTACATAGCATTCTCCTATTCTCAGCTAATTTCAAGACGAATAAAACGACAATAGTTGAAATTTTATTCGTCATAAATTTCATAAAAAATATTCTATTTCATAAAACATATCATATAATTCAGACTACCTGGAAGAATTCAGCCTGCTTCACGGACACATAAAGTACCTCTATGTCTGCCTTGACCAGGTCCCCAATGTCCGGGCCGTAGACAGTGAATATCAACTCGGAGGAGCGGGGGAAGACGTTGTTGTTGTCGTTGTGGAGACGACGCTTGGTCATCTTACCTCGCGTACCGTGCAAGGTGATGAATACCTGACGGAGGAATCCATAAGAAGATAATAGGAAATACGTCTAATTGTTATCCAAATGTCCATCTGTCCATTAAATAGTTATTAAATTTCATGAAGTAACTATGATCAAAATACCATGATTTCATGATTCATTGACTCGATAATGACATAAAAAATGGTGATAATGTCAAATAAGTCGTCCTGAATGGAAGAGTAGTTAACTCTAATAGCTCAATTAGGCTTCTATGATAAAATTGACTGAACAATGCAACTTAGAATGACCAAATAACATAAAAACATAATAAGTTT